>LPNX010186535.1:261664-615252 GCA_001517045.1 Pseudotsuga menziesii
CCGAGTGGGTACTCGTTGGATGCAGAGTTTAATTCTGCATCAAACGAGCTCTCCCAATCAAAATTTGAGTAAAAACATGGGGAGTTATGTCGAAAATACAAACAAAAAATGTAGTTTTTTTATGATACCTATCCCCAAATTTATATTAAAAAAGTGTTTAAGACATATAAGTTATTTCAAATTTAAAGCAATTTCATTGGCTAACACATGATGACATGGAATTTGAGTTAAAGTTAAAAGGCCCATTTTGAGTTGAAATTTACTCTAATGTCTCTTTCAAGCAATCACTAGCACTTTGCTACTCCACACTCAAATTTTGGTGACTCTTCCTTGTTCCCTATTGGATAACCTTTCCAACGCCTATCCGCATGCTTCATTTTTACCCCGGGTGTGAAAACCACATCATTTCAAAAATGATGGCAAAACACACCACTGAATTTGGTCTAAAATACAAACTTCAGCCACCTAGAGTTTTCTTCATTTTTAGCTCTAAAACTGCTAGGAAACCCAATGAGAAATTCACTACAAAACCCACTAGAACGCTAGCTGGAACTGCTAAAAATTCCACTGGAAAAACCCAATTTTCTTTCTCCCTATTGGGTCCCTTCCCAACTAAGTTTTCGATGTTTCGGATCCTTAGTGGACTAGTCTTCCGACTCTTCGGTGGTCAAGATGACTACATTGCTCTGGCGCTCATCGACGGCACTATCAACTATGAGTTTCCACTGTATCGACAGTCTCCTCAGCTATATTTTTTCATAGTAGGCCTTCCAGATGGCATCGACAATGCCAAGGACTATTCATCGGGTTTGTAATCGTCTAACATTCCAGCTTTTCGGCGACCAGATCCGCTAAATTTCTCCGTGGCTCAGCGGCAGCTCGTTTGCCTAATTTACTCCATTGTGCCAGGCCTGTATGGGTCTAACACTCCGAACTCTATTGGCGATGAGGACCATTAAGCCTTACCAAATCGGCGAGGAAACCAACTAACCATCGCATTGGCGATCGGGTGTACTGTGCATCGGACGGCTAGTTATCTATGCTTCCACAATGGTGGCCAATGAATCTTCAACATTTTTTGATCTCATCATCTATAATCCTTTGATGATGTCCATCGGCAGTCTCATCGTCTAAATTTTTCTGATGGCCGATGGTTTCCAACACTTTAACAAAATTCTGAAAATTTTTCTCTTCCTTCCATGTCGGCGAACCCAACAACTAATTTCTACCGACAGCATCGGCGGTCCGAACGAGTAAACTTTACTGATGCTGGAGGTCATAATATTGGATGTTTCCTCAACTACCTTGAGCTGACGTTTTGGCTATCTTTAGATGATCTTCACCAAAACTGTGGCTCCCACATCCACTAAGTTTCGTCAACGGTCAACAATTCCCATACTTAGAAAATTTTTCTGAAATTTTTTCCTTAACCATATTTCCACCACTTCATCGGCTCAACCGTCTTCTATTTTTCACCGTCATTTCGATGCCTTCACTATCTATTCTCTGACGTTGCGGCTAAGCCATCAACTAAGTATTGGCGATCCAACTCTTTAATCATCGCTGGTCGGCGATGGTTTTATCACTTCAGTTTTTCGTCGCATCGGCTTATCGAAACATCTATCTGCTGCGGCATTAGTGGTCGAGGAATCTATCCATTGGAAGGATATTCTACTATCTGATCGCAATGGTGGATGCATGAATAGCTAGACCTTTACGATGTTCATCGGTGATTCCATCATCTGACTTCCACCGAAGGTCGATGAATTCGACACTTAGACGAATTTTTCCTTCCTTAGATTTTTTTCCTCCACCGACAGCATCGACGACCCAAACAACTACTCATTGCTTTCATTTTGGTGATCCCTACAGCCAAGTGTTGTCGATCGCCGATGGCCAACTCTTAGAAAAAATTCGAAAAGTCTTTCTTTCTCTTTGTCATTTTCCCACGACGCTTCATCGGATATTCGATCTACTACTTTGCGCCGCCATTTCGGCAGTCTTCCGCTAATGAATTTCGATGGAAGTTTCCTCTCCTTTCATTGTCCGTTGGTGGCCCGTATTGGAGGGCCTTCTACTTAGGTGATCCAATACATGGACGAGGCTTCGGACTTAATCCTCCGACGATATGATGATCCCAACACTTAGAGAAATTTTCCAAAATTCTCTTGTCATGCACAGTTTTTCTTCTGTTTTCTGCTGGGAAGAAGTCAACCTGCCTATGCTAGCTGACCTTTCATGGCCCATTCAGGCCCATGCTACAAAATTTAGCTCTAATACCATTTTTTCACCTCCCTGACCCTCTGACTGGCAAGAGGATGCTACCAAACCATCAAAAACATCTAGGCAAATAGCCCCATGAACATGAACATGCATAAAATGCTAAAATATAAAGCTTAAAACATAAAACACACTAGGATGCATAATCCTTCATATACATAGAATAAGCAAACATACTTTCATTCAAGCATACAATATGTTCATCATATTCATAAATCAGTAAATATAAATGTAGAGACGGAATAGTCAAGAATACTCATCTTTAGAAAGAATTCATCCCGCAACCAGCTACATTGCTGCAGCGTGCTCATTAATCTCTCAACAACATTCCCACCCCCGAGTTGGGAATGATTCCTCAAGGAATAAGGGTCAAAGCAGGATTACACATAGCCAAGGAACACAAATCATCCAAGCCCCCCCACAGTGGGGTTTATCAGGCCGTCAAGGAGCTAGGAAAGGCTAAATGCTAAGCTGGTGGTCTCAATGGAGAGCTAAGGATTCCTACCCTAGAGCTATTCTGACTTCTAAGGAATCCACACACCCAACACTAGGAATCAGTCCTTTCTCTACTTCACAGTCCCTTAGGCCTTGAATTCCCTTTCTAATACTCTTCAAGGGTTGTGGAGAAGAAAGCCAACAGTCTCACTTTGTTTGAGTGGATCCAAACACCAGTTTCTCAAGCATACCCAGCCTCTAATCCCACTCTCAACAGTCCAAAGACCAACCACTGCATACTGCAGTAACACAAATAGTTCACAGCTCTGTGAAGAAGATGAAAACAATTGGGTGACAACCCAAACAAAAAGGCGAACACAACTTAATTCAACAAGACAACTTAGAGTTGTTCTTGGCCCTAGCGTGGCCAAAACAACTCGATGGTAACCCAACAAGGTACTTGCATACATAGCAACCCAAAAACTAGGGTAAATCAACAACATCCCCAATCTTATAAGGAAACGACGACAATATTACACATCACACAATCCCAAATGCCAATGCTAGATAACTTAGATAGGTAGAAATGGGAAAGGAATCGATTCCCAATCTATACGTGGGGGAAAAGAACCCAGCCAGCAGAACCGTGGGAGAAAACACAGCCTCGATTCAACGATGGGGTAACAGAATGTTACATAGTCTAACAATGGTGTAGAAGACACAACTCCCTGCGTGAACAAGAGAAATATAGAACAACTCCCTGTGGGAGAAAAATAGATCCACAACCAACAATCGATGAAAGAAGGGAGAACAGAGCCGCCCCTACCTACGGGAGATGGTCCAGACCAAAAATCATGATGGAGAACCCAACAGTGAGAGATGGAACTGAATGTCTCTGCTTGAGGGTAAGCCTGACCAAAATGGTGAATGGAAGAGTGGATTGAGTGGGAAAGTGGTGACCATTCCCCTGCCCTCTGCGTGAGCAAGAGTGAGATCGTTGGTGGAGTGTACGTGGGGAAAATACTGTAGTCTTGCCACCCACCACTCCCCATCCATAACTGCTCCCAACTAATCAAACAGCAGAAGTTTAGTGGGTGGTTGACACATGGAAACTCCCAATGACCCCCACAGGTTAGACAACCCCCCCTTTAACCTTAGGAATCATGCCCTTTTCATTCATCATTGCACCGTCGTAGCTGGCTATGGGTTTATTTTAATTGATGTGCATATTTACATGATGCCAATACTATAGTGTGCCGGGTAGCACGATATACCACTGGAAAGGATCCCTATTGCCGAAACATACACAACCAAATCGATGGTGGGGATTTTTCCTTTAGCTCCTCACCATGATTAATTACAATATATACATCATGTATCTTTTAATGTAACCAGGGACATCAAATGATACAGTTAATTTAAGAGCCTTTTGATTCGTGTGGCATAGTCCTTTTTGGTTCTTTCTACTATAGGATACATCAACATCTTTCGTGTTTTAGGTGGGGATATAGAGTTTGTTTTCATCCCCTCAAGGGTGTGTTTTATCCACCCTCGATGCCTCCTTGGATAAGATTTTTGGGATCCTTATGTTCTCCGTGTGGTATTGCTACTTCAGTCATCTTGGGATTGTAGGTTCCATCCCTCCCCTAGAGATATTTTTTGATACTTATGATCTCCACTCGTTAATGGACTGACTTATTGCCAGGACTATGTAAAAGTTACCTTTCATTCACTATTGAATATTAAGGAACACCTCTTTTTCTTCTGAAAAAAAAGATACAGAATATTTGCAAATGATTTTATCACATATATTGAGATCTGTAAACTAGGTCTTTTATATTTTTGGGTGAGGAAACAAACTAAATTAAAATAGGTACACCTAAGAAAATTGTAAAAAACATACTTTGTATTTTGAGATTAATTGGCTGAAGCATTTGATATGGAACGACTTGATATCTATATCGTGTTAAAGAACTATGTGATGAAGTGTTATACTAGGGACTTATTGATATTATTCACGATAATGATATCACCATTATGTCATGATTACAAGTCTTTCCAAATTTTTTGCTGGTATTTTTCTATTATATTGCCAATTTTTTTTCTGTCCACGATGCAGGTAGAACCAAACAGGTATTTGTCAGACCTATCTTCCTCCAGCGAGGGGAGTTTGGGAAGGATAGAGGAAAGTGAGACATCCAGTTGGTCTACAAGGGCTATATCAACTAGATGCCATAAGATCAGAAGAAAATTCAATAAATGCATGGAATTTTTTCTCAAAGCAGGGGGGTCATGTTCCTATGATGATGAGACAGCAGGAGACATCGAGGTGCCCTTAAGGTACAAACACCTAGTGAAAAAATGGGTTCCTAGGGATGTTCCTCAAGTTAACACTGATTTTTTTGTGAATGAGAGGATATATAGAATTGCATTGTCATCAATGCATGGATTGGGGTTGTTTTGCATGGATGGCATAAAGGTTGGATACAGAAGATGTACAGAATTGATGGAGTATGTTGGACCCTCTTACAACTATAGTGATTGGATGCACCTGGTCTAATATACATGAAGTATGCATACATATGGGTTGTCGGTAAATTATATACAACTGAAATACAAAGCTCAAAATAAAGGAAGAATGTGTACATTGACGGAAGGCGAAAAATAAGTGGGAATATGATGGTGTTTATAAACAATACACAACACGGGTCTACACTTAAGCAACCCAACTGCATATTCGAGTCGCTTGAACGAAACCGTGTCTTTCTATGTGCCATTAAATCAATAGTTGGTGGAGAAGAACTACTTATTAGGAAATCATGTAGATACAAACACAGTTAGTAAGGTTGTTGTACATCCAACAATTTACCCAACCTTTTATTAATTATTTTAACATCTATAGGATTTTTCGTTAGCATATAATTATAATTTTCTATTAAATTTCCTATGTTGACTTCGCAGGCAGGTGATGGGGGGATCATCACCCCAGCAGAAGGTGAGAGGAGTACACGATCTGCGAGGCAACAAGTATACATCAAAATGTTATGTTTTAAAATTGTCTTAGTGAATATTTTGGTTTCGTTAGGTAATTTTTAGTATGTTTTTTATGTAGGGCTCTCTCAAGGGCACCTCCCTCATAGTAGATGTTAGTAAACATGAATCAAGGCATCATGTATAAATCGATATTACCATTGTAAAAATTTAGGATGGACAAACAAATCTGTTGTTATGTATTTTCACTAGTATATTCGGTTCGTTTATATAATATTATCTATTTTCCATGCAGAGTGTTGATCAGGGAAGCCAACCGGCTATTGATCAGCTGACTGCAGCATCAGGGAAACAGGTAAACATGAATGTAGTTCTACATTTGAAATACTTTAAAATCATACAAATGTAGATCGTGTAGCATAATGTTTATTTTGTTATGTATTTTTTCGTTTTTATGTTTGCATTCATGATGATAATGTTGTCTACTTTTTTTGCAGGTTAATGACCGAGGAAAGTCCCCAACTATTGATCAGACGATTGGAGCCTTGAGACAACCTGTAAACCTAAATGTAATTCCACATTCTAAATACTTCAAAATTGTACACATATAAAACATGTAGCATAATTTTTATTTTTGTTATGTATTCTTTAGCTTTTACATATTGCATTCATTGTGATAATGTTCTCTACTTTTTTTGCAGGTGGTTGATCGAGGTAAGTCCCCATCTATTGATAAGACCACACCCTCATCTAGGCATCAGTTAAACCTAGATGTAATCCTATGAATCTATCATGATAAACAATTTTTTTTAATATAATATTTTGCCCAGACTATTGCTTCAAAGACTAAGCAATGTTTTATATATTTCTGTTGCAGACATGGTATTCAATTTATGAAACACCAGCTCGGCACTCTTTACAGTTTGAGGTCTCCCAATTGATGAAATATAATGAGATTAGTAGGTCTACAGACCCATCAAGGGTGCTACAGAAGACCATGGAGAAACAAAATGAGGAACCGGTTCTTCTGACATTGACAGTTCCAAAAACAGAAGAGATCAAATCAAAGATTCAATTATTGTTCAGAGATGTCAACAATTGCAAGTAAGTTCTCGAATAATAATGTAAATTCATTTAGAACTTTATGATTTTTAATTTTATATGATATTGAACTTATAATACAATGGTCTGTATTTACAAGAAGTTATGCAGATTTACAGTGGTGGTCGAGGTGTTATTGGTCCCATTGACCAAACCACTCCACGTACACCACATACGGTTCCCTTATTTTCCATTGAACATTTAGCAACACTCTCTGCGACACCCCCAAGGCTAGTAGAGGGTGCAACCGATGCTGACTGACCCACAACAGATGCTGCAGAAGAAGGGGTGGATGTAGGGTTAGATACTAATGTTGATGTTGAAGAAGCATTTCCTGTATCTCCTCATTTCACTAGCATTGGTTCAATAGTGACATCGTTTTTGGTGAACGAAGAACTCATTCCAATAAAGATAGAGAATATTCAAGGTGATTATTTTTTAGTTTTTATAATTTGTGTATAATATACCAATAATACTTTTTAATGTTGATTAATGATGGCATTAATGTTTTTCAGGAAATAATGTATTTTATAAACATCTAAATGATTTTTCCTTGGAGATATTTGGGCCCACCATCCGCACAAGATGGTACAAACAGGAAAAATATTTAAAGGATGAGTTGACTAATTGCTTGGTTGGTCTGTTTAGAAAATATACCTTCGATACATCGAAGGTCCTATAGAAGGCTGGACAACATTTGAAGATTGTCTGAGACCAATATAGGGTTCACCTAGAAAAGAACCCTAGGTATGAGCACCCTCTGATGATTCCATCTAGGGAGTGGAAAGCCTTGGTGGAAGATGGAAAAGAGAAGGGTTTGAGAAAAGCAGTAAAGATACCGCCAGCAATAGGGAGGTATGCAATACATTCCAAAATGTAATGGTAAGCCTTATTATTGTTAGTTTTTATATCGAATTTGGAACATCGACTAACGTAATTCAACACAAGATTAGGCTATCAGACACATCTAAGGCCACCAAGGCAAGAATGGAAAAAATTGGTCAACACAAGCTTAGGCTTGGTGGTTATTCGAACTGGGCGGCCCAATATGTAAGTATTGAAAACCTGAAACTGCATCCAAATAATATATAGAAAATTATTTTCTTTTTATTCTAGAAAAAAATGTAAAATTAATGACATAATGCAAATATGTAGGCTTACCGGTTCAAAGAATTTTCCAGTGAGGAATACATGAAGCTTGGCTTCGAACAGGGATTTGACGCCATTTTTGAATGCTAGAGAATCTTGTCTGGGCATACTGCATGATCTTCTGTTGATCCATCTGGTGCGCAGGTATATAAAAACTATATATTTTAATGATAATTTATTAATTCTCATGCAATTTATTTGTTATAAAAAATTAACATAAATTATTTATTCATTTTTTAACATGAAAGTAATGATCCCGTTCATGTCAAGGATGTAAACCAACCAGATGAATATCATGCTTTGATTCCCAGTAATGAATTTATTAATATGCTACCATTTTGTATAGATAATTGCATATGATAAACTTTAATTCTAATTCTACACAATTCAACTACAGAGCATGTAGATGCAGATAACACTGAACAGGTTGAGCCTGTACAGGATAATGATGGACATGCTGATGTTCCCATGCCAGGTAAAAAAACACCTTTGTAATGTTTTTTTTAATGAATTACTTGTATTTATAAAAATAAAAATAAATTAGTAAAACATTTTGACATTATTGCAGAAATTCATCACCCCTCACCAAAAGTTCAACCTTGCGAGCATTCTTGTAGGGAGACCGAGGATCAAATTCTGAAAGATGCGCTTCTGACTAACTATTTAAAGAGAATAAAAGTAAAAAGGAAGCGACTAAAGAAATTTTGAGTAATTCTTATTTATAATAAAAAAAATTACATGGTTTTTTTCCTCTGTTTCATGAATGAATGGTTAGATGAATACTTTAATGAATGGTTTACTGATTTTTTTTATTGACTATTGAATAAATGAACGGTTTAATGAATGTTTTTTTTCAGCTGTTGAATGATTGAATGGTTTAATGAATGATTTAAAGAACGATTTAATGAAAGATTCTTTCAGCTATTGAGTGAAATAATTTTAGTAAATTGTTATTTGCAAGTAGATCCTCTGTGTTTGGGGAATCAAGAGTGATTTGAGGGGGGGAGGGGACATAAAAGCTTCCATCTTCACGTGGTTGGTCCTATTTAGTAGAGAATATTAAATTATTCTTGAAACAGAGAGTAGATCAATGAATGGTAAGGAAGAATACATTAAAAATAGTTATTTCTATAATTTTAGTGTTCAAATTTTACTATTGCTATTTGACTCCTCCATTGGAACTTGTTATAGATAGCGTTGAGATAAAAATTCATAGTTAAGAGGCAATAAATTGTGTTTTGATGTGATCGATGGCCTTATATACATAGTGTTTTTGGTTCTCCATGTTTCATCAGGTGATCTATTATTAACAATTAATTTACTTGAATAGTTGAATAGTATTGTAATTTACATTGTAATAGTATTGTATTTATTTAGATTGGTTTTGTTATTTTCATAAATAGACAAATATTTATTTGATGGGTCCTCACATGGAATTATTGCAACAGGACAAAATTTGAAGTATGTTGAATGATGTTTTGAAAGGTAAAGCAGAAGAAGATAGTGTGAAGCTCCACAAATCAAGGTATAATTATGTTTTATTTTATTTGATTGAACTGTGTATTGGGTATTTATGCATGTGCACACACGCACATTTAGTTGATGATGGTGATTACCGTACATTCAGTCTAACTTTGTTATATATGATCTATAAAATTACCTTAATTAGTTTTATTTATCAAGTTGTTTCTATGATTGAATAACTTGGAAAACAAACTTCTGATCTTTATGAGTTAGTAAGTTGTAGAATCCAATCTTTTCACAAATATTTTTAAAAATAGATCTAATGTATTTGTAGGCCAAGAAGTCCAAGAGAGTACTTTTACAATGTATATATATATCCTTTCCTTTATTTCATTCCAGTAGTAGCATTAGAGTAAGGTACTGGTGAGCTATTAACAAACCCTATTCTTTGCTTGAGTGTATGAGGGTGGGGCAAAGTTTCAAGTTTTGGGTTCATTGGCCACAAAGCCTCAATATGGTTGTATTCATGGCTTGATCTACATCTGAAAGGTAGGTTTTAATAGTCCACCCAATATGATGAAATTATTTTGATATCTCATTAAACATGAGTCAACCGTCCACATATCCTGCAGATTGAACGTTGATATGTAGTGCATGAAATCCCTTGTTCTAATAATGATATCGTTGGCTATGAACAAATGAAATATTAATTTGTGGAAATAACCAATGAATAGGTAACAGGGTTAGGTATTGTTTAATTTTTCTGAAAGAACTTTATCCCACATCCAGCATGCAATTAAGTTTTAAAGTTTAAATTCTCTAACTTTGTGAAGTTAGAGATGAGTTGTGCAATTATATTACCTTGTGAGCTCAGTTAATGAGTTTGCTCGAAACATGGACTATTTAAATATCATAATTTATAAAATTAAAAGTATATTTAATGTCATTTTAATTGTTTTGACCTAAAATATTTGGAGACTTTTGTCTTTGAACATGGAATCTCCATGAGCTCACACTCAAAGGAAATTTTGCAAAAAAATAGTATGGTTTTATAGTCCAAAAGTTATGTCAAACTATGATTTTGGCACTCAAACACAATTTTTCCAAGGATCCTTCACTTAAATCTAAGTAAATGCAAATTCAATCCACAGTAGTATACTTCCTTATTGTTTTTAGCTACATAATAATAAACTTTCCTAGATTGTTACCAATTCTAGTAAGGGTATCCCATTCCAATATTCGAACAAAATATTGGGATTCCTACCCAAGTCAAATATTTGTTAATGAATCTATAGGTTTACTAAATCCAAGTTGATATGGCTTCATAAAGAGGCAAGCTTCGTCCATAAACTAGGGAACTTACCAATAATGTGCACTATGTCATACTCAGCCAAAAATTAGAATAAAAACCCCTCTGCATTATGTTGGATAGACACCATATTCTCCAAGAAAGAAACCCATAAGTCTTCTACATATTTTTTGGTGATGACCATAAGCTATTAAACCCTTGTATCATGATATGTAATAGTCCTTGTCCTCCTCCTTTAAGGGTTGTAACTTCTAAAAATTACTACTGTGTAGGGCTGAGATTATGCCCATATCTGCCTTTTCTAGGGTTGTTTCTACCTTTTCTAGGATTTCCCAGAACTTTGGATTAAATTCCCAAATGGTGGTTATGTATTTGGCTTTGGATATGTTCTTATTCATGGAGGTTGATAGTATAGATTTCCAATTGAAAAGTTTCTTAACCAAGGTGACTTAATAAATGAGTGGGACCCAATCCTACTTGAACTCTGAAGAATATTCCTCCCCGTATACTCTAATTATCAATGCATGATAGTAATCTTGTAAGGATTTCTCATATGATTTGTAATATTCATTTCTAATATCCTAGTTCTAAATGTTTTTTTATTGATCCACCAATTATTAATGGGTTGTGATAGTTAATGGTAAATTGTAAGACCATTCTTTAGTAAGTTTAAAGAACTTATAATAGATATCTAGGCGATAAGGTTAGAAAGAGGAAATGATATTCCCTAATACATCTCTTATCAGCTTGTTATTGATGTTCGCATGACTAATCTCTTGCTTCATCACATTTAGACCATTCTTGAGGGTTGGTATCTCATTTGTTGACCATTTGGACCACACCTATGAGTGGATAGATGAGCACCTAAATTTGGGGGATGGTTTGTTGTGATTTTGACCATTTTAGGAGAGTTCCCTAGTTTTGGGGACTTGTATTTTACTCGTGTTCATGTTTTGGTCCATTATTGTTAAAGCACCCTCACCTTTGGGACTTGTTGGTTGTTTTTGGTCATTGTTGGAACATTTCACTTGGATCACCCTCTCTATTTTGGGATTTTGTTAAGAGGTTGATTATATTTTATATTTTTTTACTCTATGTTGGACAATCCCTTTGATATATCTATCATTTTAGCACTTTTAATATTACTTTATTGTAGAAGAAATTGAGTCCTCCTATAAAAGTAAATCACTTCTCATTGTCATTTGTTGTTGAGTATTGGACAGAAATACTATCACATTTTTCGCATCAAATGTTTTTTGTTTGTTGGAATTTCTTCCTCATGTGTAGCACTACTTGATAGATCCAATGTTGAAGTAACTTATTTTATTTTTTTCATTGTAAGATCTATAATCCTTGTTCCGTTTGACGGGTAGTCTTCCTCAAGTGAAATTTCATATTTTGCATCTTAGCTTTGTTGTTTTTCTTATAGCTTATAAATATTAGGAATAGATACAAATCAATTAGCATAAGCTAGGGTGAAAGATAGGATATGGTTGGAATACTAGGTCTTAAATGACATCCTTGCTTGGTGGGAATTAGTAAGAAATATCAATATTTTGGGTAGGATTTTGTCTTGCTCTTGTTGTAAAATTTCCAGAGAAGGATATACACTTCAAGGATCAAGAAGAATTGATCCCAAACCCCATCGTCATATAACTTGAAAAGGAAATAATATCTACTTCAAATTTATACAACCATAACCTCCAAAAATCCTTTTATTTTCTTGCTTTCCTAGGGTAGAATCAAGCTTAAAAAAACAACAAATATTTTTCAATTGTTTTAGATGAAAAAATTGTTAGTTCTTAGTGTTAGATTATTCGTTTTAATTTTCTATAGTTAGACATCGAAACAACCCTAAATATTGTTTTTTTCATCACTAATTGGGGTTATATTATGATAGAAATTGCTGCTGAATTCTCTAATTACAAAATTTAAACTTTCTTCAAGTCCCTAATTAGTTTCAAGCGACTTAACTCATAAATTTTAGTTCTAGGAAATATTTCTGCATAATCACACATTCTGAAAAATTGTTTTTGAGTTAATAATCACATTTGAAAACTAGGATGAAATATGGGTTTTATTTTAAGTTTTATGCTAGTTTGTTTCACTGCAATATACTAGAAAAATGATTTATTTATGAAAATTTCATGGTGGTTAATAAGTAAGAACTTAATAGTAATAATCACTTAACTACTAAGTGCCAAGTCTCTTGTAAATTATGGAAACTATGGTTTAATGTGTTATGTCCTAAGCCATTATGAACAACCAAATTTTTCATGATTAATTGATGATGGTTACTATTATATATTGTTTAAGAAATCACATTTTGGGATGATATTTAGTGTATGGTTCAATTTGCAAGCATCACTTACAAAACCTCTTTATTTGTTATTCTGGAAAAAATAGTTGGTGTTAAACTCAATTTTTTTACCTAGCGCACCACTCTTGATGATGTTCATTGGTCATGGATGAGGAGGCTTAAGGAATTTCACTAATCGAGTTAAATTTTGTGGTAATTAATTCAATTAATATATAAAACATACTCATTGTAGTGATTTCACTTCAATAAGTTTGGCACTCTATAAACTTGGGTGACACCCTTTTGCATAGATCTTCTCTCTAAGAGGGCCTCATTCAAGGATAAGTTTCGAAAACTACTCAAGTATTAAATGTTTATGAATTGCCTCCATTGAGGATTTTTACTTATGGATGTAGTTTCATAAATAAACTACTAACGAAACACATTTAAATGTTTTTTATCTTTCCAAGCGTTTTTATCTTTATGCCTATTATTCGTTTCAAATTTATGCATCATGTATCATCTAAAGTATCATTAAAGTGTGTGACCTCTTTTTTAATTCATATCTTGGATTGTTAATCCACTCGTGTGGGGAATCTTATTTAATTGTAAATTCACATAGTCAAAATATTTTCCCCCTTGCTCTCTTGGACCTCAAATCCAATTACCCCATATGGAATCCTCCCTTGTCCTTGAGAGGTGGCCTAAAAAGTGGAAGGAAAAATACTCAGGTAACAATGGTATTTCTCATTTGAAGTCATAATCTCTAACACTAGTGGATTAGTACTTTTCCACTTAGGCGTTAAATTGAGTTGTAACATTTTGCTGCTATTGTTAGGGGAAATTCTTTATAACCAGAGAATTGAAAAACACTTAGAAACTTTTTGTGAGATTTCCTTTAAATTTCATGGTGTCTAATAAACTCACATAGAAATTCCATCAAGGTAGTTTTTGCCTAAATGATACTCCAAAAAAGGATCATATAAACACTTATTCCCTTCAATCCCAAACCTGAGAAATATGATAGAGTGGAAAAGAAGGTGACTCAAACCACTGAATAAACTCTTTCAATACAAGATAATGAAGATAATTCTTCAAATCAGTTAAATCCTTCTTCTATGAACATGAAAACTTCACGTAGTTTGATATTGGTTTGAATTATGCTCATGTGCATTTTCATATTTGGTACCCTCATTAAAGAAAATAAAATATGGCATTTTTTGAATAGCAATGGATGCACAATTGATTAAGTCTAATGGTTTTCTTGGACATCTTGGGGTATCCTAATCGATTTCATAATGATAGTTGAGAGGAATGCATTCCAAAATTCCATGGGATTAGTATTCTTCTAGGTTTCATGTCGAATTACATATTGAATCTCTTCCAAGGTTGAATGTGTCCCTGAGGATATTAAGATGAATATGTTCAATATATCTCTTAACTTGCAAAAACATGACATAAGAAATTGGTATATAGGGATTCCTAGTAAGGGTGTATACTCAATTGTAAATATTCTCAAGTTGTTATACAAGATATGCGATCCTATTCTTGATGAGGAATCTGTTGAGGATCCAGTTTACCCTCCACAAAATCAAGCCCTTGAAAACATCCATGAAGATTCCTTTGAAGAAGGCCCTATTTATGAAAGAAGCCATTCTCCTATTATATTTCCTCATCCCAAGAATCTGAATTAGATGGTTCATATTGTTGAGATTCTGATGAGGAATATTTTGTAGGAAAACCCTTGTTTGATGATGAGATGGAAAATGCACGCATTTATCCATTTCATGGAGAGTTGGATGTGATATTTGAAATCAATAATCATAGTTGTGGGGACCCCATATATGATTCATATAGTGAAGAATCTAATGATGAACCTAAATATTCGGAACCTATAGAGAAACCAAGCATAAAAGGGGATATGAAACCAAATGCAACCAACCATATCATCTAGTTTTTAAGGAAGTATTGGGACATAAATAGTTATTTCTAGCTTCTTAAAGCAGATTTTTGCAAGTACTTGGAACACGTTTTTGAGCCCAGAACATAGATATTTTTCAGCCACCTAATCTATAAATGTATTCGTGTATTTGATATGAATTTCCAAATGAAGAATAATTTGCTAATGCAGAAACTTGTTTGGGCCAACAATATGTACATTTAAGAATTAATTGTAAAAGTTTCCAACAATTCAAATGGTGTTTTCAAACCTTGAAATTGGGGATGAAGTTTTCTCTAAGATGATTTTTCCATCATATATTACACTTGACTAATGTGGGCTATTGTTTTGAGTATTTTTTTGACAACCACTTATTTCTTGAAGGTAAGAATTATAATGTATTCAACCATGACCATGATTACATGAATCATGTCCGAGCTTGGATAAAGGATTCTTGAAGTAATGCGCCCCTTCCTTGGAATTATATTGTTACTTTGGGACTTCTTCATGGGAGAGGGTTTCCTACTTCCTAAAGAAAAATGTTGTCAAGAATGAGTTTGGGTAATAGGTGTGGGCATTTGATAGCCCTAAAAATTCTAATGTATGCCCCTCTTTTAGTTACATACAAGTGTCCATTCTCACTTATTGCTTGCATTGCATTTTCCTAACATGTAGTGGGTAGGCTCACAAAATATCATGTTATACATGGGCACTATGATATGCTCACAAATATTTATATAATGTATTATAAATGCGTGTTCCTAAAGGATTTGGCAATATATATGGATGGGCACTATGCTTGGTCACCAATGCTTTCACATCTCTGGAAATATGTTAGAAACATACATCACATATAGCAAGTATGATGACATGTAGAATATTGGAGCGATTATGGTGGTTGTGTATTTGGCTTTGGAGATGTTCATATTCATGGAGGTTGATAGTATAGATTTCCAGCTGAAAATTTTCTTGACCAAGGTGACTTAATAAATGGGTGGGAGCCAATCCTACTTGAACTCTAAATAATATTCCTCCTCATATACTCTAATTATAAATGCATGATAGTAATCTCGTAAGGATTTCTCATATGATTTGTAGGATGCATTTAATATCCTAGTTCTAAATGTTTTTTATTGATCCAACAATTATTAATGGGATTGTGATAGTTAATGGTAAATTGTAAGACCATTCTTTAGTAAGGTTAGGGAACTTATAATAGATATCTAGGCGATAAGGTTGGAAAGAGTAAATGATATTCCCTATTACATCTCTTATCAGCTTGTTATTGATGTTTGCATGACTAATCAACCAAGGTATGAATTCATCACATTGGTGCATCGTTGGCCTTGCTGGAACTTTATGAATATCTAAATTTCTGACCATTTGAGATAATCCTTCATCAAGATTTGCTTGACTAGAAAGTGGTAATTTTGGATAAATTTATTCTCTAAAAATTTGATACACTTCTCCCATTTATAATTGGGCTCATCATCTATATTGAATCATGTATCCCTGCATGATGTCCCTAGGGTACCCATGTCTACCTATGGCTCAATTGATTCCTCTCTACCTGGTCTCACTTCATCAATTACATCCTTCAACATCTTCTATCATTTAGAGTCCATCTTTTATTCTTGAAAATCGTTCATGTTAACAACAAATCACATTAACATGTTTATAAAAAATGAAAGTATAATGTGCATGTCCATGATGGTTTTCCTATTTCTAACAAATATATCATCTTGGAAGAAAGAATCAGAATTTGCTAAAGGTGAAATTTATAGGTTTAGTAGTATCTTTGCAATGATTCAAAGATTTATTTATTGGGTTTAGCATTGGGTCAACGAATAACACATGGCAGGTGAGAAGGTAATATCTACAATGTTCCTCCATTTATGGGCATCATGAATTCATATTTCTTCTTCTTGTAATTTGATACAATGTAGGCCAATGATAATAGATGAAACTGAAATATCAAGAAAGATCAAGGTTTTAAAAGAAATGAAGGAAATGGGATTAGATATTTGAATAGATGGATATTTTGAATAGTATTTTCATTAAACATGTTGTTGTGTTGTACTTGCAGATTGCCAGTGTTTTTTTCTTGTTGTTGTAGCATTGGATTTTGTGACATGGTTGGACTGGTAATATTTTTCAGATCCCTTCCTAACATAATTTTACTTCAGAGCATACGTTCTTATAATTTTGTTTTGTTTGTATGTTTTATTTTTATGTAAAATAACAATTGAACAAGTTGATTACTTTAGTGCTCAGTTTTTGTAGGTATCTTGATGGAGTACTTGATTCCTATCCGAAAGAATGGCTACCACCCGCTAGTAATCACTTTCTTCTTACACTTATGTTTGTTATCTCAGTTCTAGTCAGGGATGAAGTTGATGCTTATGAGAATGATGGGTGTGGTCATGAAGGTCCTTAACAATCATGAGTATATAATATAATACTTGCAGACAAAATAAGAGATGATATTTAATCATGCCAAAGTGTGCCCCCATATCGAATTCATATATAACAAATGAGTTCAAGCTTCCAAGGTATGCACATTACTTATCTTCTTTCACATCATGGGAATCGGTAGTTTTTTTTAATGAATGACAGGATTTTTTCCCTTGGCTTAGTCATCAAATGGATAAAGTGCTTTCAAATTTCTTGCCTTCCCATTGTTTTCTGATTTTTCTGTAATGTTTATTTCCTATTTTTTCTGCTGCCCATGATGACCTGTTCTAGGTTGGCATAATTTTTGGTTTGTCTGTGGAATTCTACGTGGATTTTACTATGTTGGTCATTTGTCAAACAGGATGCTAAGGTTTAGATGTTTTCCTTTATAACGACTATTATTGGTAATCTACCCAGTGTTATAGATAGGATATTGTTCTTGAGTTGTGAATATTAGACATGGAGGCAATCAAGGGGAGGGTTAAGGCTGAGTTTAATGATTGTCACAATGAATTATCTGTCATCTTCAGTGACATGCATTAGTATCAAGGCTGACAAGTAACATCCCACTCTTACAATGATGTGGAGTTTTCTTGAAACTAGTCACTTTGTGCTTCTAGGCAAGTATATGAATACAATCTCTTGCAAAAAAATTGAAAATCCACTCAATGGAACCCAAGATAATCACTTTTTGCAGTGTGTAGAATTCACAACTAAACAACCATTTTCTATGACATCTGAGAAGAAAAAAAATTTGATGAATACCCAAGTTGGAGGGTTAGGCATTCTGATATAAGGTATAGCTTATTCTTGGTTGTTAGAATATCAAAAAACATTTACAGCCCACCATCACTGAATTTTTTTTTTTTAGCTATACAATATCCCATCAATTTTTTGACGACTTATGGCCCTCGTCCGATGAGATTTCCATAGATCTGACAAGCGCAATATGACAAGACATCGTTGGACATTGGACTACGATCATCGAAAAACTGACGAGAACTTGTTGCAAATTCAACCCCATGACCATCAAAAATCAAACAAATTGGGCCAAGGTGAACTCGGACAATGGAGAAAATGTTGTTGGAGAAATGACTAAAGATTCATCGAAAATTCAACGCGTCAGAGTTAGAAATCTGACGACCAATTCCTCTAACATTCGACGGCATAAACCCAAATTTTTACAAAGGAACTATCTCACATTCGAGAAGGAGAATTCATATTTTTGACGACCTGGGAGTCAGAAAATCGATGACTTAGTGGTGAAATATTTCGACATAGTACGTTGAAAAGTCGATGGGTTTTGGCATGTCGTCTAATATCCAACGATATGCCACCGATGACAAAAAAATGAGGCTTTTGAAGAACCGACAGGTGTCTGTCGAATTTCAGACATGGTAGATGTCAGATTTTAGGCTCAAATTCAATTGTGTTTTGATTGGTCGAGGGTCTTCTTCATGCACGAGTCTTCTAGATGAAAACCCCTCATACAATAGGGACACTTTTTCTTTTAAAACCTTTTCTTCTTATTAGATCTCAAAGCTCCTTTAGAAGTCTTATGATTCTCTTTAGAATTCAAATCAATGGTTTGATGCTCCTTCCCCTTAGGTCTCCCTTTATCTTGCACTTTGGTAGAGTCTGTGACTAGGAGAGCTTGATCTTTGGAAATCTTAATGACTCCCATCTAGATCAACTTCTCTTACTCTTGTATTAAGGAGTCGGTAAAGGAATCAAGTGCGGGATATTTCCAATTAGGACTGGAAACTCTCCTAGAATGGAATATTGAGAAAAATATAGAATACTCAGGACCTAGTTTGCTAAGCATGGAGAGCACATGTTGCTCATCCTTTCTTTCTATTATGCACTGTTTGTATCGTAGTGCAAGAAACTTGAATTTAGTAAATAATTGTTGCACCATCTCAAAACTGTTGGGATGTAAGGCTACCAACTCATTCTCCTAGATTGTGTCCCCGAAGCTCATCTATATTGCCAAATAAGTTTTCAATCCTATCCCAAGCTTCCCCAGGAGTCCTCAAACCTTCAAGGTGGAAGAGGAGATCTCTAGATATGTGAGTACATAAATAATTGAAAGCTTCATCTAAGCAGTTCAAAAGCTTTTTTCTTTCAACTGGATGATGGGGCTTGGCCTCCCTACCAAGTATTATCCTGAAGTATCCAAGCTTGCGCAAGGCCAGCCACATATTTTCCCTCTAATCAACATAATTGTAGGGTGTTAGGCTCCATGGTGTAGGAGATTGAGAATCCATAATTCTGCGGTTGGAAAAGATAATATCTTTAGACAAGCTATGTAGAACCTATTGAATTTCACTGCAAAACACTAAAAAGTTTGAACTATATTAGAATCATTCCTTCCCTCTTGACATGAACACTTTCTCAGGGTCTGTGACACCCGCACCACCACTCTGAATAAATTCAGAGGAATCAAGGAACTCTTCACGGGACTCACAGGGTCGTCACTGAGGGACCAATATGATAACACATTCGTTCATATTGGGGGGGGGGGGGGTTGAAAATAAAAAAATTTTAAACCAATATATTGGTGCTATATTAAGGGTAAAAGGATTTATTTTTGTATTATATAAATACCCAATACCATGGGGTCTCTTTTAATGAAAAATTTTGCCCATGCCTTTTCCATATGCCTATGTGATGCCTACATAATGTTTTTCCATTGTTTTTCTAGTTTTGGGCATGGTTTTGGTGGGTTTGTGGTGGGTTTGTAGCACGTTTGTAGTGTTGGAGGAGGGCATGCATAGAAGTGTTGGAGGAGGGCACACATAGGGTTTCTCTGGTGTAGTGCTGGAGGCAAAAATTTGCTCATGCCTTTTCCATATGCCTGCGTGATGCCTGCATATCATTTTCCCACTGTTTTTATGGTTTTGGTCATGGTTTTGGTGGGTTTATGGTGGGTTTGCAGCATGTTTGCAGTGTTGGAGGAGGGAACGCATAGTAGTGTTGGAGGAGGGAACGCATAGGGTTTCTCTGGTGCAGTGTTGAAGGAAAAAATTTGCCCCTGCCTTTTCCATATGCCTATGTGATTCCTACATAGCCTTTTTCCACCGTTTTTCTGGTTTTGGTCATAGTTTTGGTGGGTTTGTGGTGGGTTTGTAGCACGTTTGCATTGTTGGAGGAGGGAACGCATATCCACCGCATAGAAGTATTGGAGGTAAGGTATACTATGTTTTTATTTCATTTCCTTCACTTGGAATGACAATAGGAATATCCAGAGGCAATTTCCTTCACCTGGAATACCCAATATCATGGGGCTAATTGTCATATCCAGAGGCAATTTGTGGATCTTACAAACTTGGTCTATTGTCTTGACTATTGTATGTGCAAATATGACTATTGAGTACTTAACAATGCCTCTGTCATGTTTCCTTTTTTCTTAGTCCAAATATAGTAAGCTGAAGACTTTTCCTGACTAGAAAGTGACTAGAAAATCACTTGATCAAATTGTCACTGATTCCAATTGTGATTGTCATAATCCCGTCACTATCAACCAATTCTGCATGCAATATTTGAGCTTTTACAGGAGAGCCTTGTTTTTTGTACCGTGGAGGTCCATCTATGACCAATATGTCTCCTTTAAAAATAGTTTTGGGTGTTGTTGTGAATATTTCTATAATAGTTGTAGGTTCTGGCGCCTTTTTTTTAACCTGCCATCGACATTCATCAAAGGAATTGAGTATTAATCATTAACATAGGTTTTTCAATTCATAGTAGCTTGCATGATCCATATTTATGTCAGTAGTAATCATTAACATAGGTTTTTACAATTCACAAATGATATTTATCATCCTTTGGTCGCAAACACATAGGCACTTCCATAAGATATTATTAGTTGTCAAATGGCATTCATTTAACACACAAGAATTATACGATGCCATATTTATCCATTATTGTCATTGGCACTTGCTATGCCTCCTTTATTCGAGCCTTCTACAATTTTCTTGGTTTCATCTTCATATTTAATTATTGCCCTTTTTACCAGCTGCAAATGTCCATCAAATTTAAGTTTCCTTCCCTTGATCTATGTTCTTTTCTTTTGATGATATACTCCAAATAATACTTCAAGAAAATTTTCTTCTTCCGTGCAAATATTTATCTTTATTTGATTATCTGATCTCTCTGGTAGAGTTGATAACCCTGCATTTTGTTTCTTCAAGAGCTTTATTTTCTTCTTCATAATGGAATTCTAATGCAAAGAAGTGTTTGGAACTACCCTAACTTCATTGTATGTAATCACAAATGTAGAAAGCACATGATCTTTGACATTAGGAACATAATTTTCATGAATATTTTAAAAATATTTTTCACCCTTCAAATTTTCTTTACAGTTTGAAACCTGAATTCTCTCTTTAGTGTTTCCATGTTTAAAAGATTCAAAATTGTTGACAATGTTATCTGCCACTTTTCTACGATCTAGGAACTCATTTTCAGGAACTAATCGAGAACCTCTAATTTCTTTTTCCATGCTTTTCCTTTTCTGACAAAACTGCTTTTCACTCATGGTCTGCTCTGAAATAATGCATGTATCTGGTGATTGTATCCTAATTTCTTCAAGATAAGAAGAAAAATTCAAAATATTGTCTCCATCATTATGAATATTTCTTTCACTCTCTGATGACCTTTTAAAATATCTCTTTGTTTTCTTCATCTCTGGCTTAGTTATTAAGGATACTGTACCAGAAACATCAAAATTCAAATGGTTCTCAAAATGGATTGTAGGCTCTCCACCAGCAACGTCGAGCCTCAAATGGTCCTCAGAATAGCTTGTAGGATTCTTTATCTTTAGTATGGATCTCATATTGTCGGATTTAGACGTCAATAACGAACTGTTCTTTTTAAGCCCAACCTGAACTGGATTGAGCATCTTCATGTCTTTATTATCATACGATATCAAGGATGTAGTAGACTTTTTCTTATTCTCACCTACCCCATGTGTCTTTTTCTAGTTTTCCTGCCTATGTACTTCCCTCTTAATATCATGTTACTTGGAAAAATTCGTCTCATAATGCATTTGATTAGATGTATCTTTTTCCATTTTCAACATTTCCTCTAACTCATCAGTTGCTTCTTGGATTTTATCATTTTTTGTAAACTGTACTTTCTCTGCAGAATCCTTTAAGCTTTCATCAAAACATGATATGGATTTCCTTGATGGGTGGCGGACAATGTAAATTCTTGGGGGTGTCTTTCAAGGGTTTTGTACACCCTTGGGGAAATGGGGTATGTTCTCCACATCCCCAGGAAATGCCTTTCCAAAACAAGGTATGCCTTAGGGGTGTTTAGGTGCCCCCAAGACCAACAGCCCTACAAAGGTGCCAAAAAAGCCAGTTTTGGTGGTTGGAAAAGCGCAAGCCCATTGTGGGTTAACTTATCCAATAACATAAATTAAAGAACCCTAACCTATAAATTTCTTTGAAAACACCTCCCCAATTATTTTCATTCATTCTTTCTTCTCTCTGCTCAATGAGATGTCAATGTTAGAAGGTGAAACATTGTTGTTTGGAGGTGGCATGGTGTTGTTTGGTGGCCATCCCCCCATTTTAATTCATTCTTACATCTTCTAGACCTGAAACAATCCTATTTGGAGTTGAGACTATTGTTTGGAGGCAAAAAGCGTGTTATTTGGAGAAAAAAATTGTGTTATTTTGTTTTACATCTTTTGGATTCAGAGAGAGTGATGTTTGCAACTACTTTGTTGCATTGGATATTGTTGTTTGGTTGCATCTTGTTGGGTTGGACATAGAAGTTCCTTATAACTCAAGAACAACATTGATATTTAGTGTAGGGTTTAAATTTATGTTTCGGTTTCATCATTCATGTTTAGTTTTAAAAATCCTAAGAAGATATTTTGGGGATTATGAATATTTTTGGTTTTTTTTTAGAATTTTCAATTTTGTATATTTCTTTTTTGTTACATCTTGTTTGGTTGGAGATTCAAGTGACTTTTTAGTAAAAAATGACAGTGATCTTTGGTTTAGGAATTTAATGTGTGTTTCCTTTTAATCATTCATGTTTAATATTTAAAGCTTCTATGAAGATTTTTGGGGAGTTGTGAATATATTTGTGAAGCTTCTTTCCT
The DNA here is from genome assembly GCA_001517045.1 of Pseudotsuga menziesii. NCBI lineage: Eukaryota > Viridiplantae > Streptophyta > Pinopsida > Pinales > Pinaceae > Pseudotsuga > Pseudotsuga menziesii. Next base: position 285,198 of record LPNX010186535.1, read on the forward strand.
GACTAGGCTCCTCTATATTTATAGTTCAAATCCATTGTTAACCTAATTAAAGTAGCACCAAAAAATATTGTTGGTGTCTTCTAGATTCATAGCACAATGTGCATCAATAAGCATCATAGAAAAAATGTAAACTTGGTATAAGACAAAGCTAAGATCTTACAAAATATGCAAAATGGACCATAGCTATTTGAAAAGACACATTTCTAGCAAGTTTTATAGTAGTAATTGAATAAATAATTCAGATCTGCAATTTGAGGGAATTTACACATACATAAATTACTATTCGAGCCATAACTCTGCACTAATAAAGAACATTGAAAATAGTTTTGAAATCATTTAACACTATTTATGAAATCATTTAACATCATTTTTGAAATCAACTTAACATCAACTAACATCTTTCTGAAATCATTTATTTAACATCAACTTGATTTACAACAAGAAATCATTCATAGTTGATGTAGCAACCTAAGTCTCTATGAAATTACATCTATATTTACAACTTAGTTTCTCTTAGGTAATCCCTCCATGTGTTGGATTAAACCCAAAGTGAGGGAAGTAGTTTCTTTGGTGACAATGATAACTCTTCTGGGGAATCAAGAATATGGATGGTGTCAAAATATCAGGAATCTCGAATCGTCCTTTCTTTCTCTTGATTTTTCTCATGTCTACAGAGAATACAACAAGAAGACAAATGTATTATCCAAGGAGGCACTCTCTATGGCCTATGGCCTCTTACAGTTCACTAAAATATGTGAAGATGAAATAGTGGGGAATGGATCGATGCAACTCTTTTAATTTGAGATTGACCTACTCTCTTTGACATATTTGATGTTTATCTTTTCAAGAGTATGACATAATTTAGATTTTTCACATCCTTTGGATGTCTGAGGCAGACGTTGATATCCTCTTCTATCAGTTTCTTGGCAGGTCCATAAGTGCCTCCCTAGATAAGCCATGACTGGGATCTTCTTCTATTCCCTTGTAGACATCTTTTGCAGTCAGGATGAATCTGGGATGTATTCCTTGTTTTTTTTATCTTAGCGGTGAAGTTGGTTATTTGACCTCTCAATGTAGCAATCTGGAAGAGTCTCTGAATAGATATAATGCTAGTGAGCAGTATGTCATTGAGAATTTGAGACTAATATTTATATACTATTGGACATGTTATGGATATGAAGGTGTATCCCTTCTGCACTGTAACAGTTACCTTTCATTCATATGAATAACAAGGAACAACTATTTTTATTTTGGAAAAAAATAAAATCATAATATATCCCAACTTAAAATTAGATCATATCATTTGTGAAAAAAAAATCCAGGATCTAATACATAATTTAAATCTAAGTTTAAAAGCACAGTTACGTTTAGAACTCATATGCATGAAGAAAACAATACCTTTTGAAAGTTGGTATGTTTTTAGTGGTCCCTAGAATTAAGGTTCACCATAGCCCTACATGAATGAGCAGTTGTGAAATGTGTGAAGGGTGTAGACATGAATCATGTTGCATTATATTAAAATTCAAGTTTTCAGAAAATGAGAGCATACAAATGGTTGAATAGTATACCATTGCAATGTAGAATATTTTGTAGGGATGCTTGAGTAAAAATATATATTAAATGAGAAAATCTCACCTATTTACTCATTTATTAGTCCCTGTTTAGAGGGCTACCTATTATTTCATATCTTTTTCATATCTTTTAATTTTGGTAATTTAGAAGAAGAGTAACTTTGAAATTATATTCTTACTAGATGTATTTATATGAAGTTTGATAATTCATTTTTGGCATATTATAACCTTAAAAAAACATTTTATGCATCATAATATATGCCCCTTGCTTACAACCTAAAAGGTGATCAATCCAATGTTGACAGAGAATATTTCATAGCATATATTCTACATAGCTAAATTATTTAATAGAAGAAGAGTAATTCCATAACTATATTTAATACTAATTGTCATTATATGAAGTTTGATAATTCATTTTTTTCATATTATATAACCTTTATAAAACATTTTATGTGTTCTATATGTTCCTTTTTTACCAAAAGGCGACCAGTCCAATGTTATGTTAACAAAGGATGTGTCATCACATATCATCTACATAGCTAAAAATTTGTGTAAGAGTAATTCCATCACTATCTACATCAGTTTGACTAGGTCTACAATGTTGATGCTAAAAGGAGTATGCATATTAAGATTATGATGTGAAATTAATGCCTCCCTTCCAAAATATTGCTAATTTCTCTTTGTTACCTGTCATTAGAGCTACAATACCTATTCACACTAATGTGAGAGATATAAGTTACTTAAAGTGTTATGGCTGAAATTTCATTGTGTTTCTAAGATGCGGAAGCTCTAACAACTATGTAATCGTCACCATTTGGATGCAAAATTGATCTCAAATATCTAGGGAGTGAATGTAAGAGTTGTTGCATTTATGTAGGAAGTTTCTAGAATGGTTTACTTGAGCTTTGTGAGTGACTATTGAACAAATTTATCTCTCCTTGGACCATTCTTCATTTATTAGGTGAGTTCACTTATTACTAAGTTTTTTCTCTTACCCCAAGGCCAAAGACCATGTAGAATAGAGCTTAGGCTTGCAGGTTGGGAATATTAGTCAACTAGGATGTTTTTATCATTTCCTAGAGTGGATTGTAATGCTTGGGGTATTTTCATAAAAAAGAACAAGACTAAATTACAAAAAGAACAAAGAACTTTGATCACCTCTATGTATTTTCATTTCTTGTTTTGATCACCCTTTGATATTCTAAAGGTACGTTGAAGTTGACTCTTCAGTTTAGAAACGCCTATTTGAATAAGCCACTAACAATACATTTTGTTTCATGGTGTTTCATCCCGATAGTAATATTTCTTCATCCTTTTTAGATATTTGAATTGAAAGTGCATACCTTTCTTCCTAGTTCTTTGTTTTATTAATGAACTAATATGCATGTGTAAATTTGAATTACTTTTTTTTCATTTATTTATGGATGCACTCACCTCATTTCGTAGCCATATTATATCCAAACTTTTGAAGAAAGTGTTATAATTTTATTCATTTCTTAACCAACTAAAAGGTACACATGGATCGAAACGCAGATGGATCCAAGTGATGTTGTGGACTTTGGATTTTTTATTGGTGAAGAGAATTGTTCCCTTGGCACAGTCCAGTGTCAAAAAGGTTGCACATATGTTGATATCCATTGTGAAATTGCGAATGATGAATTCGTTGAATATCCTTTTGATTTTATTATTTTCCCAAATGGATTTCCTTTAAATGCAAAGCAAGAGAAAAAAAGGAAACCTACAACAACAAACGTAGGCATTAAGAGGAAAGTATGCACGATGGTTGCTGAAACATTGGAAACACATGTAATGGAAGGAACACCAATTTTTGAAAACATTGAAGGGAATGTGGAGGAACCTATGCATAAACAACTAAGAGTTGGTAGTGTGTGTCCGAGTCAGTGGAACAAGCTGTGGTTGATCCTAATGTATTATCATCTTGGGAACATAAAGTGAATAGTTTAATGGAAAAGTTTTTCAAGGAGAATCTAACACTAAAGGTATATTTAGAAAATGGAAAACCTAATATAAATATCCGTTGTGAAATATGTGGCATTGATTATGGAACAGGGGAATTATCCTTGGTAGCGCGAACAGTTCATAACTTCAAAAAAAATCATATGAAAACAGGTTTCCATCAATGCCACATTTCAATGTTGGGAATTAATGAAATTAGTTCAGTTAAAAAAGAAAAGAAGGCAGCAGTGGCTAGAGATCAACTTGAGATTGATCAAGCAATCAAACTTCTACATGATTTCAACCAAATGCAAGAGCCTAATTTGTTCAAGGTGGTGGAAGAAACACTTGCAAACTATGAGGACAAGAAAAAAGTAAGAGTGGAATGTACACAATGCAATATATGGTTCGCTTTGGTTACGACAAGTGGTAATATTTCCAGTTCTATAAATGAACACATGAAATCAAAGAAGCACACTACGAATACTACGGTTGAGGCTTCACATGATATAGTTGTGTTGAGGAGTGGAACAGTTGGGAGAATGAAGAAGCCTACCAATGAAAAGTCCCAACAAAGTTTGTATAAGTTCTTGATCCCATCACTACCATCACCATTACATGGGGCTTCTATAATTCCACATGCTTCTACTTCAGGTGTGTTAATTACCCAAGTTTTAATTTAATTGGAATTGGAATATGCACATTACTTTATTTGTTATTACTTGTTAGTAGCAGTTAGTAGATCATTAACCAATGTGTTTTTTCATCTTGTTCTAGGACAAATACCTCCCCCAATATTATTATGTTTGGGGTATTGGGATACCTATCTTGAGAGAAGAGGAGAGAGATTGGACACAAAGGTTCTAATGGATGACCAACATGGTGGAAAAATGTGGGCCATAGAGAAACATACCAGGAGAACACTAAATTATCATGGTACTGAATGTCGTATTAATGGTACATACAGACATATTCATTGTGAGAGGGTTTCTAAAACAGGAAAACCTTTTGATTCATTGACATGCAATTTTTGTAAGATGATACCTAATTGTGATGACTTTTGAATGCGTTCATATCTTGAATCAAGGACCAACATGAAAATACATGGGAGAGATACAGGGAAAGGGAGAAGGTTGGACCATTTGACTCAAAGTGAACTCAAAATTGTTGCAAGAGACGCAAATGCTACACATAGGTTAACAATGAGATCTATTTGGTGGGAGAGGACAAAGGTTGCTACACTGTCTATTAGAACAAGGTCTCTAAGGGAAAAGTTGTTCGAATTTGCAGGAAGGAAGGATGTGTTCATTTTTTGCAAGGATGTGTGTGAGGATCATAAGAAAGGAAAATTACAAGGTAAAGATGCAGTTTGGGAATTTGTTCAAGATATATTTCACAACCTAGTTCGCTCAAAGTCAGGTAGAAGGTATAGTGCATCCACTCAATACATTTATGAGATTATTAAGTTATGGGGAGGTCTTAGATTACATAGCCTTATTAGCTTGAATCTGGATGGCCCTTTGATATCTGTGACTTTAAGGAAAGTTATAAAATCATTGACATATATCCCATGGGATCAAGAGTACATTTTTTAGACAATCAAAAAAATTTATGCTTCCTGTAAAGCCAAAAATGGTATAGAGGGCCCAATTCTCATATGCCTTGCTGAAGATGAAACTGTTGTGAAAAAATATGTAATATGGGTAGAAAAAAGTGATACATTGGTGGGTTTTTGTGGTAAGAAAGAAGAACATAAGTGCCAATCACATTTCTTGGTGAAAGTTGGTGAGGGTGCTATAGGCTATGAGATTATTATAGATTCCTTCAAGAATTATGTGATTGGCCATTATGCACGTGTTATTATTGCAAACCCTTTACATGAGAAACTTCCTCGTTTGGTTGTGTTTGTTCATCCAACGTGCAACAGGTTTGATGCAAAAATTTTCCATCGACAATGGAAAAAAGTAGAAGACCTATGGAAGAAACATGTGTAACATTTTTTAGGACCTATTATTGGTCATTCCTCAGATGGGGATAGTAGGAGAAGAATGCTTATGTTGAAGGATTATTACTCAATGACAAGCATGAGATATAAAATTTCTTGGGAAGGGTGGAGGCTAACTGGGTTGTATAATGGCTTTAAAGTAACGAGACTTCATGACCAAGATTACATCCACAATGGTAAGAAGCTAGTGAATCCTTTATTTAGTGGTCGACGAGATATGATTGTTGGATAAGAGTTGATTATTTTTAACCATGTAAGAATGGTTTATAACAATTTTAAAGTGGATGAACACAAGCTTAAAATTGAGGATATAGTGAGGATTGATCGCCAAAACTGGGGTTCAACACAACGCATTGCTTCAAGGAATGTATATAGGTACTTGAAGGAAATGAGAAGTACAGGTGGTTGGACAAAGAGGACATCAGGGAAAGAGACCTATCTAGCAATCATTGTTAACTATATTGATATTTTTTTGTCTCCTAGTTTAAGTCTTTGGAAAAGAGTGCTAAATTCTTCAAAATTCCATCATTTCTTCACCTTATGGCTATGTTGGGTCAAATAACATGCAACTACTAATGTCAACATTAATTTCATTCGTAGAGAGGCATATCAAGATGTGAAAATTTCTTGCCACTTTGCAGTTTTGTTGATGAGATTATTTCATGATCAATACTCTAACTTATCATGTGCATTGCACCTTACTAGGTCATATTTATGTGAGAACTTATTTAGAAAATTCGGTGGCATGGTTGGAGTAGAAAGGGCATATGTTTTTGTTGGCTTAATTCATGCTATTGGAACCCTCAATAGAGTTTCTAAAGAAGAATCGAATCCCCAAGGGATTCCTTTCAATAAATATTAAAAGAAACAAATGAGTATCTGGAATAAATTGCATCAACAAACAATAGAGGAAGGTGATGTCTTGTCACAATATGATTCCGTTTACACAGATAATAAAATTATAGAAGCTCTCAATATAGGATTGGAGGATGCACAGGGAATTTTACAAGGTCTTGGCATTCAACCAAAAAGACACAAAAAATATTCTTGGTGGTTTAAACCATGGATAGAGGATCACATTTGAATATGTGGATGAAGTAGTTGATAATTCTCCATCGGGGTATTCCACATCCATATTTCGATGTTTTTCTTTTATGTTACTCGTTGATAGTGAATTGCAAATGATGGAAAGTGAGTGGAGGCATGAGTTGGATGGAATTTTAGATTTCATTGATGAAAATGTAAACATAACTACCAAACCAATGGTTGAGCTCGATGGCAAGGACATGTACAAATCTTGTTTGGTTAGTCAATTGAATGGAAACCCGACATTATCAAAAGGTAGATTGACTAAAGTGAGGAATGGAGTATACTTCAAGTGAGATGAGAGAGCCCCCAAAAAGGGTGTTGTAATTGGTTTCGGAATTGGATCAGTTTGTGTGGTGTTGTTTGAGAGAGAGTCTATAGCTATAGCTAAACGTACTACAAGAAAAGGTGTATCTCAAAGTACAAAGCACGACGTTTCTTCTGGGACTTGGTACATTGGAAGATTTCAAAGAATAAGAAAGAAGGATGGTAATAGGGTGTTTGATTACCATAATGACATTGATCTTTTTGGTAGGCCTGAAGGTGTTGAGCTTCAATGTTGTTGGTACAATAGAATAAAGGGGCAACGCATGTACAAGTATGATTTGACAAATCATCTATTCATACAACTTCAATCTGTTATAGCAACAGAAAACCTATCATACAATATCAAGAAAGACACATGCAAGTTAGATGAAAGCGACCACGGAAGTTTTGAGGATTTCATTAAAAATTTAAATAGGGTGAAGTTTTCAAACCATTCCAATTTATCTTATCTTTTGTACTACTATATTATAGCTTATTTATAAAGTAGTATTTTTTTATTATTATTGTTGATTTGTCTGTATAAATTTCATAATCATTTCATACTCTTTTTAATTTCTCTTATCTTCAGGTGCAGTGAATGGTTCAGATGTCGAACAGTTGGGATAAGTCTATGTGAAGTTATCGATTGTCAAATATTTCTTTATGTGTTCTTGAAGCACGGTTCTTGAGGGTTACTGAACTGTTGGCTAGTTCAACAATTTGTTTAATATTACTTTTAAAAGGATGAAACAAGTTTTTGTTTGTCAAATTTTGGTGCCCATGCCCATGTTAGAGTTTTCATATACTGTCTTTTGCTACTTAAATACTTGAATGGAATATTACTTAATGTGTGTTTCTTGAAATGTGTTTTCTAAATGTTTTCTTAATTGGAATATCATGTTCTTTAATTTCGTCATGTTTGTGTGGAGTAAATATTAACTCATTAGGAAATTATGATTGTTGTTGATTCGAAAGATGGCTAGAGTGTGGAAATCTCTTGTTATAAAACTCATTGTTGTGCACCTGTTGTGGTATGGAGTGGGTATGGACATGGTATGGAGTGGTTCTAATTTCTATAACTAATGAATCTTATACAGTGATGACACAAATATATAAAACAATGTACCTTGATAGAAAGAAAATATTATTGGTCTTAGTTGTCCTATAAAGGAGTTGCATGTCCACCTTATATGGTTCACCTTGACCTTTTGGGTTTGTGGTTTGTTTTTTTGTGGGCCCCTTGGTTGACTCATAATCCTTTATATTAATTGGTCCATAGGTGATTTTTATTAATGTTTTGATACCTTATCTTAAGGAGTATCTAGATTATAAATTAAATTTTTAATTTAACATGAGAGACAGATCCAATTCTTGGTTTGTTGCTCAGCGTGACTGAGCTCTCTCCCTCTACGTGATTTTTGCATGATATTTGTTGCTAATCCATGTGATACCTTGTTGCACCACCTCCATGAATGGGTTTTCCTTGTTACACCTTTCACGTGGTCACTTTGAACCAGCATGACCATGATTCTGTTGGATTGTGGGTCCTACCCCAGCATGATCGTGGCCTGTTTCTTGGGTGGAATGTGGGTTCTTCCATAGTGTAACCATGAGTATTTTTCTTGGTGGACTGTGGATCCTTCACTAGCATGACCATGATTTGTTTCTTTGCACTTTCTTGATGGATTGTGGGTCCTTCAACACAGTCAAAAAACCTGTTCCTTGGTGATACCTTGAGAGGTCTGTCTCTAGCATGACTGTGATCTATTTTATTAGATGGAATGTGGGTCCTTCACCAACGTGACTGTGATCTGTTTCTTGGTGGATTGTGGGTGCTTCACCAGCATGACTATTATATGTTTTCTTGAGTGGACTATGGGTCCTTCCCCAATGTGACTGTGATCTGTTTTCTTGGTGGACTATGTTTCCTTCTCTAGCATGACCATGATCTATTTTCTTGGGTGGACTGTGGGTCCTTCCCTAGCATGACCATGAGGTGACCATGAGCCTATTTTCTTGTGTGGACTTTGGGGTCTTCCCCAATGTGACAGTGAGTTTCACTTTATGGGTGGATTGTGTTTTTTCAAGCATGACTATGCAAAGTATGCATGTGTGTCTCTACAGTATGTGACTGTATCCTTGCCCAACATGAATGTGTGTCCTTTATTAGCATGACTATACTGGGTATGAATGTTCTTATTGACTAAGAAGTCTAGATCAGTGTGCTTTCCATATGCTTATGCTTTACCCTCTCTGGATCTCTCTCAAGATACAGAAATTGTTTGTCTAGATTGACTTGTCCCTTCCGTGACAAGATCAAATCTGAAAAATATGAGTATATGGTTGATTCAAATATTGGTTATGATTATTTAATGCTGATATCCACTGTACATTATTTTATCATGTTGTTACTGTACATGGAATTTGATGATTCTCGAGGACCAACTTTAACATAGTGAATAATAGAGCGTTAAGTTGAAAGAGATGAAAATTATGTTTGTTTATTAGAGTTCAAATTTTATTATAGCAGTATTGTTTTGAGTCTGATTTTATATGTTCATGCATTAATCTCACCATGTATTCTGTGTTTTCTAAATTTTTATATTTCTTGACCCTTTAACAATAGAATCTAGAGTATTACCTTCCTCTTGTTTTATTTGTGATACAATTGTAATGTATAATTTCATAAAATAATGTACAAGAGTGAGACAAGACACATATGAGATAATTTTAAATCATAACTTTCATCTCATTCAACTTATACACTCCCGAATGTGGACTTTCGGTAGTGTTAATGTTGAACAAGATGAAAATTATATGTTCAGACTTGTGTGGACTGTACATTATTTTATCTTGTTGTTACTATACATGGCATTTGATGATTCTCGAGGACTAACTTTAACACAGTGACTAATGGAGCGTTAAGTTGAAAGAGATGAAAAATATGTTTGTTTATTTTAGTTCAAATTTTAGTATAGCAGTACTATTCTGAATATGATTGTATATGTTCATGCATTAAAGTTTACTACTTAAATTAAAAATTCCTCTAACCCTTAAAATTCAACATCAATTACTTTGGAGACATGTACATGGCATATTCCATGCTTGATTTTTACGGATTTTGTTATTTGGCCTTCCTGTTTATCCTTGTTTGGTTTTATTGAAAAGTATTGGTTTTCTTGAAATGTATAGGAAGCTTACTTTGTAATTTTCTCTTTTCCTTTAATGACAAATCTAATTCTCATGTCCCTGATCTAAGAATTAGTGTTATTTTTCCTTTTATGTCAGATATTACTTGTTTACCATATGGAACTTATGTAGGTTTTGAGCTATAGTTACCAGAACACAAATAGGATATGGATGAGAATATGTATTCCAGTTCTTAGATTTCTTTTTGGATATGATACATCTAGATATGGCCTGGAGGGGTAGCTATCAGTAAGGTAGAAAACAAGTAGGTGCATATGCACATTATTCAATATATTGTCTCAGCATGCAAGAAGACTTTCAAGGACTCTATTCACTATGCATGGACATATGTTCCACAATATCTGAGGTATGTAATCTATGTACTCTGTTGAATAAAGAAGTGAATTAAATTTTAGGCTTGGATTGTTGAGAATCCATGTTTTTAAGAATGTCATTGTAATACTATTTCATGTGGATGGTCACACAACTAATACTATTTCACCTTAAATTTTAATGATCCTGACATCTTTTGGGATTAAGGTTCAGCGCCATATTTTATAGGGGAAACTTGCTCATGCTTGCGAACAGACAACTGCTTAGATAATTTCCCTTGGATAAAATTCTCTGAGCCAAACTTCCCATGATCTTTCTTAAGGCCTATGCTATTTTTCTTTACTGGGTCGCACAATATTTATTCACCCTAATGCCCTTTTCCTTGTATTCATATTGCTTAGCCTCACCCTTTTGCGCAACATAAGCCTTGATAGGAGGTGTGCTGATTGAATTGACTTTCCTTGAAGCTAAATTTGAAACATCTTGATTCTTTGGAGAAGTAAATGCGGGTGCATTCACACTCTGTATATTTTGTTCTTCCATTTTTGGATCAGCCAATGATTTAGTAGATATTTTAGCATGTGCACTCTTCTCATCCTTATCTCCAATCTTCCATTCATCCATATGCTTAGAGGACATTGAATATTCAAACCATGGATCCATCTGCTTATCCTCTACCCATTTAGTAGGTTCTAAAGAAAACATTATAAAGGATTGATATGAATCTGAAGACACCACATGTTTCTTACTACCTCCTATTTTGGTTGCTTCTTTTTGGATCAATGTGTATACTTTGACACATTCCTCAATTCCCTTTACTGACTTCTTTTCATTATCAAAGAATTTAGTATAATATTTTTCATCTGCAAAAATTGTGTATGCATCATCCTATCCTCACACCAGTTTCCATTGGCTCCACTAAAGCAGTTGTAGCCTCTACAACACATGTAGACATAGCTTCCTGAACATATAACCCTTGAAATTTTCTTTACAATTTGGAACCTGAATGCTCTCTTCAGTGTTTCCATGTTTAAAATATTAAAAATTGTGGACAATGTTATCTGTCACTGATTTTCTATGATCTAGGAACTCACTTTAAGGCACTAATCAAGAACCTCTAATTTATTTTTCCATGCTTTTCCTTTTCTGACCAAACTTCTTTTCACTCATGGTATTCTCTGAAATAATGCATGTATCTAGTGATTGTCTCCTAATTTCTTCATGATAAGAAGAAAAATTCAAAATAGTGTCTCCATCATTATGAATATTGCTTTCACTCTCTAATGACCTTTTCAAGTCTCTCTTTCTTGTCTTCAACTCTGGCTCAGTTATTAAAGATACTACACCAGAAACATCAGACCTCAAATGGTTCTCAAAATGGCTTATAGGCACTGCACCAGCAACATTAGACCACAAATGGTCCTCAAAATGGCTTGTAGGATTCTTTATATTTAGTGTGGACCTCATATTGTTGAATTTATATGTTGATAATGAAATGTGCTTTCTAATCCCAACCTCAACTAAATTGAGCATCTTCTTGTCTTTCTTATCAGATGATATCGTGGATGTAGTAGGATTTTTCTTATTCTCACCTATACCATGTGTCTTTTGCTTCCTTCCTATGTACTTCCCTCTTAATATCATGTTTCTTGGAAAAAGTATCATAATGCATTTGATTAGATGCATCTTTTTTCATTTTCAACATTTCCTTTGACTCGTCGCCTATCCAAAAGAAAAGAAAACCTAGGGAGGGTCAAAGTAGGGAGCTCTTTTGTGACCAGGAAGCTAAGGTGTGAGCAAATCCTAAAGCCTTACAATTAGTTAAAGATAAAATGGGTTCAAGCCCTTGCAATGTATTAAGGAATTGAGTGGTGATAATAGGCTTTATGAATAACAATTATTCAATCAATTCATTCAAATTATGTAAGTTCCTTAACAAGAAATTTCCATATTCATTTTTTGTTCATACCCTTTTTATTCAATGGAATCAAAAATCTTAAGGGAGATGATTCTAGGAAATTAGAGACGTTTTCACACAAAATCTCAAGTTATGAATGCATTTTCTGTAGAAAAAAGATATGGAGAATGTAGAAATTAAATGAGTGAAGGCCTTGTCACTGACAATGTTCTTAACTTTTTAGAGATTTATCAAATTTTTAGTAGTTTTGTATCTATTGCATATAGATAACTCCACTATTATTTCAACTTATCCTAGTTGTTATTCTTTTACACATCATTCCAGACTTGCCTATTTGCATGAGCCAAGGATTCTACAAAACTTGTTTGCTAGATTTAATCTTAATGAAATTTATGTAAGGGGCTTTCTTACTATGATGCTTTGAGATAGTATAATTAGTTCATTTCATGCAAGTTAAGAAATTAGTGTGCTTATTTTTTACTACGTGACATTTAGTCTTCTCCATACTTTCATAAGTACTTTCTTGTTTTCCTCCAATGGTACTTTAGAACTATTTATAGGTATTATGGTCTAATCGAACAACATCTTGTTGATAGACATACTGAGGGAAAATATTGATTGTTGTCAATCCTTTCAGAAGACTTCCACACTTGTATAATAACCACATGATGTAACAATATAAGGGTGCAGCTTTTGGAGAGATAAGTCCTCATATTTTTGCAGTGGCAGATGCTTGTTACAGGTACTATCCTAAATCTTGTAGTATTTGAATTCATTCATTTTGCTGGAAAAAATACACACAGAGAGTTTCTTAAATGGATAAAACATTTTCTTTACATAAAATAAAAAATGGGCTTAACCTATTGGTTATAGGGTATTTCTTCATGTAAGTAATCAAAACATGAAAATGATACACAACACATGTTCTAGAGCTAAATGTGGACATGCCTGGAAATGGAAAACCTAATCCTAAACCACCCTTAGGGAGGTCAACCTTAAATTAAGTTTAATTTTTTGTATATAGGGAAATGGTCATCGATGGGAAAATCCATTCAATCCTGGTCAGTGGAGAAAGTGGAGAGGGAAAAATAGAAACAACGAAAAATGATTTTACCTTGCATTTATGGGTGGTCAATCAGGAACAGAGGGAAGAACAGTAAAGCAACAAGTTCTGGAAGTAAGAAATAACTGCATTCTTTGTGATAAATAATCTTGTAAATAATGATTCTTCGTATCTTATGGTGTATGTGTTACTGTATTACTAAAATAATGTTTTCGGGTTATGTCTACAGTCAAATCCTATTCTTGAAGCTTTTGGTAACTCAAAAATTGTCAAAAACAACAATTCTAGGTGACTCACAGAGGCATAACTATACTTTATTTTGATTTGTAATTAGCCAATTGAAATAACCTCAACATAATGGGTCAGGGGATGACAGTGAAACATATAGTTATATGTTCTCATCTAATGGAAGAGCATCTGTGATGCAGTCATTTTGGAAAATATGTTGAGCTCCAGTTTAACAACAATCGCAAGATATCAAGAGTTGTTGTCAGGACCTACCTTCTAGAAAGGTCCCTTGTTTGTCATATCTCTGATCCGGAGAGAAATTATCATTGGTTCTACATGATTTGTGTTGCACCACCATAGGTATACCATTTCATCATGCCTAATAAATGTCAAGGGGAATTCTAACAAAATTGAGGAATATCATTTCAAAGTAGTTTTTCCTTTCTGAATTTGTCAATAAGAATCTGCAACACTTTCATGCTAGCAATATCAGGTTCATGAATATTACCAATGTCGCACCTTATTTACAGGATATTTCTAAATACAAGTTGGGAGATCGTAGTACATTTCATTATCTTAACTAGACTAACTTCTATAAAGTGAGCACTATAGATGATGCTAGAGAGTATCTCGAGACAAGAAATGCCATGGATGTGGTTGGAATAAGTCCAGAAGAATAGGTATTCATTGCAAATGGAGTCATATGTACTTTATGGTAATTTATGTGCACAACAATAGTAGTATGTTCCTAAATGCAATTGATGATATACAACAGCATAATCATGCCATGCATTCGATAATATAGAAAGTAATGGTTTGAATGATTGGATCTGCATGAAGCAATATTTCATTTAGTAGCATCTATTCTCCATCTTGGTAAGGTTGAGTTTGTCAAAGGGAAGGAACCAGACTCTTCTGAACCAAAATATGCTAAAACTATTTTCCATCTTCAAACAACAGCCGAACTTCACATGTAAGCTACAAATGTAACACATATGAATAATTTAGTGGTTTCTTATGTTTATACTTTTTATTATTATTATCTATGAACTAGATCACTTTGTTAAAAGTTAAAACACATTAAATTTTACCTCAAGTGTGATGTCAAGGGCCTTGAAGACTCTCTTTGTAAATGTATTATTGTTACACGTGATGGAAACATAATAAAATTGCTTTATCCTGGTGTTGCAACTCTCAACTGCAATGCTTTGGAAAAAATGATATACTCATAGTTATTTGATTAGTAAATATTAGTTACAAAAGTCTAAAATAGAATAAGTTGTGTTTTTTATTTGCAAACTGCTATAGATTTATTTTCTATTATAACATCTCCTAATCCTTAACATTTACAGGCTGGTAGATAAATTCAATATATCAATTGGTCAGGATCCCAATTTAACACATTTGATTGGATTTCTTAATATTTATGGATTTGAATGTTTCAAGGTCAACAAGTATATTTCTAGCTATTATAGATGATTTTACCACTCCAGGTGAATCACATTTGTATGGCCTTTCCCCTGTCCCTCTGCAGACTCCTTAGACCCCTTGGACCATTTTTTGTCCTTTGATGTTTCCTTGACCATCCCTAAAAACATGTGAAAACACATATATGCGACTTTTAAACCCCTAATCACGTATATATGTGGGTTTGACCACTAAAACCGCGTACATCGGGATGTGTACAAAATCCAAATCCTTTTGGAGTTTTCCTTGACATGGATCCGACTCATTTGACTCCTGGCCTTCCCTATGCCTTGAGATCGCTCGGATTTGACCTTTCATTACCCCTTTGAAAAGCTATATAAGGAACTCTATGGTACATTGAAGATATATGAGAGAATTGAGAGAAAAGAAACTATAGTCCATTGTTGCCAAAACTTATGCTTGAGTCTGCATCCCTTTGTCCCTTGGAGCACTTTTGTGTTCTTCCCAAGCTTGCCTTTTGCTTGTGAGATTGATATTGAGAGATGGAGGATTGAGGTGGTGCAGGCCTAAGTGGGGGATTCCGTTTCTCAAATTTGTAGACGTGCCGACAGAGGTTGTATCCATTGTAATCTATGATTTAATATTAATAGAAATATCTTTTCCTGTCCAATAATGTATGTTTGAATGAATATTTTATCCATGGGATGTTTTCAAATGCCTATACATTGTTGATTATATATGCTAGAATAGATCTAACACCATGATATATAGTATGCTTGTATTGTTTACTTGTTGTTGAGGAAGTAATCTATCAATTCAAGCTGAAGTTGGAAAGCTCAACGGGGATCTACTTCAATCGTCTGGAATAAGGTATGATGTCTGATCCTTTAGTGTTATATGTTTAATTTCTATTTCATATTGGAAAGGATTGATTTATGGAGTCAAGCTGTCTGTTGTGCTACCCCAAGCCATAGGAATTTCTCTCCGTAACACTAGCATATTCAACTTGTAAAATTAATTTTAGCAAATGTTAAAGGCTATTTGACTCAAATAATCTAGAACTATGGCTCTTGAGTCTTATAACTCCTCGTATTTTAGCACTAGTTGACAGTTTATAGAGAATTCTTGTTTTCCAAGAATGAAAAGATAATAGGAAGAGTACATGGAAAGTATCAGTTATATTTTTTCCTTTCCTGCTTGGCTTCTGAATATCAGTATAGAACCATACAAATTTCAGATGTTTATATGCAAATATATAGTGTTCTCATCAATATTTGGAAATTATTTAGGGTAAAAGATCATGTTGGTTAAATAATTAAATGAAAAAGAAGTTGAACTTGAAATTATTGAGGTCAGCATTCATTATAACTTATTTTTTCATTAAAATATTTCTTTCGTGGCAGTTTTGAGCAAATGTGTATTAATCTTACAAATGAGAAGTTACAGTGGCATTTCAATCATTTGGAAACACTCTAACATGCTTGAGCTATCTTGGGAGTGAATCTACTTTCCCTTTTTTTCTATCCATAGTTATAGTGTACATTCTTCAGTACCCTACTGTTTAATGATGTTTCATTTATGTTGGCATAATTGGTACTTGTGACGCAGCATGTCTTTAAGATGGAGCAAGAAGAATACATAAGGGAAGGTATCAATTGGAGTAACATAGATTTTATGGATAATCAAGATGCACTGGATCTTATATAGAAGGTTTCCACTTTTTATCCTTTCTTTTATTTTCTTTGTTGTTATGCTAAAATTGAATTTCCTTCATTAATGTTCTACATTAAAAGAGGAAAAAATGAATTTATATATTGACCATGGCAATGGGTCCTTGAGATACAAACTCATATGTATTGTTCCTTTATAGTGCATCGAATAAATTTGGGTGTATCTTCTGGTCTTCTTTCAATGTTTTAATTTATATTATTTGGCAATTGAACTGGATATCAGCCATGATGGACTAATTAAAGGAGTTGTGCATGGTTTTGCATAAACCTGAGGGAATTATTACACTTCGGGATGAAGCTTAGTATGATTGTATTATTTCTATGTTTATTGTTTTGATCTCACTGTAGTGGAATTTATCGCATTAATTATTTGACACAATTACAACCACTTCTTTAGTTATTTGGAGGAGATGGTTAAACACTAAATTCAATTTAACTGTCATATATATTCCAAGATGCAACGTTCCATATAAATAGACTTAGTGTTGCAATTATATTATTAATCTTGAATGGGGTACAAATAAGATATATGGCAGTTCACTCAAATGAGAATTTATATTCTGAGACCAAAAGTTACAATGTCCCTAAATTGTCTATATTGCTTGACTATGCAGTATGTTTCCAAAATCAACACATGAAACATTTTCTCAAAAGATGTACCAAAACTACAAAACCCACAAGCGTTTCTCAAAGCCAAAATGGGCTCACATTGAATTCAAAATCAATCACTATGCTGGTGATGTAATAGTTTTCTTTTTTGTCCGAAGTTATATAACTTAAGCTGTTCTTTCTAGGTTCCTGCAAATGCTCATACTTTGAATTTTATCTATCGTGTAGGTTACATATCTAGAATATCTTTCCTTGAGAAGAACAAGGACTTTGTTGTTCCATAGCATCAAGCTATGTTGAATGATTCACCATGTTCCTTTATTGCATCTCTATTTCCTCCTCTGCCAGAGGAATCTTCAAAATAATCCAAATTCTCCTCTATTGGCACACGTTCTAAGGTAATGGCATTGTGACTTGCATTTTTTACTCTTTTGAAAAGTATGCATCTTATAGTACACTAAAATTTTAAAATACTAAAACTACATCAAAAAGGGAATTCAATAAGATACCCTATCCTAAAGCAAGTGAGAATTGCCAACATGTCTGTCTTAGCATCAATCTCTAGAAAATGTAGATCTTTCCTATAATGTTTCATCCTAGCTAAAATTAGTGCCATTGAATTCAGATTAAAAGTGACCCTGCATACTCCAGAGAAATTTATGTCAATCTGATAGCATTTCATAACCCTTCTACCTTGTCTGTTCATCCACATATCTCTCAAAACCTCTCCTTTCCAAATAAGAGGCCCAACAAAAAAGGGTTCCATATTATGAAAAGTTCATCATCGTAAACTACTCGAAATCCCCCAAAGACTATTTAACTTTCTACTCCTTTCAATAGATCACACTAAATCCATTAGTTATTCCAGTCTCAAGAAAGGTGGACTTAGCCATTAGACTTCATTTAGTTACCATCCTTCCTAAATATCAAGACTTGAAAGACATTCATTCTTTCCATTTTGAGTTCATTCTTTTTTAATATCCTGAAGTCTGCCTTCTGTTACTCTATTTGCAATGGACAGTGTAGCACTGTAGAAATTCTTCTCATTATGTCTATTTGTATAATAGCAACATATAGGTATTGAATAACTACAAATATAATTTCTCTAGATAGGACCTTATACCTCTAACTGCATTTTAAGAAGTTAGATTCCTGTATAAGCTTAGAAAGCTCAAGGAAGGAAATTTTGTGAGAATTAATGTGAAATGCAATCCAAATCATGTGATATGCCACTATAGTAGTATGACTTGTAATTATTATTAGCATCGCACCGATAAGACCAAAATCAAAATAGGACCCATAAAGCATGACTGTGAAATTGTCGATGATGTTAGTACTAGAGTGTGGATGATGCTATCATGTCAACTTCTCTAGCAAGAAAGGGGCATTCTTAGAGAGTTATAGCATACAGTTAAGAAAACTCCACTTTATTTGTTAGAAAATTTATTTACTTTGAAAATCCCTGCAAAATTGGAAACCTTTTCTAAAACCCGTCTTCCTCTTCAAATCTTGCAAAAAGTTGTGGTGTACTTGGGTCACTCTTTATTGTTTTGAGGAGTCGAGAACTTATATGCTTCATTTTTCACTGTCAATGCCTAATGTAGAAGTCTTATAGGTTCTAATACCAAAATGCAACATACAGTTGAACTACATCCTTACTATTTTTGAGGTAGTGGGGCACTCTTAATCCCAAAATTCACTCACAAATATGGACATCCTTCTTTCTTTCACTACAAGGATGTGAAGTTCAAACGTAAATCACTGTAACTGGTAGCTCTAACTCATCTACAATACCCAATTATGGGTTTCCAAACCTCATCCCTAGACAACAATATTCCCACAATATCAAATTTTTATAGCTAAGAACAAGAACAATATATTCAATCTCTTGGACTCAAGCATGCACTATTTAAGTAGAATCAAATGATACAAAAAAACTTATTTTATAAGAAGGAAATACATCCATGTTTTTGGGAACATACTAGGCCCTAAAATAAATTCTCGGCCCTATTTGATCCCCTAATCAACAATGATCTAAGTTTGGGCTAAATTTGAGGACAAACCTATGCATCAAAAGGAAATTTTAGGAAATCCAAGTGCTTCTTTTGACTATA
This sequence comes from Pseudotsuga menziesii, assembly GCA_001517045.1. Taxonomy (NCBI): domain Eukaryota; kingdom Viridiplantae; phylum Streptophyta; class Pinopsida; order Pinales; family Pinaceae; genus Pseudotsuga; species Pseudotsuga menziesii. Next base: position 304,734 of record LPNX010186535.1, read on the forward strand.
TCAATAGCAAGAACCATTTCTTCTTGAATTTGGAAAACTCGTCAACCTCAAATCAAGCATATTCATTTCACCATGCCCCTTAGCAAAATAAACAGGTTGATATATGTATGGTGCACAATAGATGATTGATAGCTCTTCATAAGCTTGTTATCATATTATTCCTTTTATGCTTGATACATGAGTTTCTATTAGGCTTAGATGTACCATGTTTTAGGGTTTTTGAAGGCTTGGAGGTACCTTGTTTTAAGGGTTTTTGAAGGCTTGTTTTAGGATTTTTGAAGTCTTAGACCCAACTTGTAGTTAGATTTTTATTATATTTTAAGAATGCAAGCACACTAGTTTAGGGAAGATTAATGTTAGTTGAATGTTGATATCACCTTTTATGTTTGTGTAATATTGTATGTCTCTTCATATATGTAAGAGGATACAAGGAACAAGTATGACTACTCAAACTAAACAATTACTAGCTCAACCAAGATCAATCATTTCTAATTATTGTACTCAAGAGGAAATGCTTCAGTTTAAGAAACCTAAGAAGAAGAAAAAGTTGTGAAAGAAGGATAAGATCGACGTTGATGTGCTCGAAGCAGAAGCAATTGATGTTGGATTGGGTGTTGGGGACCTTGGTTCTAGGGTTGATACAGAAAGAAAGGTTTCCAGGGAAAATGCAAAAAAGGAAGAAGCTGAACTCAGGAAAAGTGCACATCAAATGCATATAAGAAAGCAACAGAGGATTCCAGACACCTTCTATAGGGCTTCAAGATGAGAAGTCATCAGATGCAATGTAGGTAGATGAGGATGGAGATGTTGTATTTGGTGGGGAGGATGAATATATTTACAAGTCATTAGCGAAGACCAGGAAAGAGGCATTGAGAAAGCAAGCAGAAAGTAGTAGTGGGTTTGGACCCCAAGAAGTAGCTCGGTTAGCAGTAGCTGCAAATCAAGCAAAAGGAAATGGTCAAAGCTAATCATTAAGTGATGTGGAGAAAAATAAATTTGTATTTATAGAGATGGAGGAATTTGTGTGGAGTTTATAGCTTCATAAAGGTGTGTGGATAACGAAAGGATTTTATAAATAATGATAGTGGATCCTTAAATTTCATTTCTTAAGGAGTTCTATTGTAGTCATTAAAGTTATAATAGGTCTTTGATTTTTATATGATATTGCTTTATACTATCTCATTGTTTTATGATTCTAATTTTTTTCTTGTTGAACCAGACACTCATAAAACTGTAATTGTTAAAGAGGATGATGACGGTGTAGGTCCTCTCAAACAAGATGATGTTGCAAAATCCCTAGGTGGGTGGACATAGGTGAAAGAAATGGATATAGATCCCAGTGATCTAAAAGTAGAAGAGGAGGAGGAAGTGGCGACAAATGATATAATCAAAGAATCTTTTGTTGGAAAAGGTTTTGCGGGTGCCTTGCAACTATTGAAGGAAAGGGGAGAATTGAAAGAGTCTATGGAATGGGGTGGAAGAAATATGGATAAGAAAAATAAAAAATGTGTTGGAGTATGAGATACTGATGGACCAAAAGAGGTACAATTATACCGTTTAGATGAGTTTGGACGTATTGTATTATTCTTTTCTTGATATTTCAATTGTCTTATGCTTTAGGCATGCTGACCCCCTAGTTTAATTCATTAATGTCTGTTCAAAGAAATCAGAAATTTATTTGTTGTCAATATATATTTGCAAATGACACCTAAGGCACACCTAAGGAAGCTTTTCGGAAACTATCACATAAGTTCCCTGGAAAAGGCCCTAGAAAAATGAAACAAGAAAAACATATGAAATAGTATGAGGAGGAATTGAAGCTTAAGAAAATGAATATTGTGGAAACCCCTTTGATTTCCATGGAAAAAATGCATGATATTCAGACCAAGCTCCATACTCCTTATATTGTTCTTAGTGGTCCAAATTAAACATGGGTATGCTTATATTATGTGTAGTTCAATCATGTATACTTTTAATTTGAGCATTATCTCAATGATATATGATTATAATAATCGACTACTTTGTCCATGTCTTTAACTGGTGTAGGAAAAGAAGTGACCCGTGAAGTGGTTTTTCTACTGTCGAGAAAGAGGTTCCAAGAAGCTTGACTCCAATAATTGGTGATAGGAAGGTTGGTAGCTTTGAACTCAATATGATTTTATTGTTCTCTGTTTAGATGAAATTTATTTAACACAATTATCTAGTACATTATATGTTGTCTCAGTATCTTGTGGTGTTTCAGATATTTTGATACAATTGTTGTTCTCTATGCAGGTTGAACATTTCTTAGGAATTAAGCGTAAATATGAATTTGGGACCATGGGTCCCCCAATAAAACCGAAGACATGATATCATTAGACTTGGCATTTCCCTGCATGAAGATTATAAGTTTTTGTGGTCCATGAGTACTATTGATGTTAAAGGTGTCTACAATCCTCTTCTTCTATGATATGCTCCATAAGGTTTTTTAGCTTTGCTGCAAATAGCAAGCTCAAAATTCAAGAATAATATCATTCTTTGTGCTGAGCAAGACTATATTTTCTCAATCAAGTGATAACCTATGATTTTATGAGTTGTGATAGATTGAGAAGGTGGGAAGTAAGATCCCAAAATTTTGATACTGCAGGCAAGTATTTTGTATAGAGAACATAAAAGTATTATACTTTGTTGAATTTCTCAATGGAATATGCACATATATTATACTTCAACTTTAGCTTGAGATTCTAGAGAGGTCTCTATTGAATGTTTGAACTGTGAGGACATTGTTATGGTGTAGACCATTTCTACCCTTTCAGGCATTTGTTGGATATTTTATGGCTAAAGAGAAGGAATAAAAATATCTAGATTCCACTTGACTGATGGTACCAGAATTTTAGAAAATGTTTGCAACTTTTTACTCCATGTTGATGCTTCACCTTTTTAGGATGTTTGGAATTATATTTATATAATATTTTTTTAACACAGGTTACGCTGCTAGTTTCATTTTTTATCTTTCTCAACATCAGGTAGCTGCGGTTTGGTGGTGATATGCACTGCTGAAACTGTTCCACAACCTTGCCATGTTCTATAGAAATTCTCCTAGCTCTTTTTCCAAGGTAGACAAAAGAATTACCTGAATCTGAATGGTGGAATTTTTCAAAGAACATGCTACTCAAAGATGATTGCATTTTTCTTATACAACGTTTCTTGATATCAATTTCAGTTACATTGGTATTTGATGTGGTGATTGAATCACAGTCATAATGGAAATAAGGGTGTTAGAATTTTCTCATATCATTCTCTATATAACCCCTGTGTTTCCTTACTGCAGTTTTTTAAAACATTAGAATCTAGTCGTTGAAACTTCACCAAACCAACTTTTGGTACATGAAATCCTATCCATTTTTCACCTTTTCTCAATTGTCTTATAAACCAATGATATCTTGTTTCGGGATATGAGAAGCAAAGCATTTATTCCATTGATGTTATTGTCATTTGAATTTCATTTTCATGCTATGGAGCAATTGAAAAAAACCATGAGGATATTTGTGTTTTTTCTTACACGATACATCTGTTTTCCACAGATCGTTGCATAGGGCACGAATTATATGAAGAAATGGGTGAACACTAAATAGAACTAACACAAATATGTAAATAATCAAGATGGCACTTTAATGGTGTGCTAATGAATTATGATATATGGACATCTTACACAAAGTACTCCAAAGGACAGTTGACAAGTCAGTTGAGCCTGATATTAGCAGGGATGTCTTTTACATATCATATTGTTGAAATTTAAGGATTGGTGATGTTTTAATACAAGTAATAAACATAAGTGCATGAACATATAAATTCATATTTAGAATAGTGCTGCTAATAAAAATTTAAACTGTAATAAAGCAAGAACATAATTTTCACCTCTTTCAACTTAACACTCTGCTAGTCACAACGTTATTTTTAACATTCTGCTGGTCACTGTGTTGAAGTTGGTCATTGAGATGTTTCACCAAATTTCATGTACAAAAATAATAGATACAATATTAACAAATTATAACCATTATTGGATCCTCCTTACACTAAAATATTTCTGAGTTTGATCTTGTCACCGAAGGGACAAGTCAAACAGGGTAAACCATATATGTACCTTGAGAGAGAGGGTTAAAGTAGACAGAAACAAGTCTTCGAATCTTAGTCAACAGAAAGAGAGGTCGCAATAAAAAGCACAGGCTTAAGTAATTCATTCATACCCATAACACTCATGCTAAGGACACAGTCACTTAGCACAAGAGACACTTAGTCATACTGAGGACAATCATACTCTCTAACAGTCATGTTGAGAAACCCACAGTCCACATTTGAAAGGTAACCTCATGGCTACTCAGGGAAAGGAATCCAACACACAGAGGTAAAACCCATAAGAACTCATGCTAAGATAAACCGCAGATACAAATCATGATGGTAAACCCATAAGCAATCACACAGAGGTAAAACTATGAGGATAAACCCGTGAAGATACCAAGCAGAGAGCAGAGATCACAGTGGAGAGAAAACGATGAGGAGCAGTTGGTAGGAGAAGACATGCGGGTAGAGGAGAAACCGGCAAGTCAAGACGTGCAGGTAGAGGAGAGCAGCCGGCAAGAGAAGACACGTGTGGAGGTCAAGATCATGAAGTAAATCATAATACCATTTCTTCATTATAAGATGCAACAAATCATAATGATATGCAGTTGAGTAATTGCATTGTGGGCGAAGTAATGTGCATCCACAATATACATCGAAAGAAGCAAGGTGCATTGTAGAATGCATGTGGGGTCATAAGAGGGGTGTCATGTCAATATACTAGGTAGATATATAAAGGGGTATAAAAAATGTAGATGAAAAAATGGATACATACAATATATAGTGAAAATAGGGGGTTTTTTAATTTGGGAAGGCATATGGGAGGGGGTTAAAAAAAACAATTTTGGGAGGAATTTTCCAATATTTATTGAAATTAGGGGTATTGTTTCATATTCCATGAATGAACATGATATGGCATGGTTTCACTAAGTGACACCCCCATGGAGGGACTTCTATGGAAACCCAGCTGCTTCTGGTGTTCAATGGAGAGTAGATAGACATGAACCTTGCTTGAAATGGCTATGATACCATGTTAGAATTATTGTTCCATTTAGATCATCAAGCAATAAGTCCAAATTATTGATGTCATGAATAGGAATGAATTATACAAACTGAAAAAATCAAATCTCACAGGAAAAAGACAAGTATTTCTCAGAGAATTACAATATTATGTTCATTACGTAATCCAGTGTTACAATAGTGTTACATAGGAAAAAATTTTGAATCATTAGGGATGAATTCGAATCTCCCAACTGGATGTGACTGTATATGACTAAATAACTAACTAAAGATGTCTAAATCAATATCAGAGTCCAAATGGTTAACTCCATGTGTCTAATCAAGTCTCACAATCAGTAATAATTAGTTAACTCAGTCTAACTGAAGTGGTAGGTGAGGAAAAATTCCTTATTCACATGCAGTCATGTCTAATTGGTGCTAACTGAGATGATTGTGATCTAACTGAAAGTAAATGGAAAATAACTAATCTTAACTAGTTCCAACTTTAATTGACTAAAGGAGGTTGGTGTTGGCATTCCCAGTGGCTCCTAAAGTGTAGGGTGTCTGGGAGGCACCTAAACTTATGCATGCAAGTGCAGTTAGTGGTAGTTATCCTTAATCGGTGTTCCCCACACTCTAGTAACTGGTACACGTGGCCCCATTAGGCCAAGTGGACCCAATGGTACTAGTGCCTAATAATAATAAAATACTCCTAAGTTAGTAAAATAATAATCTAATAGACAATATGGTCAAGGGAGGATTATAAATCCTAACAAACAATACCATGGATAGTCTCCCAAGCCTTAGGGAAATTAAGGACCTAGTAAAAACTATTATTTAAAAGAAATAAAAATGAAACATAACCTATATGTCTTTTTGAATGTGCAAAAAGAGCTACCCATTACCTCAACCAACAAAACTTGGCATTTTACACAAGACAAATATATTAATATCATGCTTCAATTAGAATATAAGCAATCTATTGGTGAAATTATGATAAAATCAATACATTTTTTTTATTACGATTTTTAGGAGTGTTACAATATCCTTAAGAGAGAGTCCATGTAACATCCCCTCTGTTACTCATATTCTTCAGTAACGGAGAATACAAAAAAATATTAATATGAAAAGACAAATATACATATGAATGTTCTTGAACTTGTTTTATATANGGGAAAGATTTTTCTTCGCAAAAAAGTGATTACTTTTTATTAATTGAAGCATAATACTAACTCAATCAACATTTACCCTTGTGAGTAGTTACCAAGTAATTGAAATCGTATTTTCTTGTGGGGAAGGATTTTTTCATGAAAGAGGAGAAAATAGGGAGGGAAACGCTAAATTAGTACTATACATTTTGTTGGAAACATTAATTACTCATTGATCCATATATCATCTCAGTCGAATCTATCATAGTCTATATCAAGTCAGTTTCTTTCAGTCTCTGTGATAGAATGAAGATTTCATGTCTCTCATATATAAAGGTGTCGAATTAAAATTTTGAAGATAACTTTATTAGGTAGATAGTTATTACAATATTTAATGTTAAGTCGGTATCTTCACAGTGAAGCAATTTTAGTCTGTCTATATATAGAAGAAGAAGTTTGTAAATAAAAGTGAGAATTGAATAGTGGAGAAGAAGGAAAAACTCTATGGAGAGTTCAAGAGCTCAAGCTCTGTGTGTTTTTGAAAAGTGATGAGAGCCGCAACTCTGTAAAAGGTGAAACATCCTTGTAAGTTTCCTAGTTTGTATTTGCGGTAATAGTTCTTTGTTATGTCTTGACAAGATATATGAATCCATTATTTATGGTTGAATGCTTGTTTTATCTAGACGCACATCTTGTCTAGAATTACTTGCATAAATGTTATTTAAATTTACCATTTAGTGAAAGACACAAAGAATCCATAAATATTTCATCGTTAAAAGGTTTATTTTTAACGACAGAGTGCTCGACACAAGTCTTACTTAATATTTGGTTATATGATATTGTGAGTCTGTCGCAATATAGTTGTGTCGATGTTTACCCCAAGTTATCAGTCGGTGAAAAGTGTTTTTCATATTATAAGTCTTTAGACTAAGAAATCTCTTTTATAAAAGTTCGATTAGAAGTGGTCAAGTCGAAGTGGGAGTTGGTCGAAACAAAAAGTGTGGTCGAATTCAAGTAATTATTGTCGAAGAAAAAACTAATCGAAGTTGAGTAAGTGTTTGTCGAGGTAAAAATGTGTCCAGTCAAATTCCAAAAAAGTGTCTCGACCAAAATTGGTTGGTCAAATTTTAACATGTCCAAGTTTTTGTGGATGTTAGACAAAAAGAATTTTTGGTCGGAGTTAGACCTGTCAAAATATTGGTCGAAGCTAGACTTCTCAAATTTTTGGTCGAATATTTACCTAATGATAAAAAAGAGGTCGATTCTTGAAGAGTATTATTTTATGACTGATTGGTAACTCAAGTTAACTGTCTTAGTCCTCGTTCCCAAGATCTGGTATAAGAGCAGGTTTAGGAAAGAAACCTTGTCTTAAAAAATATTTCTCTAAGGAAAATTAAAAATATGGCTCTAGTGCACACATGTCAAGTTTGCAAACTCCAATATTCATGTGAAAGAATTATGAATATTGGTCTCTAACAATGAAGGATTTGTTCAGAGGACAAGATGTATGGGAGATAGTACAAAATGGATATATATAACCAGTATATCAGGCATCATATAATAATGTCACACAAGCTTAAAAGGATTCCCTGGTGGAACCAAGAAAGATAGATAGAAAGGTTTTGTTCTAGATACACCAAGCCATGCATGAAAGCATACTACCAAGAGTAGAAGAAGTGAATACCGCTAAGTAGGAATGGGATACTTTGGAAACAACCTATCAAGGCTTGGACAAGGTAAATAATTCTAAGTTGCATATTCTTAGAAGAGACTTTGAGTCTTTGTCAATGAAATAAATAGAGTCAGTGGAGTCATTCTACACTCGAGTTGTTGGTATGATAAATCAATTGAAATATCATGGATATAGTATAGAATATAGAAGGGTTGTTGAAAAATTTCTTAGAATCCTTCCTCATAAATTTGAATCATTGGTCACTACCTTAGAATAAAACAAATACATGTCGCAATTTACCATTGATGAGCTAAAATCCTCGCTCATCTATCATGGACACAAAATCATCAGATCAAATACATCATTAAAGGGTGCATTCACAACAAAGTCATCCATTAGCCCTGGAAGAGGAAAAGGTATATATAATTCTAGAGGTAGAGGAATACATTTTTCCAGAGGAGGATGTAGCAACAGTCTCATGGATGTCACTAGTTGAGGACAAAATCAAAGCTTGAGTCAACCTAGTGGTCACAGGTTTAATAATTCTAAAATTCAATGTCATTATTACAAGAAATTTGGTCATTATGCATATGAATGTAGGAAGAAGTAGTGTGACCAAGGAAGCCAAAGAAAAAATCAGTTGACCAACACCAACACTTCATCGAGCGCAACGTTAATGGCATGTGCATAACTAATTGAATGCAATGATTTCCAAGAAATTCCATGTGCCAACATATAGTACCTAGATTCAGGCTGCAGAAATCATATGACTTGTACTTTAAATTTATTTTCCAGTCTAGCTAAATCAGTTCAAACTGATGTCACACTTGCAAATAATGTCCAAGCTACTGTTTGGGAAAAGGTATTGTTGGTATTCTAACCAAACAGGGGGAGCAAAAGATTATTCCTAATGTTTATCATGTTGAAGGTCTGAGACATAATTTTTTGAGCATTGGACATCCGATATAGAAAGGTTACCGATTCTACATAGATGACAACCATTATGTGATTAAAGACATACGTCCAAGCAACCAACTGGTAACAAAAGTTCCAATGACAAGAAATTGCTTGTTTAGTTTGAGGATATTTCCAGACATCAAAGGAAAGACAAATGCAGGAGCTGCATTCAAGGTAAAAATAAAGGAAGTAGAAAATAATTGTGAGAAGAAAGAAAATGTGAAATTAAATCATCGTTCCAAATAGAAGTTTGGGATGAATCCTGACTATGGCATTTGAGATTTGGACATCTGAATTTTGGTGGGTTGAAGCTAGTGCAGACAAATAATATGGTGAAAGGATTTCCATTAATCGACAAACTAGAGATATTTTGTGAAGGATGTTGAAAATATTTATCATTGATATGAAAATAGTTCAGTAATGACAAAGGAATAACCAAGGACATGATGGAAGGTCAAATTCAGTGTAAGGAAGCAATGGCATCGCATGGCTATAAGTATGAAAAGACACATGAGGTGCTATGTTGACTCTATGTAAATGAATAATTGACTCCTTATGTGTCTGAATCATGAATCAATTGATAGTTTAAATACCTGTACAAATGAATCCACAAAGATAATGTGTAAATCCAGCAAAGACAAATCCGATGGAGCTTGATTGATCGATCCTCTTATCAATCAACGCAGAGTCATGGAATTGCAGTTAGCTTATTTAGAAGAGGTTGGAGGACTAATAATGTATCAAGAAAATAGATCGACCACAAGGAAAGAATCCACAAAGTAAATGTGCATGGAAGATAACATTCCAGAGCACCAAAATGAAGTTCTATGTTTTACAACTGATCAATGAATGAGCAGTACTCCACAAAAGCGATCGACGATTCACAGGAATTGCGGAAGTAGTTTTGAGAATACATACCTACAATCCCCAATCTGCAATTACAAAAAGGTAATTGTGGAAAGGTATTTGTAGAAAGAAAAATGAGGAAGCAATTTCTAGAAGAGTCGAAAGACATACCCACAAACCACAACTTGCAATTGCGGAAAGATCGTTGCAGAAAGAAAACTATGGAAGGACTTATGTTGTGGAGAGATTGTTTTGGAAAGGAAATTGCGGATGGTTGTGAATGATAAAACAAATATTTAATTAAACAGAGAAGTAATTCTGAATGAAAGAATGTGTTTGATGTAAAGACATAAGATTGAAAATATGTGTTTAAAGAATAGTCACGACTCTAGATTGAAAGAGCACAACTGTGAAATTCCAGAATGAAGAGACACGTTGGTAAAGAAAGATGAATGATGTGAAAGTTATTTAAACAAATATTTTGAGTTTAGAAAGTTTCTTTGTAGTCCATATCTATGTAGCAATAGCAGTAGGCAGAGACCAAGGAATAAATGAGAAACCAATGACAATCTCAAAGATATAAGAAGATCTAGAAGTTTGATAAAAGCATAATAGGATGGTAGGGTGGTGCTAGGGAAGGCTATATTCCCGTAAGGGGGTTGTAGCCTCCTTCCAGTGGTAGATGGTAAATAGGGTGTAGTAGCATCCTAGAATCCTTTTAGTAGCAGCTGATCAAACCAAGGGTTTGTATCCTCATTCCAGTAGTAGCTGGTAAGTAGGGCGTAGAAGCATCCTTTCAGTTGAAGCTGATAAAACTATTGTAAATACAATTTTGGAGTAATAGAAAGTGTTGGTGGTTTTCCTAGTTGGGATTCCACAAAGAAAGTTGTGTTTATTATGTCTTGTTGATCATGTGTGTTAATAAATTTTAATTGTTAAAAGTTAATAATACTAATTCATCCCACCCCCCTCTCAGTATTGTCCAATATTCCAACAATTGGTATCAGAGCAGGATCCTTCTCTACAGGTTAATCACTCGAAGGAATATATTATTAACAACCACTATGAATCAACAAGAAGGGTTAGCCACCAACATACCTCCATTATTTACTGGAGATAATTATGTATACTGGAGTGTAATAATGAAGTGTCATCTGATGTCCCTTTGATATAAAGTTTGGAGGTCTATTGAAAATGAGTATGTAGTACGAGGTGAACTATCTCTAGAAAATAATGAACTAGACCAATATGAGGCCAATGTAAAATACCTGAATTCAATATTGAGTGGGTTAACAAATTCAGTGTTTGTAAAAGTTATGCAATGCAAGACAACCAAACATGCCTAGGTACAATTAAAAATTGTCTATGAAGGATTATCCAAAGTCAAACAATCCAAAATTCAGGCATACAAACGATGGTTTGAAAGTATAAAAATGAAAGAAGAAGAAAATATTGCAGACCATCTTTTAATAGTAGATGAAATTGTCAATGCTATTAATTAGAGGCCTTGGAGAAGTAATAAAGGAGACAAGTCATTGACAAAGTACTAAGAACCTTTTCCATGAAGTATGACTCAAAAGTATCCACTCTAGAAGAAGATGATGATCTTGACGTCATGAAAGTAGATGAATTACATGGAATATTCACTTCCTATGATATGAGAACAGGACAAGACAGACCATTAAAGAAAGAAGCAACATTTAAAGTCTCAAAATAGACAAAGAAGTTTGAAGCCTTAACAAAGAATATAGATGAAGAAGAAGCTCTTTTGATCAAGAAACTTGAAAAAGGTACTGGAAAGTACAAAGGAAAGCTTCCCTTGAAATTTTTTAATTGTGGAAGGATCGGTCACTTTGCCTCAAAGTGACCTTACCCAAAACAAGAAGATAATGATGATGATGAAGAACCTTGTTGTCATAAGAAATATCAAAAGAATAAGAGCATGTACAAGAAGAAATTCAAGAACAAGAAGAAAAACTTCTATTCCAAGGAAGACAATGAAGATGAAGAGATAAGTGAAGGTGAAGAAATTATATTCATGTGAATAGAAACTCAAGCTCAAAATGGTGAATTAGATGAGGAAGGAGAAGTATACCTAAAATATGAACTCATTAGTGCTCTTGAAGAACTTGAAAAATGTAGGAAAAAAAACAAACAATCAAACCAATCATTAGTGACTTGAACACCCATCTTCAAGAAGCCAAGAAAATTGAAGAATACCTGGATTGGTAGCTCAAAAAGAGAATACAAGAATCTAAAAGGCTTGAACAAGATATTATGGAACTTAGAAAGAAGGTTGATGAAAAAACTATTAATTCAAAATTTGAAAATAGTTCAAAGAATCTCGATAACATCTTGAGTAGCCAAAGATCATCAAGAAATAAAATTGGATTATGATATGACAACGAAAATAAGCTAGAATGTTCCTCCCTCACAAACCAAAGTAGGAACAAAAGGAGCTATGTTGTTGCACTGAAGAAACAAGTTAAAGAGGAAGAAAGCAAGAAAACTACTCCATCCTCTGATGACAAAGATAAAACTGATATGATTCCTAGAAGACCAATGACAAGTAGATATCAACAGATATTTTTTGGTCATTTCTATTTTGTAATAATTTTGGTCATAAAGCCTTAATCTGCAGAGCATATGGAAATCTTCCTGAATACAAGAATAATGCATGTAGTTACGAACCAAAAGTAAGAAACCATAAATCTTTCATGCCTCTTCAAAAATATGACATAGAGTGTTACAAATTAAATAACCATGGACATATAGAAAGAGAATGTAAACTAATTACTCCTACAGAGAAGGTTGTTGCAAAAAGGTTTCAAGACCAAAAATAGAGAAATGACTAGAATAGGAGGAAGAAGAATATGTGATTGCTCTATGTGTGACATAAAAGCAGAAACTATGACATATTGACAGTGGGTGTTCAAAACATATGACATGGGATCCAAACAATTTTATAATCCTAAGAAAAGATAACAAGGGAAAAGTCACTTTTGGAGATAATATGTCTTCCAAAATAATTGGCAAAGGTACAACTGTTATCAATAATAATATCAAAGCTGAAAATGTGTTCCTAGTAGAAAACTTAAAGCTTGATATCCTTAGTGTAATTAAAACATGTGATCAAGGGAATATATACACTTTAGACTATGAGAAATATGAAATCATAAAAAGGATTCAGGAAGACTTGTTGGAACCGTTGTAAGGACTTCAAGTAACATATACATTCTAGAAAATGAAGAATAATTCTACATGAGTATGATTGATGAAAGTTGGTTGTGGCATAGAAGGCTAGGGAACTTAAGCTCTGAAAATCTTATGAAAATAAGTAAGAAGGAAGCTGTAATGGATTTTCCAAAGATTATGAAGCCTCTAAATTCAGTTTGTAAATATTGCCAACATGGGAAGAAAACTAGAGCCATCTTCAAACCAAAAGAAAATACCACCTGACATCCATTGGAAATAGTTCACATTGATCTTTGTGGAACATCAAGAACTAAAAGATTGCAAGGAGAGTGTTATTTCATGTTTCTCGTAGATTACTATACAAGGATGACTTGGGTTACATTTCTCAACAAAAAATCAGAATCTTTTGAAAAGTTCAAAATTTTTAAAGAAAAAGTTGAGAATGAAACAAATTTGAAAATCAAATGTTTAAGGTCGGATAATGGAAGAGAATTTGCTTCAAATGAATTCAATGAATTTTGTGGATTCCATGGAATTAAAGGCAATTTTCAGCCTCAAAGACTCATCAACAAAATGGCATTGTGGAAAGGAAAAAAAGAACAGTCCAATAAGCTTCCAGCACTATGTTAAATGAAGGAAAACTTCCAAATGTGTATTGGAGAGAAGCAGTATATACAACTTTTTATATACTAATTAGAGGACAACTCAGAATTAATAATGAAAAAACACCTTACAAACTATGGTATGGAATACCTTCCTTAGTCAAATATTTGAGAGTGTTTGGTAGAAAATGCTACATAAAAAGAAATGAAGATGATCTTGGTAAGTTTGATTCTATAAATGATGAAGGAATATTTTTAGGATATTCATCAACCAAGAAAGAATATAGATGTTACAATCAAAGGCTACACAAAATCATAGAAAGTGTAGACATAAGGGTATATGGCATGAGATCAAGAAGAATAAAAAACCAAGAGGATGATGAAAGAAAAAGTGATGAAGGAAAGAATGAATTTTTGAAGAAAAATGAAAGTGATTGTGATGAAGGAGAGAATAAAGTCTTGTAGAAGAATGAAAGTGACCATGATGAAGAAGAAGAGAAGGAAGAAGAAAAAATAGAAGATTCACAAGAAAGTGAAGACTCATACTCTCCAAGAGATGATACAAAAGTTCCATCTAGAAGAATAGAAATGGATCATCCTGAGACACAAATCATAGGTGACAAAGATGCTAGACTTAGTACAAGAATAAAAATACTATCTAATAAACAAGCCTTACTTTCAGTGGTGGAACCTAAGAAATTTGCAAAAATGTTGATTGGATCAAAGCCATGAATGAAGAGTTGGATCAAATTGAAAAGAACCAAACTTGGGAACTAGTTCCAAGACCTGCAAACAAGAATATTGTAGGAACTAAGTGGGTCTTCAAAAATAATTTCAATGAAAGTGGCAAAGGGATAAGAAACAAAGCAAGGTTAGTCTATAAAGGATATGCTCAAGTAGAGGGTATTGATTTTGAAGAAACCTTTGCACCTATAGCAAGACATGAAGAAATTAGAATGTTTTTGGAATTTTAATGTTATAAAAACTTCAAAGTATATCAAATGGATGTCAATTATGCGTTTCTAATGGGGAACTAGAAGAGGAAGTCTATATTGAACATCCTGAAGGTTTCCTCTTGTCAGAAAATAGATACTATGATTGAAAACTAAAAAGGGCAATGTATGGTCTCAAGCAAGCTCCAAGAGCTTGGTTTTCAATGTTAGATAACTACTTGATAGGAGACACTCATAGTAATCTCTACATAAAGATTAAAGATAAGAATATGATCATTGTTGTTGTTTATGTGGATGATATCATATTTGGAAGCAATCTACAAGTATTAAGTGTAAACTTTGCTTCTGAAATGAAGAAGGAATTTGAAATGTCAATGTTGGGTGAATTAACATTCTTCTAGGATTACAAGTTTATCAATCAGACAAATGAATCTTCATTTATCAAACCAAGTAGATCAAAGAAATGATTAAGAATTTTAATATGGAAGACTCCAAGCCTGTTAGTACTTCTATGATCACTGGTTGTAAATTAAGCAAGAATGATGAGTCCTTGGAATTGGATCATACCATGTATAGATCTATGATAGGCATCATGTTATATGTGACAACTACAAGAATAGATGTGATGCAAGTTGTGGGATTGGTTTCTAGGTTTCAATCAGATCCCAAGGAAACACATGTGGCTGCAGTAAAAATGATTCTGAGATATCTAAAAGGTACTATGGATTATGGTTTATGGTACCCAAAATTTCAAGACTTCACTTTAAGAGCATTCACTGATGCATATTGGGTGGGAAGTGTTGATGACAAAAAGAGTACCAACGAAGCAACATTTTTTTTGGAAACGTGTTTGATATCCTGGTTAAGCAAGAAATAATCCTCCATAACACTATCTACAACAGAGGTTGAATATGTGGCTGCTGCATTGTGTTGTATTCAAGTCATTTGGTTGAAGAAGATGTTGGAAGAATTACTTGTGAAGTGTGTACATCCAATAGTAATAAATTGTGACAATACAAGTGCCATAAACATATCAAAAAATCGCGTCATGCACTCTAAGACAAAGCACATACCAATAAAATATCACTTTCTTAGAGATCAAGTGTCTCAAAAAGTGATCAAATTGGAATATATTGATACTAAAGAACATATTGTTGATATATTCACTAAGACACTACCTAAAGAAGCTTTCGATCATCTTAGACATAAGTTAGGAGCAATCTCCTTATATTGAATAAAAGGGAGAAAGGATAGCATGTAAGGCGAAGATATGTTGATCGAAGGAAGCATTGTGCTAGGGGGAGTCTATGATTTTAAAGAACCTGCTGCAAGAAGGAAAATGTTAACTAGATCATAACACCGTGGTTATCCTTTTTCATTGTTGTCAAAGGGGGAGAATGATTAGATGTTGCCATCACTTCCAAAGGGGGAGAATGTTGAATAGAGTTTTCATTGATTTCAAAAGAGTTCAGTAATGACAAACGAATAACCAAGGACATGATGGAATGGAAAACTCATTGTAAGGAAGCAATGGAATGGCATGCATAATGATATGTAATGGGCGATAAGGCTGGAAAGACACATGAGGTGCTATGTTGACTCTGTGTAAATGAATAATTGACTCCTTCTGTGTCTGAATCATGAATCGATTGATAATTTAAATACCTGTAAAAATGAACCCACAAAGATAATGTGTAGATCCAGCGAAGGGAAATCCGATAATGATCAATTAATCGATCCTCTAATCAATCAATGTAGAGTCGTGGAATTGCAAACAACTTATTTAGTAGAGGTTGGACGGCTAATATCATATAAAGAAAAGAGATTGACCACAAGGAAATAATCCACAAAGTAAATTTCTATGGAAGATAACATTTCAAAGCACCAAAATGAAGTTCTATGTTTGATAATTGATCAACAAAGGAGGATTATTCTACAAAAGTGATTGACAGTTCACAGGAATTGCCAAAGCAGTTTCGAGAATACATACCCACAATTCGCAATTTGCAATTGCAGAAAGGTATTTGCGGAAATACAAATGGAGAAGCATTTTCAAGAAGAGTTGAAAAACACACCCGCAAACCTCAACCCACAATTGCGGAAAGATCATTGTAAAAATAAAACAGCAGAAGGACTTCTGTTGCAAAGATACTTTTGTGGAAAGGTTGTTGCGGAAAGGAAATTGCAGAAGGTTGTGACTGATAAAATAGAGAGTTAATTAAACAGAGAATTAATTTTGAATGAAAGAACATGTTTGATGTAAAGACATAAGAGTGAAAAGATGTGTTTAATTAATAGTAACAAATCCAAATTAAAAGAGCACAATAATGAAATTCCAAAATGAAGAGATACATTGGTAAATAAAGATGAATGATGTCAAACGTATTTATAAACAAATATTTTGAGTTTAGAAAGTGTCTTTGTAGTCCATATATACGTAGCAATAGAAGTAGGAAGAGACCGAGGAATGAATGAGAAACCAGTGACAATCTTAAATATATAATAATATATAGAAGTTTAATAAAATCATAATAGGGTGGTAGGGTGGTTCTAGTGTAGGCTATGTTCCTGTAAGGGGGTCGTAGCCTCCTTCCAGTGGTAGTTGGTAAATAGGGTGTAGTAGCATCATTTCAGTAGAAAATAATCAAACCAGGGGGATGTATCCTCCTTCTAGTAGTAGATGGTAAATAAGGTGTAGAATCATCCTTTCAGTTGAAGCGGATAAAACTATTGTAAATACAATTTTGCAGTAGTATAAAGTGTTGGTGGTTTTCCCAGTTGGGCCTCCATGATAAAATTTGTGTTTCTTGTGTCTTGTTGATCATGTGTGTTAATAAATGAATTAAAATTGGGTTGAATTGTTAAAAGTTAATAATACTGATTCGCCCCTCCCTCTCAGTATTTTCCAATATTCCAACAAAGGATGCATTTTTGGCAAGTAGCATAGAGAGACTTTTCTAATTGAAAATTCATACAGAGCACACACACCACCTAAGATTGTGCACTCTGATAGTTGTGGCCCAATGCAAACATCATCCATGGAAGGATGCAATTTATTTCTTACTTTTATTGATGACTACTAAATAAAAACATGGGTATATTTTATAAAACATAAATATGGTGCATTTAGTTGTTTTTAGTTGTTCAAGGCACTCATGGAGAACTAGAGTGGATACCACATCAAAATATTAAGGATAGGCAGAGGTGGTGAATATGTCTTGAATGAATTCCTAGATTTTTACAAGACCATGTCATACACAAGCAATTCACTACACGGTATACACCTCAGTAGAACAATGTCACTGAAAGAAATAAAAAAACCGTTATGGATATGGCGCGCAACATGATGGCATCCAAGCATTTTCCAAATGAATATTGGGTTGAATCAGTCGCAACTATTGTATATATTATGAACAGGTGTCTGAAAAATAGCATGAATAACAAAGCCCCTCAATAAGCATGGATAGGTATGAATCACAGTGTTTCCCATCTAAATTTTTTTGGATGTGTTGCATATGCTCATGTTCCAAATGAGCTCAAAAAGAAACTAGACAACAAGGGAAGAAAATGTATTTGTGTTGGTTACTTTGAAGACACTAAAGCATACAAGTTGTATGATCATGTCACAAGGAAGGTAATCATTAGTCGTGATGTTCAATTTGTCAAGAATGAATCATGGGATGGAGCCTTCGATAATAATGTCAAGATTCTTTCGAATGTTGAGCATGATGACATGGCGGAGGAAGTAGTTCAAACACCACATGTAACTCAAAATGTTGCAGCACCATCAATTGCCACAACACGACGACATGGTTCAGCACAAGGAACATCGACACAAGTCACAACTCAAGATACACCGATAAGCACACCAAGAGGAAAAGAGCATCCATCAAGTAGTTTGTCAATATCAACATCGACATATCCAGTGAAGACAAGAAGTGTGCATGAAATATATGAAGGTGGTACACCAAATTCATTCTCTCTCTTTCCATTATTTTCTCAAATAGATGATTAGCTAAAGTTTTGAGGAAGCATTTGAAGAAGATGGGCACAATCCATGGATGAAGAAATAGAATGCATTAAGAAGAACTAAACATGGGAGCTAGCAGATGTACCAAAATATAAGGATGTAATCAGCGTCAAATGGATTTACAAGACCAAGAAATATGTAGATGGGAATGTGTAGAAGCACAAGGAAAGAATGGTCTCAAGAGGGTTCACAAAACAACATGACATAGACTTCAATCAAACCTTCACACCAATCACATGGATGGACACAGTAAAAATATTTTTGGCCATTACTGCTAAAAACAAATGGCATGTTTATCAAATGGATGTTAAATTGAAATTTTTGAATGGCTATTTGGAGGAGGAAGTGTATGTGGAACATCCACAAGGATATGAAGTTCCAAGTCAAGAGAACAAAGTGTACAGGATGAAAAAGGAACTCTATGGTTTGAAGAAAACTCCTAGATCTTGGTACAATCACATTGATTCCTATCTCATTCAAAATGGATTTCACAGAAGTGAAAGTGAACCGACATTATACACCAAAGTCAATGAATCACAAGGTAATATGTTAATTGTTTTCATGTATGTAGATGATTTAATATTTATTGGTGACCTTGGCATAAAATATTTTGTAACAGTCAAGGAAAATGAATTTGAAATGACTGATTTGGGGCTTATGAAGGTTTTCCTGGGCATTGAAGTCCAACAGTTTGAAAGTGGTATATTCATATTACAATCAAAATATGCAAGTGTAGTTTTGAAAAGATTCAATATGTCTAATTGCAAGACAACCCCAACACCAGTAATAATAGGTTTAAAATTGAGAAAGGATGGTGATGGATAAACTGTAAATCCTACATTGTTTAAAAGTCTTGTTGGAAGCATTATGTATTTAATTGAAACAATACCATACATTATGTATGGATTAAGTATGATCTCAATATTCATGGAGTCACTAAAAGACCCTCATTGGCAGGCTGGTAAAATAATTTTGAGGTATGTAAGTGGAAAAAAGGATCTTGGCATAATGTATTTAACCTTAGAAAATTTTAAACTCATTGGATACACTGACAGTGACAATATAGGCAACACAAATGAAAGGAAGAGCACATCTAGGTACACATTTCAGTTTGGTACAGGTGTTGTGTCATGGGCTTCAATGAAATAACCGATAGTAACTATGTCTTCAGGAGAGGCAAAGTATATTGTAGCTATAAGTGTTGCATGTCAAGTCATTTGGATGTGGAGAATTTTAAAATACCTGTCGCGGAACCAATAAGCCCCAACAACCATTTTCTAAGACAAATGTTCATCCATTGCATTGTCAAAGAATCATGTGTTTCACAAGAGAACCAAGCACATCGACACAAGGTATCATTTCATAAGAGAATTGGTGAACAATAAAGAAATTTGTTTAGAATTTTTCAGGTATGAAGATCAACTTGCAAACATATTTACAAAACCATTCGAAAGGGATACATTCCACTATTTGTGAAGTTATCCTGGAATGACAAGTTATGCTCAGTTAAATTTTCCATGCATAGAGCAATTTTAAAGCATTGAAACATTTTGTTTTAAGAAACCATCTGCTCATAATTGATGGGGAGTGTTGGAAATATTAATTACTCACTGATACATATATCATCTCAGTTCACTCTGTCATAGCCTATAGCAGATTAATTTATGTCAGTCTCTCTAATATATTGAAGAGTTCACGTCTCTCATATATAAAGTAGTTGAATTAAATTTCTGAAGATAAGTTTCTAGGTAGATAGTTATTACAGTCTTTAATGTTAAGTCGATATATTCACAGAAAATAAATTTAGTATGTCTCTATATAGAAGAAGAAGATTGTAAATCAAAGTGATAATTGAATAGTGGAGAAGAATTAAAAACTATGTGGAGAATTCAAGAGCCCAATCCCTGTGTGTTTTAGAAAAGTGATGAGAGTCGAAGCTCTGTAAAAGGTGAAACATCCTTATCAATTTCCAAGTTTTTATTTGCGGCAATAGTTCTTTGTTATTGTTGGCACAAACCCAACCAACAAAACCCAGTTGACAAGGGTTCCCACTCTGTCGACGCTCAAATCACCACAATCTCCCTGATCACCGGCCCATACAGAGTTTACCTTGTCCAGAAACACCCGTGAAGTGGAGGAAGTATCACCCGAGATGTTCAAGGGAGAGTTGTCAGAACCAAGTTTCCACAGAATAGAAGAGGACTATGGGCATTGACAATTCATCAAATTATCCAATAAATATGACCAGTTACTCTATCAACCATAGAGATAATCATCATTTCTACTAATATATCGCATCATCAATTCATAACAAAAACAATCATACTATTGAGCAAACAGATCTAGATAGATAACATCATTTAACAATAGAAAACATCCCATCATAGATCCATGTCGCACATTAAATTGCATTCACCATTAGATTGCAGAAATAGTAAGACAAAAAAAAGATAAAAGAAACAACAATTCAGATCAACTCCTATCTTATCATATTACTTATGTGGAATGATTCACAGATTCAAAATAGTTCACAATTCAAGATCTAGTATGTTTCCCTTCAAATCTCTCTCCAAAATCTCCTCTACTCCTCTTTTTTAACACTAGCAATTCTACTTCTATTTGTAGGATTGCACCTTTACATTCAAGGTCCACTTCTAACTAACTCTTAACCAATTCTTAACTGAATCTACAAAATAATGACCAATATCCACAAAATATGGTCCAGAGTACAAAAAGTGACATAAAATACATAAAATAGTCTATTTCTGCCTTGCGCACCATCTTGCACTTGCACAGTGTCTTTTGATATTGCGCGACACTTGTGATGCCGCACAACTAACTTATCCTAAAACCCCTACAAACATTCCCCCAACAAAATCTTGTGGCTCACACTCAAGCTATGGTTAACCGGACATGGTGAACTCAATGAACTTGGCTTTGAAATCTGCAAACTGCTGGGTGATCGCTTTGACTTTCTCCTTGACCTGTGTAGTAACCTCCTAGCTCGCATTTAGATCATGGTTGACAGGGTGTTCAACCATATTTGTAACAATGTTTTTCTTGCCTTCTTTTGTGGCTTAGAGTGCAGAAATGGCTTTCATTGATAGTTGCGCTCCAATATCCCGGAACTCATCTAATTGTGCACTGTGATGATGTTGCCTTTCCCTTGCACTTGCAACTTACTAATGCACCTCCTTTAGCTCCAATGCCTTGGTTATATGCATCATAAATGGAATTTATTTGAGCGACATCGTTAGGGTGGCCAATTTCCCGTCTGCTTCTTGCAACTATGTAGTTAGTTTCTCTAGTTGTATCGCCTATACTATGCTGCACCAAACTTGCGTAGTGGAATCTGTAACTTTCTTGGTGTCCTACTCTAACTCATCGAGTTGTGTGTCCATATCTTCTATTTCATCCTTCCTTGTGGATATCTGTTCTAGTTGTGCCGAGGGGTGTATCAAAGCATCCAAAATGTTGGTTTCTCTCTGTAGCTGCTCAATAACAGCACCAAGTTTCTTTTCTTTAGCTACGATATCTAGTTCTACGATGCTCTTTAAGACATGCTGGCAGGATTCTGCTAGTGTCCCTTCCAAATCCTCGTGTGCTTTCTCCAAGACCTCTATCTCATGTGCTTTGTCCTCAGTCAATTTCTCCTTGGTTCGGCACAATTTGTCTACCTCTTTTTGCATTGCGTCTGCTTTCTCCTGCGACCGCAAGTACTGGTCGTTGATATTCTTCTACCCATTGGCCAACTCCTGGATGTTGGAGACCTGTTGTATGTGCACTAAAGTTTGGGTAGACAATCTGTTGATATCTAATGCAACATTCTATAGCTGCTGCAAGGAAGTATTCAAGTCCTTCCTTCCAGTGTCAATCATAGTCGGGGGAATTTGAACATTCCTGGCCCGCGAATCGGTGCTGATTGACACGTAGTCGTACACACCTACGCTATCTGGTACTCTTTGCAAAATGACATTATAAAAAAAATCCAACTTATTTCTTACCTTAGTGAATCCTTCTTGTGATGATTTCTTCATTTCCTTTGCAGCGGCATCAATCACATCATTGACATCCTTGACTAGTCAGTATAGTTGTGCTTCCATCCTTGACACAGTATTGTTGTTCGCAGCCTAATCCATGTGCTTATTTTCTTTGATTTCCTAGAGTATGCACTGCATTTTTGGGTTAGTAGGTGTCTTTGTTGATGAGTCATCATCTGATTGGTGGTCTTCTTTTCGCATAGGATCCTCAAGTGCATCCACTGCTTCTTCTTTTGAAACTTCTGCTATACTGATCGGTTCTCACCACTCTGTAGGCCAACCATTAATCTCTGCCTCCAAATCTGTATCAGACACCTAGTACATCATTGGTACCCATTTCTTGGTGGGGTCTCACCACACATGGACTTAAACAGTGTGGGGTCCAATTGCAAAATGCACAATCCTCCGATACTTTTCTGTAGCTTCTTTTGTCAATCATTGAACTTTTACCACTGCCTCCTATAGCGCTTCCTAGTAGATCCAAAATTGGATCGAGAAATCTACCATTCTCTTTGCTTCCTTAACCCACCATAAATTCTGATATCTGGTGCCCTTACACACTTCTACTGCTTTGGCATCCATCCCTTGGTAATCCTATGGTTCCATCCAAGCTACCAGCACAATCAACATGAGGGTCCAACTGTATGTAAATGACCTTGCACTAGCCTATGTAGCCTTTTCATTCTCCACTAGATGGTTCATCAGAAAAAGGGACCAATTCATTTGTGTTCCTTGCGCACATATCTCAACACATGCAACCACCCCAGAATTACACCGAACCGAACAATTCTTCCTTACTACTTTACTAGCCAAAATCCTGGCACCAAGATAGACCGTGTGATTATTTATGCTATAAATGAGGTAGGATCTCCTGTCATGCCCTAGAGAATAGTGCTTCTTTAGAGTCATTCCCAAATTTCTATCATTATCTTTGCCTCATATATACTGTGAGGGGTATGGCCCATCTTTGGGTAGCCTCGTTATTACTGAAATCAATTCCATCGTGACTGCAACTAGATGATATAGCCATAAATACCCACCATGAAAACATGCTAAAATTTGTTTCACAGGTGTATTTGCTCAATTGTCCTCCCAAAGTGCGCCATATTGATCAACTCGAGTAATCCAGCTTTGTCCAGTACTCTTGCCCAATCCTGCAGAATGCACTCTATGGGGGCACCTTCTACTGATACTATTGATCGATATGGATCCTTCCTAACATCCTCTAATGCAAGAATTTCATGGTCTCCATACCTCAGCTGCATCAATGCAGGAACAATATTAGAAGTGCATACCATCCCTTGTGATATAGCTGACATCCTGATATGATATCTCTGATTCTATGTGGGATTCCTATTTTGCGCCCTAGACTAACTAGGAGGGATGTAGCTAGGGATGTCCTTTATAGACACCCCTGCTCTAGCAGTATAATCCATAAATTCAAATATAGATGACCCCGTATGTGTTGTGTCTTCTCCGTGCACCCTTATGGTCGTTATGGTCTGTCGCTTATGTGATACTGGGGAGATAGGATTTTGCGCCTTCCTCTTCGTTGATGAGCCATCTTGCATACTGGTGATTTATTTATCAATTGCAACTATCTTCAGTAGTGAATCTCACTCACTCAAAATCTCAATGGTGTGTGGGTTTCTCTGCATACTGTACCAATTCCCCTCTTGAATTACTAAGATCACACCCTCTCCGGACTTAGAAACCTTCTTACTCTTCAAATCTTTTGACAACAACTCTCTCGACACTTTGGTAACTCTACAACTCAATTTAATTCAATTCTTCACAATGGTGTCTTCCAACCATAGAAATCTTCCTCTTATAGTGCCAAATCAACTCATACTTTATCATTAGGATATTAATTCAATAATCATGACCAAATCATTCATTAACTACCTGAATCTGCTGTCGATTCTGCCAATGCACCGATTGGATCCGCTATCATTACACATCACTTCTACAAGTGCCATAATTTAACTAATTTAACTATATTCATTGACTAGTCATGTGATGTCTACTCATAGCCCTGCAGTTGTCGCAGCATGACCTCCTACTCACGCTACCAACTCCTACTCTTGCGCAACCACTTCCTCTTGGTGCGTCGTTCCTTCATCCATGATCCTATATATATATATATTACTGCACGAGACGTTAAGCACTACGTGGGTCTGGCCCTATCCTATAGAGATTCAGTCAAATACCATTCACCAGATTTGGTGGAACTATTCCATCTAACTGCTATAGCTAAACTGCGCCTCCAGAAGTAATAGAATTAATAAGGTATGGAACTAACCAATGCATTTGTAGCTTACCTACATGGGGGCTTCACTTCCTGACCAATATCCTATCACATTAGTTCATATTGTGGGTTTTAAAATTATCAAAAAATGGACCAATATATTGCAGGTATTGGGGGGATGAGGGGTTTAAGGTGGGGGTGGGTGGGGTGGTTTATAAGGATTGAGGTATAAAAAGGGGTGGGGAGGAGGTTTTAATTATTGGGAGGAGGTTTCAACAAAAATATTTTGGGTCAATATCTTTGGAATTTAAAGGTATTCTTTAATATCCCATGATCGCATGTGCTATGTGAGAGGTTCACTAAGTGAAGTCCACGTGCTTACCTGGATGCTTCATGAAATTGTTGTCAAACAAAAACACCAAATCTCCTTGCTAAAATTGTTTGTTCTTTATGTGGCGATCATGCCAAGACTTATGTCGATCCTTCTCGATGTGCTAATGGAATACTGCAGTAAAGTGGTCCTCTTCAAGTCGTATCAACTACGCCACACACTCCTCTAGAACTTCTTCATCGTCCATGCATGTCACTGCTGCAATGCGTAGACTAGGAACAATGTACTCCACAGGCATGACTGCTTCTTGTCCATATACCAATTTTAACTGTGTCTTCCCTATCAATCTCTTGCAACTGGTGTGATATTCCCATAATACTGCTAGAATATTCAAGTCCCAGTCATCGCGGTTAGCATTACATACCTTTGTAAGTGCATGCTCCAATATCTTGTTGAAAGCTTCTACTGTTCCATTCACCTGTGGATGATATGGGGTACTTTTATTATGTTGTATTTGCAATTCTTCTGTCATCACTCTTACTATGCAGTTGATGAAGTGACTGCCTTGGTTTCTCATCAATATCCTTGGACATCCAAACCGCGTCACAATGTTGTCAAACAGGAATCTTTCTATTGTCGCAACAGTGCATTCCATGACTGGTGTGACCTCCACCCACCTCATCAAGTAGTCTGTCACTATGATTATGTACCATGCGTTAGATCTCTTCCCAAGTGGGTTGACTAGACCCATGAAATCCATAGCCCATTTATCAAATGGTTGCAAGGTTACTTGTGACACTAGTGGCATCTCATCCTGCTGCGATGGTTTTCCAGTGCATTTACAAATATCGCAGCTCCGCGCATAATATGTTGCATCATTATGTAAAGTGGGCCACCACAGCCCTGTGCGAAGCACCTTTCTTGCAGTAGTTCATCCTCCATAGTGTCCACCAGCAACTCCTAGATGGGCCTCTTCTAAAATATCTCCTTGTTCATGTGGTAGGACATATCGTCGCAAAATATTGTCTGGGCCTAGTTTATAGAGATAGCTAACAATAAAATGGAAATATGAGACCTTATCCACCAACTGCTTCTTCTAACTTGTTGAGAATTCTTCTAGTGCAAATCACGTCATCAAGAACTGAATGATTTGATTGTAATGATCATCTACTATGTCGACTCTTAACAGCTACACATTCGATAGCCACTCTTCAATATTTGTTGGCTCTTTGCCTGTCTCAATCTGAAATAAATGATCACGGTTAGCATTCAAGCGTCCTGGATTCACAATTATCTCAAAATCAAACTATTGAAAGAGAAGTAGCCAGCGGCATATCTTCCCCACCAAGAAAGGATTATTAACTAGGTACTTCAAAGAAGAATGGTCTGTAAACATATTAAAGTGACCACCTAAAAGGTAATGCCTGAATTTATGCAGTGCATATACCACCTGGTTGTGCAACCACCACACCTAGTGTAATAGATGATGCATCAACATGGACATGAAACACCTTGTTCCAATCTGGGAACACAAGTATTGGTGCCGAATCCATCTTGGCCATCAATGTGTTGAAGCTTCCTTGACATTATGGACTCCATACAAATGTAGCATCTTTCTTCAATAGTTTCTCCATAGGGGTAGTAATCACAGCAGACCCTTTGATTAGTTTGCAATAATACCCGGTGTGCCCCAGTGTTTCCCTAAGAATTTTCACGTTTATACATGGCGACAAGCTCAAAATGAGAGATATCTTCGTAGGGTCAACCAACAATCCTTGCTTGTAAACAATGTGACCTGGAAACATTTCGAAAGGTGCGTAGAAAATACACTTTTTTGAGTTTAGTGCAATCTGATGATGTCGACATCTTTCTAGCATCAGTCACAGGTTTACGAAATGATCCCTAATTAGACCATACACTGTCCAATCATCCATATAAACTTGTAGGAACTTCTGAATGAAATATTTGAATGCATCAACAACAACCCGAGAAAATATAGCAAGTGCATTCTTTAATCCAAACGACATTACTGTGTATTGGGAAAATCCCCATTTAGTAACAAATGTTGTTTTGTGCATATCCTCCTTTGCGATCCTAATCTAGTGATAACCAGAGAATCCATCTATGAAAGAATACATCTCCTGACTACCTACTCTTTCCACCACTTCATCTTTGAATGGTGTTAGAAATGGATCATGTATACAAGTATCATCCAATTTTCCCATATCGACACAGATTTGAACTTCACATGTTTTCTTGTCTTGGACCACCATAGGACTGATCCATTCTGATTCTTCGACTGGCTCAATTATTCGAGCATCCAACATCTGTTGATGTAATTGTAACTTCAGAATGTATTCACTTGTATTTCTTATGTATTATACCTCAATGTTTATTCCAGGATGTGTCTATAATGTAATTGAGTCATTTCATGCCCCGATGTTCTGATCGAGAGTTTCTATAATGTAAACAAGTCATGTCAAGTCAATGTGGGTAACCCTCCTATTGTTTAAGGGTTAAAGTCCCCGCAGTTCTGGGGCACTTGGGTTGTTAGACTCACCTAGTGAAGTCAAACCTAGTAGGGTTTAGTCAAGTCAGGAATTAGTATAAATAGAGAGCTATCCTCTCTATTTATCACACACTCACTCACACTCAGTTGTAGCACATAGCTGAGGAAGAAGAAGACACTGGGGCTAGGAAGAAATAAGATTATTGCTGTTAAGAGATCATCTTAATGTTTTGGGTTTTACTTTTGGTGCTGATTCTATCTCTAAGGAAGTTGTAGGATTTTATCCATTTATGGTTTCCTTGAGGAAAAACAATGTGTTCATTGTCTCTTGTGTTTGATTGCTATGCTTGTTATTCTCTCAGTTAAATATCCTAATATAATGCTAGATTAATGTTAAAAATCTAACATGGTATCAGAGCTAACATGAGAAGAAGACACTGTGCAACTGTGGGAACTAGGGCTTCCTACTTTGTGGATCTCTCTCCATAGATTTTCAGCAAAATAAGGTTGGAATAACTCTCCTCCCTAGGGCACATCTTTCAGTTGAAGCAGAATCCAATTCTGAGGTTTTTTAGTTTTGGACCTAACACTGCTGCTGGAAATTAGGGTTTTTCATAGAAGTGGAATTTTTCAATCAGCCCAGGCTTGGATTGATCTCCTCCCCAAAATCAAAGTTTAGAGATCAATATAAAAGCATTCGGTTGGACAGAACTCCAGAAAAGCAAAACACTAATCTGCTCCTTCTCAATTAAGATGTTTCATCATACCAATATTAATGAAAATATTGAGGGAGATGATAGCTTTTGAGCTTGGAATTATAGAATCTCCCTGGTTCTGGAAGAAAATGAGTTGGACTCCTACATCCATGAGGAGGTTCCAGTTCCAGAGGGAGATGAGGCTGAGGCCTTACATAAGAAGAATTTGGTTATGGAAAAGAGGATCATTGCTAATTCAATCAAGGATCGCCTCATACCACAGGTGTCCTCCCTCAAGACGCATAAATCTATGTTTGATTCCCTAACCAAACTGTTAGAAGGGAAGAACATAAACCGAAAGATGAATCTAAGGAACCAGTTGAAGAGGTGTAAAGATCCAGAATGAGGAGACCATCCAGTCATACTTCACAAGGGTCTCCCAGATCAAACAACAGCTAGAAGTAGTAGATGAAGAAGTGGAGAATGCAGAAATTGTGATGAAAACCTTGAATGGTATCCTTAGGTCATGGGATTCTTTCATCCAAGGAATCTATGCTAGGAAGAAGTTAGTCAAGTTCAGTAGACTGTGGGAAGAATGTTCTCAAGAAGAATCCCAAATAGCAGCTCGAGAAGAAAATATGGGAAGTGAAGATCAAGCTCTCATAGTACACTCCAAGAAAGGAAGAAGGGAAAATCATCATCACCAAGGTAAGCATTCTCATCAGAAAAATAATCTTGTAAGAAGAGATCCATCCAAACTCAGATGTTATACATGCGATGAAATAGGACACTTTGCTAGAAATTATCTCATGAATAAGAATGGATCCAAGAAGAAGAATAACTCCAAAAGAAGACATCATGCTCACACTACCGAGGATGATGATCCTCCTAGGAAGAAAGTAAAACAACAAAGTGAAGACTCTTCAAGTGAAGAAGAATATGTTCTGATCTCCACTCTCACGGGAACTGTCACACATGGAAGCAAAGATTGGCTTATTGATAGTGGGGCTTCCAAACACATGACAGGTTTCAAGGAATATTTTGAGAAACTATTCGAACATAATTCACCCCATAAGGTGAAACTTGGGGATGACTACCAATATCCCATAAAAGGTAGTAGTGAATCCTCCTACAAGCTAGACTCTGTAAAGTCTACGAAAATGAAGGATGTCTTGTTTGTACCAGGACTAAAGAATAATATTCTCTCCATATCAGCATTGGATGCAAAGGGCATGAGGGTTGCATTTGTAGATGGACAAGTCCTAATGTGGTCAAGAGGAAAGACTATTGACGATGCAATAGTAATTGGAGAACAAGAAGGAGGATTATACAAATTGAAGGGCCATCCAGAACAAGCTTTGGTCCATGAAACAGTACAGCCAAATGAACTTTGGCACAGAAGGCTTGCACATGTGCACTACATACCACTATTGCTTGCAAGCAAAGTTGTTGAAGGTCTTCTAGAAATTCAAGAAAAACATGAAGGGGTCTGCAAAGGATGTGCGAAAGGAAAGAATACAAAGAAGACATTTCCAAGTAGCGAGAGCAAGGAAAAAGGAATCTTGGAAATCATCCACTCCAATGTATGTGGACCAATGCCATCAAGTTCACTAAGTGGGTATGTATACTATGTTTCTTTCATTGATAATCTTTCTAGGAAGATATGGATTTACTTCATGAAGAACAAAGATGAAGTTCTCAGCAAGTTCAAGGAATTCAAATCCTTGATCAAGAACCACACAGAAAAGAATATCAAGACCTTTCGATCAGATAATGGTGGAGAATTCACATCAAATGAATTCAAATACTTATGCAAAGAATCAAGGATTACGATTGAGTTATCCACTCCATATAATCCACAACAGAATAGGGTTGCAGAAAGGAAGAATAGAACTATCATGGAAGCTACAAGAGAAATGCTTCATGATCAAGATCGTCCCATGCATCTATGGGTAGAGGCTACCAGAACAGTGGTGTATGTACAAAACCATACTCCACAAAGAGTACTCAAGAACAAGACACATGAAGAAGTATTTTCTAGCAGGAAACCAGAAGTCAAGCATCTCAGAATATTCGGCTGTCTAGTGTAAATACACATTCCAAAAGAGAAGAGAACAAAATTGGATCCTTCAGGAAACACTCAGGAAAGAAGGGTATATTTGTGGGATACTCTAAAAGCTCGAAGGCTTACAGAATATATTTCCCAGGATTCAAGAAGATCGACATTAGCAGGGATGTGACGTTTGATGAAGACTCGGCTTACAACAAATCCAGAAAGAGACCTGCTGAAGAGCCTGAAGAAGCAGAAGAACCTAGAATTCATGATACAACCATGAACGAAGTAACTCAAGAAGAAGATCGAGAATTTGAAGAACCTCAAGAACCTGTAGATCCACCTCAAGAGAAGAATCCTCATAAGAAGAAACCTACTTGGGTACAAGAAGCTATCCAAGGTGCAGAAACATATGGGACTCCAGAAGAGAATCACAGAGAAAGAAAGAGGACTAGATCCTGCTCCGAGTCTGTAGCTTTATCATGTGAATTTATCAATAAAGAACCTTCCAATTATGAAGAAGCAGTAGAACAAAAAAAATGGAAGGAATCTATGATCAAAGAGTATCAATAGATCATGAAGAACGATGTTTGCAATGTTGTTCCAAGACCAGAAGGGAAGTCGGTTGTAACTTCCAAATGGATCTACAAGATCAAGCATGCTGCAGATGGTAGCATGAGAAATATAAAGCAAGATTCATGGCTTGTGGTTTCTCACAGAAAGAAGGAATAGATTATGAAGAAACCTTTACACTTGTAGCCAGATACACTTCCATCAGATCAGTACTTGCTCTGGTTGCAGTAATGAAATGGAAGATACACCAAATGGATGTCAAGACTTATTTCTTGAATGGTGTAGTGGAAGAGGAAGTGTATGTAGAGCAGCCACTCGGTTTTGAGACACATGATAGGGAATCTCATGTGTGTAGATTTAATAAATCCTTGT
Organism: Pseudotsuga menziesii; assembly: GCA_001517045.1. Taxonomy (NCBI): domain Eukaryota; kingdom Viridiplantae; phylum Streptophyta; class Pinopsida; order Pinales; family Pinaceae; genus Pseudotsuga; species Pseudotsuga menziesii. Next base: position 336,055 of record LPNX010186535.1, read on the forward strand.
ATAGTTTGAAACAGGCACCTAGGACATGGTACAGCAGAATTGACAACTTTCTATCCAGTTTGGGCTTTACCAAAAGTAAAGCAAATTCCAACCTTTACTACAAGGTTGAATATGGAAACCCAGTGATGCTCCTATTGTATGTAGATGATCTGTTTGTAATAGGTATGCATGGGTTGCTTGTTGATATGAAGAGGAATCTTGTTGCCGAGTTTGAAATGAAGGAATTGGGTATGATGCACTATTTTCTAGGCATGGAGGTGTGACAGAATGCAGATGGAATCTCCCTCAGACAATGGAAGTATGAAGTAGAGATCCTGAAGAGGTTCGAGATGATGGACTGCAAGGTCATGACCAAACCTATGGCATTGAACCTGAAGCTATTGAGTAATGATTAATCAGAAGCGGTTGATGTTATGATGTATCGTCAGATGATTGAGTCCTTGATGTACCTAACGAACATGAGACCATATATTTACTTTTATGTGAACACCTTGAGCCATTTTCTGATAGATATGAGACATGTTCACTTAATTGTTGCAAAGCATATTATGAGGTACCTGAGGCATACAATTGATTATGGGCTCAAGTATGAGGCAAATCAGAATATTAACCTAGAGGGTTATGTTGATTCAGATTGGGCAGGCAGTGCCATTGATAGGAAGAGCACTTCAGGGTGTTGCTTCAGTATGGGATCAGGTGTGATCTCTTAGTTTAGCAGGAAACAATCATGTGTGGCACTGAGTACAGCTGAAGCAGAGTATGTCACAGCTTGTTCAGCTAGTTGTGAGTTAGTATGGCTGAGGAAGCTACTGTCTAATTTATTTGATCTCTAGATGGATGCTACTTGTATACATTGTGACAACTAGAGTTGTGCGAAGTTGTCGGAGAACCCGATGTTCCATGACAAGTCGAAGCATATCGAGATCAAGTATCACTATATCAAGGATATGGTGCATAGGGGAGCAGTGAAGCTCCAGTATGTTGCGACGTACGAACAGATAGCTGATGTGTTGACAAATCAAATTGTCTAGGGTGAATTTTGAGTACTTTAGGGAGAAGCTTGGTGTTCTCCAGATCGAGGTTCCCTCCAAAGGGAAATGATGAGACCTAGAGCCATTCTAACATGATGAGAGAATTGGTTCTTTCCATGGTCAGATGTAAGGGATGAGCCATTTTTTCATGGTGAGAGGATTGCTTCCTTCCATGTCAGATGTGAGTGCTGAGCCATTCTGATGTGACTGTAGGATTGGTTCCTACATGATCAGATATAAGCATTGAATGCCATTCTTGGAATGGAGGCACTTGGTTAGTTACCAGGAAATCTCAGTCTGGGACTGAGGGCCATTCTGATGTGACTGTAGGATTGGTTACTACATGAGAAAATGTGAGTGCAGAGCCCTTCTGACATTGGTTGTTAGATGTAAGTGCAAATCCCTTTCGGCATGAAGGATTGGTTCCTTGCATAGTCGAATATAAGTGATGAGCCATTTTGGCATTGGTTATCAAATGTAAGTGCAGAGCCTTTCGGCATGGAGGATTGGTTCCTTGCATGGCCGAGTGTAAGTGTTGAGCCTTTCTGACATTGGTTATCGGATGTGAGTGTTGGGCCTTTCTGACAGGGTTATGGGATGTGTTCCCACATGGTTAGATGTGAGTGATGGGCATGCCTTTCTGATATGATTATAGGATTGGTTCCTACATGATTAGATATAAGTGTTAGGCATTCCATTCTAACTTAGGGTCAGATATAAGCGTTGAAGAATACCTACATGGAGGCTAGGCCTACAACCAGCATGAAAAAGGGCTAGCTCTGTAGAACTTCTTGTGACGAGAAGAATCATGAGATAGCACCCGTGATGATCCAGTGATGATGATATACTAGTGATGATCCAGAAGGAGGGATGATCCAGATCCAGTGATGATGCTCCAGAGATGATCTAGATCTAGTGATGATCTAGATCTAGTGATGATCTAGATCTAGTGATGATGATCCAGATCCAGATGAAGATGACTTGAAGATGAATATGACTTGAAAATGAAGATGACTTGAAGATGATGAGGACTCGATGATGATCCAGATGATACAGAGAAGAAGAATTGTGCTGATAAATTGTGTCAAGAGAATACCTTCCTAGTTAAGAGGGAGTGTTGATGTAATTGTAACTTTGGAATGTATTCACTTGTATTTATTATGTATTATACACCGATGTTTATTCTGGGATGTGTCTGTAATGTAATTGATTCATGTCATGCCCCGATGTTCCGATCGAGAGTTTCTATAATGTAAACAAGTCATGTCAAGTCAATGTGGGTAATCCTCCAGTTCCAGCAATCGCTGCAGTTATGATACCTTCTCTTCAAACTCCATTAAGAACACAAAAAGCTCAAACAGTCCCTTGTAGATTGGAAATTCAACAGTCTCAGTCGTGACATGGCACAGTGACTACGTGATCAGACCACACTTCCTGAATGATACCTCGTACATGTGATTTTTCCAGGTTTATAATGCATCAATAAAATCGGAAGAAACAAAACTAACGCTGCACGAACCAAGTTCTCCATCAGCAGTTCAGTGGATGTAATCCTCTGAAATGTTGTAAGAATGATCCCATCCCCTAACAACTTCATATTTCACTGGTTCAATATATATCCATCCTTCATTTGGATTCATAGGAGAGAAGACTCAGATGTCATGTTTTCAAACCTCACCATCCGCTTCTTGAAGTTAATTACTGCCATATTATCATTGGCCCATTCAATCCCCAACAATGCAGGATAGGAGCCTCTGCCATCAACAACTTCAATCACATCAAAATTAGCGTAGGTCTTCATACCTTCAACATCTACGACCACATTCAAAACACATTTGATTGGTTGTATTTTGTCCTAATTATCAATCACAGTTGCACAGGGGACCAACCCAACGTCGGGCTCCCCATATTTTTCCATGTCTGCTTTGTCAGGATATTCACATCTGAGCTGAGATCCAGAATAAATGAATCTACTTCATAGTCCCCTATCTGAATGTTCATGCGCATTTCTTTTCCCATCGTTTTCTTATGTAACGAGTTCACCACAGAGTCCTTCCCCTCCTTACCCAGTCGATGCAACATATTCTCAATCTTGGAAAGAGAATCAGGATCTCTTACGAGTGACAAGAAACTCCAAAAAAAAATTTGCAAGGTACCATGTTGTCGTGATGGTCCCGCCTCCAATGAAGAATCAAAAGCCGAGGGCATTTCATAAATAGGTGACTTACCAGGATTTCTTCCAATCACATCCCATGCTTCGAAGAATGTATCTCACTTTGCAGCAATGTCAAATGGTACCTTCTTATTTCCAACCAATCGAACCTGCGGATGGGGGCTGTCCTCTTCGGTCGTCGCACCTCCGCGGGTGACGATAGAAACATCGGCGTCCTCTTCTCTGGGCTCTACTGAGATCGTCGCAACTGTCGATCCTTTATTCTAATTTTCCAAATGATTCCATTTCATCAATGGATTCCGGTTTAATGGCAAGTTCATTGGTTGATTCATAATATGATTCTAAAGTGGAATTTGATTATGAGCCTGGTGTTGGAACTAATTTTGGCTCTGTAGCTAATTTTGATTTTGCAACTAGTTATTATACTGCAACTAAGGAACATTTACTGCCTTCCATCTTGCGATTAGTTGTGGGTAGTTCCTAACAGTATGATCAATTGTGATGTAGTATGTACACAAACACTGTAATTGTGGACAATCTCTCTGGTAATGTCTAAATACCCCATCATTGTAACACTGGACAAGTCCGCGACCTTGTTCTCCTCCTCTACCAAAGCCTCCTCCTCTTCCTCGAAATCCTCTGTGGAATCCTCCTTGTTGTTGTTACTGTGGCTCAGCCAATTGCTACAGCGGGGGATTTGGCTACTGCTAAAGTAGTGTGCTTCTTGAACATACTGTGGCTACGACAGAGCCATCAACATCTAATTATACTGCGACTGCAGTGCGAACTATGGTTGTAGTGCAAACTAAGGTTATGGTTCTGACTGTATAAAATGAATCTACGGTGGTGGTGTATACTGCGGTTGAGGTAGAGATTGTACCACCTGAGGTTACAGATGTGATTGATGTACTACACGATGATATTCACCCTTCACATAGTATGATTCATATGTCCTTTTCTAAAGCAGTTCATATGCACAATAGTCTTTATCTTCATGCCCCATAGATCGACAAAATGAGAAATATAGGTTTCCCATATTCATCACCATATTCTGCATGTATCCACATTCTTCATGTTGATGCCCATAGACTTGGAACATGTGGCACCATGGTACACTATCGCAACTCAGTGGGTTCGGCGCCCCAGATAGTAGATAATTTCAGAAGTTAGGGTAAGTATCTTTGGTGTGTCCATCTACGCGACATTGAGTGCACTAAAGATCCTTGGGATTCTCTTTCCCCTTTGTTATGTCTTATAACTGTAGCGTCAATTTCGCCAGTTGCACCTGAATTTGGTTCATGCCAACTACACTTTCTCCAATAGGTGAATCCTCTAACTTCATTATAATCTCTAGAGCCTCACCCTGTGTCGTGATCTTCTACTGCATTAGCAGTTGCCGAATATGAGATCCCAACTCTGTGATAAACCACTCTCTATGCTAGACATCGCTCATTTCGAAACTCACTCTTGTCATTAGTGTCTTAAATCTCTGGTCAAAGTCCCATAACAGTTTCATTAGGAAATTGTTTAATATCCTTTAACTCGGTAATCTACTACACTTCATATTTGGGCTTTCTGAATTCTTCAATTAGTCATTTCCTGACTTCATCCAATGTTTTTGTAGGGTCCCCGTAGGGACTTGCATAAATTTCATGTACCAATCCAACGCATGACCTCGGAGAATAGTCGCCAATTGACCTTTCTTGATATCATCATTAGTAGTCTGTCTGACAGTCCACACTTCCTCGCATAGAAACCAATACTTCTTTGGATCATCAGTCTCATTTCCATAGAACAAAGGTAACTTCATGTCGTCACCCCCCATCCCAGGCCTTGTTACCACCTAAGTTGTACTTAGTGGTTTTTATCAAGTGAGCCTAGTGAACCAAATAAAGATGATTTGTTTGGACTTCAGAAGACCTTCAGAATTGCTTATGGGAAGTGATTGTTGTACTATATCACATGTTCATACCCCATAAGGGAGTTGTAATAAAATGTTCTAGCATGATAGTGTATGTAAAAGAGTCGATCTCTTAGACTTTATTTGTCAATCCGATCAGCCCAGGGTGTTTTTTCCCTTGGTTGTTATTGGTTGTTGAATAAACAACTGATAATTTCTGAGTTTTTCACTCAATACCTCCAAAGTTGGGGTGGTCGGCTTGGCATTTAGGCCTATTGAGGTTATTAGAGTCTATGTGTCAATGTATAAACATGCTAGGAATTATGGTCGAGTCATATGAACATGTCTAAGTCCCCCTAGGTTTTTAATTTTTTATTTTTTTTAAGTTTTTTTTAATTTTAATTTTTCCACAAAGCTTAGGCTATTTTTTAATAGTCTAATTGGAAATTTTGGTTTTGTAATAAAAGTGGGCTCAGAAATCAGTTTCAGTCATGGGGGTGCTCATTTTCAAGATCAGAGCACCATGTAAACTCATAGACCTAATTTTTCTAAGTTTTGAGTGATTTTTCCATCACTTAGGTCAAAAAACCCTAAAAATCAAATATTGATTATTTAATTGATAAATTAACTAAATAATGGAGAAAATTCAAAATCCTAAATCATTGGGATTTGCTCCAATTTGACTAAAATCAGTCTCATCATCTTGGGATTGACTGGATCTGACCATTCCTTGACAGAAGGAGCTGATCTGTCCTGAACAGAGAGTACATTATTGCATGCAATCTTGGGAATTGTGCCCTCTCTCTCTCCTCTACACGTGTGGGCTCATCTGGATGAGTTTTGGTGGATGCTTCAGTTAGCAAGCTGAGGTGTCCATAAGATCAGCTCTTTGATTGATAGTTGCACTCAGTAAGACTCATATCAGGCTCAATTAGACACATATCAAGCCCAGATTGAGTCCACATGCAACTGTAGTCTCTCACTCCTTGGGAATTGTGCCCCCCTTGGCTAGATTTCCTATTTTTGCTATAAATAAAGCACATATTACCTCTTCCAAGCTAGCTAGATCTGGACTAAGAAGTTGTTTCTATTGTATTGTATTGTTTAATATTTTGGAATAAATAAGCTTTGGAGGAAAGATCTATGGTGCAATTCTCTTCATGTGTGGATGGTGATTGTCAAGTGCTTATGAGGCATAATCTATGTTATTTGTCTTTGCTTTTTTGTTGGTTAATTTTTGGCCTTGAAGGAGAGATCTCTCTCCTGTTGGGGTAAGATATCATTCTAGTTTGATTTATGCTCTTACTGTTCACTTGTTTCATATCTCTTGGATTTGCATGTATTTTAAGTTTAATTGCATGCTTTCCAATTATCTTTTTCCAGCAACACCTATGTTTTAACCATCTGTTTGTGTAAGGATTTCTAGGTTGTAGGTGATATCACTTGTAGAAGGGGTTGAGATGGTTTGTATCTTTCTCATATTTAGGATCTTTTGAAGGACATAGTCCCTCGGTGTTCCACCAAAGCAGACTCCAAAGCCCAACATTCCCAGGTTTCCAGCACTCTTTCTCTCTCTTCCTCCTTCAAAAATCAAATTTTTTACCTGGTTACTTTGTTTACAAGCTTTGTCATTATTCAGATCCATTAAATTAAAGTAAAACTTACATAAATCTACTATTTCAAGGCTCATAATCTAGATCTCATTCCTAAAAAGTTTCATAAAGCATTCTAGATCTAGTTTAGGGAAATCATCCGTTTTGCATGGAAATTTAAAGAGAATCCATAGTTTGCATGCATTAAATTTATGTTTATGTTTTTCAAAGATAAAATCCATCAATCAATGCACATCTCATTGGCTTCCCAAACAGCAAGCCAAGATCCCAAGGAAAGCTTGCTTTCCTTGGTTCTTTTTTTACCGTTTTAACTAGTTTTAACTTAGTTTTTTTTTGTTTAAAGTAGGCTGACCCAAAGGTACTTTCAAAGTGATTGTGGGCATATTTAATTCTAATAATATCACTATATTTTAGCAGGCATAGTTCGAAAGTGGCTTTTGGATCATCCGAATGCCCCTAGGCGTCTCCCTTTTGACTGTAATTTTAATTTGGGCAATTTGTAAGATCTTGGTTTCATCCTGTATAAGAACCAAGAGGATTCAAATAATTTTACTGATATTGTAATAGAAGATAATAAAAAATTTCTCCGAATAGGCTCTTTCGAGCCCATTCCCCATCCCCCCCTAGGGGGATTCGCGCTTTTTTTGTCGTTTTTTGCAATTTCTTATTTTTTATTGCTCTAGATTAGTTTCATTGATGTAGAATAACATGCTTTGATGGTGAGGGAGATATGATGACTATTGTAGAAAGGACCCTCACCTACCTAAATGAGCTAAAGTATCCCATGACTTTCATTATAGATGAGGATACTCAGGATTATCCTATTGAAGAGCTTCACAAGGAACCCATGATTGAACACATTGTTAAAGACTCTCCTCATGTCACCATAACTGAAAACATTGAATATTTGAGGTGTTCTCAAGTTTGTTGCAATGCTAATATTTTTCCAGAAAGCCCTCATGAGGAAACCATTACAGAGATCGACACTTATGAAGAAATTTATGATGTGTATGATGACACTCCTCTATGTTCATCACTTAGGGATGAAGTTTTGGAAAGATTAACTTCTTGTAATATCTTTGAAACCAAAACTTTGAAGGATGATTATTATGAACAAGAGGAGGGTAGTTATATCTTAGGATGTGATACCAACAAGGAAGACAAGGATAGACAGGAGCATGATGCCATGGATGAAGATTCCCCCACATATGACATGGATGGGAGTGATGACTATTGGAATTTCATAGATAATCCAACTTGTGAAAATATTATTGAGAATCCCATCCATGATATGTCTAGCAGGGGGAGTGCCTATTCAAAAATTTGTGGAAGTCTAATCCATGATACATCCATAGAAGGGAGTGTGGATACCTGGGAAAATCTTAGTATGGAAGAGGAGCATCCAAAATTTTCACATGATCATCTAGAGTCATATCATGCAGAGCCACACAAAGTTATCAATAATGAAGATATTGAGAAGCAGTATTGTGAAAACTTAGATGTGATGCAGTCAGTGGAATATCAGTCTCAGCCATCTTCTTCACATATAGAGGTTCCTTATGATTTGGAGCAGCTTGGTGCTTATACAATGAGTAATCATTCGGTAATCCTTAATGATCAATATGATGATATAGTCAATTTGCCTCATCATGTTGATTGGTATATGAGTCCTATCTAGTCATCGATAGAAGCAGCCTGCATGAGCACATACCAGTTTGGGAAGAATTTTTATGACATTATTCATGCTTATGATTTCCCATCCAGCCCGCCCATTCCGGGTCATCATGCAGGTTTGCATTTTCTGAATAAAGTATCCTTAATTTGGCTAGTAACCAAACACAAGGGTAATTTTTTTTATGTTAATAAAAATTTTAGGTGGTTACTTTGGATTTCTGATTACACTTGACCCTTTTTATATAATGCTTAGAGTAGGAAAATAAGCTCCTTGAAAAAGAGCATTTACTTTCCACATTTTTGTTTTGTACTTAGCTATAATAATAAAAAAATTTCATTAGTTAGTTACATTTATTTTGTTTAAATAAATCAGCTTAATGGTTCATTTGGTTTTTATATAAAGCTTGTGCTACTGTCGTTTTCTTGTCAAGTTGAGATGTTTTTACAAGGTGTATAAACCAGAGATTCTGGTGTTCTCGTATCCTTTCTTTGGCCTATGAACAAATAAAGCACACATCCCGTAGTTGGAGCCAGATGTTACCACCTAAGTTGTACTTAGTGGTTTTTATCAAGTGATCCTGGTGAACCGAAAAAACATGATTTGTTTGCACTTCAGAAGACCTTCAGAATTGCTTCTGGGAAGTGATTGTTGTACTATATCACATGTTCATACCCCATACGGGAGTTGTAATAAAATGTTCTAGCATGATAGTGTCTGTAAAAGACTCGGTCTCTTAGAATTTATTTATCAATCCGATCAGCCCAGGGTGTTTTTTCCCTTGGTTATTATTTGTTGTTGAATAAATGACTGATAATTTCTGAGTTTTTCACTCAATACCTCCAAAGTTGGGGTGGTCGGCTTAGAATTTATGCCTATTGAGGTTATTAGAGTCTATGTGTCAATGTATAAACATGCTAGGAATTATGGTCGAGTCATATGAACATGTCTAAGTCCCCCTAGGTTTTTAATTTTTTAAATTTTTTTAATTTTAATTTTTCCACAAAGCTTAGGCTATTTTTTAATAGCCTAATTGGAAAATTTGGTTTTGTAATAAAAGTAGGCTCGAAAATTAGTTTCAGTCATGGGGGTGCTTATTTTCAAGCTCAGAGCACCATGTAAACCCATAGATGCACTTTTTCTAAGGTTTGAGTGATTTGTCCATCACTCATGTCAAAAATCCCTAAAAATCAAATATTGATTATTTAATTGATAAATTAATTAAATAATGGAGAAAATTCAAAATCCTAAATTCTTGGGATTTGCTTCGATTTGACTGAAATCAGTCTCATCGACTTGGGATTGACTGGATCTTACCATTCCTTGACAGAAGGAGCTGATCTGGCCTAAACAGAGAGTACATTATTGCATGCAATATTGGGAATTGTGCTCTCTCTCTCTCTCCTCCACACGTGTGGGCTCATCTAGATGAGTTTTGGTGGATGCTTCAGTTAGCAGGTTGAGGTGTCAGTCAGATTAGCTCTCCAATTAACAGTTGCACTCAGGGAGACTCAAATTAGGCTTAGTTAGACACAGATCAAGCCCATATTGACTCCACATGCAGCTGCAGTCTCTCTCTCCTTGGGAATTACGGCCCCCCTTGGCTAGATTTCATGTTTTTGCTATAAATAAAGCACAGATTACCTCTTCCAAGCTAATTAGAGCCGGCTTGAGAATTTGTTGCTATTGTATTGTATTATTTAATATTTTGGAATAAAGAAGCTTTGGAGGCAAGATCTATGGTGTAATGCTCTTCATGTGTGGATGGTGATTGTCAAGTGCTTTTGAGGTATAATCCGTGTTATTTCTCTTTGCTTTTTTGCTGGTTAATTGTTGGCCTTGAAGGAGAGATCTCTCTCCTGTTGGAGTAAGAGATCATTCTAGTTTGATTTACACTCTTACTATTCGCCTGTTTCATATCTCTTGGAGTTGCATATATTTTAAGTTTAATTGCATGCTTTCCAATTATCTTTTTCTAGCAGCACCTATGTTTTAACCATCTGTTTGTGCAAGGATTTCTAAGTTGCAGGTGATCTCACTTGTAGAAGGGGTTGAGATAGTTTGCATATTCCTCATCTTCAGGATCTTTTGGAGGACATAGTCCATCGCTGTTCCACCAAATCAGAATCCAAAGCCCAACATTCCTAGGCTTCCAGAACTCTTTCTCTCTCTTCCTCCTTCAAAAATCAAATTTTTTACCTGGTTACTTTGTTTACAAGATTTGTCATTATTCAAATCTATTATATTAAAGTAAAAATTACATAGATATACTATTTCAAGGCTCATAATCTAGATCTCATTCCTAAAAAATTTCATAAAGCATTCTAGATCTAGTTTAGGGAAATCGTCCGTTTTACATGGAAATTTAAAGAGAATCCATAGTTTGCATGCATTAGATTTCTGTTTCTATTTTTAAAAGATAAAATACAAAAATCAGTGCACATCTCACTGGATTCCCAAACAGAAATCCAAGATCCCAAGGAAATTTTGCTTTCCTTGGTTCTTTTTTTACCGTTTTAACTACTTTTAACTTAGTTTTTTTTTGGTTTAAAGTAGGCTGACCCAAAGGTACTTTCAAAGTGATTTTGAGCATATTTCATTATAATAATCCCACTTTATTTTAGCAGTAATAACACAAAGAGGAAAATCTTATGTTCGAAAGTGGCTTTTGGATCATCTGAATCCCCCCAGGGGTCTCCCTTTTGACTGTAATTTTAATTTTGGGAAATTTGTAAGATCTTGGTTTCATCTTGTATAAGAAGCAAGAGGATTCAGATAATTTTACTAATATTGTAACAGCATATAATAAAAAATTTCTTCGAATAGGCTCTTTCGAGCCCATTCCCCATCCCCCCTGGGGGGATTCACACCTTTTTTGTCGTTTTTTGCAATTTCTTTTTTTTTCTTGCTCTAGATTATTTTCGTTGATGTAGAATAACATGATTTGATTACTTTATCATATATTCCATATTACAGTATCAAAGTAACTTTAATACTTACCCCACGACTTCCCGATTGACCTGAAAGGGGAAAGAGATGCATGGTAGGACTAATTAGAAAAATTCTGGTTTGCTTCCTTTTTGCTGCTTATTATTAATCTCTTCAAACAATATTTTAAAATAAACCCCTTCCTTGATTCCCCTATTGAGTTCCACTTGGACCGAAAGAGGTTCCTGGAAGGTTTTTCTTTCTAAAAAACTCATCCTGTAAAATTTACTAAAATTGACAAGACTCTGGTGTGTATGCTCTGCACTTGGCTATGGTTTGTTCGATCACTCAAGCTACATCAAAAGCAACGTGAGTGACTATATTAATTAGTCTTCGCCTTCCCCAATTAACCACCATCAAGTGAAAATCCAACGCCTCGATCAAACCGTAAACGGTGGCAAAATACCCAAAAGAAGTGGGAACTCCTGGACAGTGACCTCAAGGTGCCGATCTCTGTTACACCTTCGGGTATATTATGAACACAGTCTCAGAGACTCCATTCAGCCAACACATTCCTTGCGGGTAGCCGTGAAGGTTTATTTTTGGACATACTCCAAGTACCCCTCGGGTGTATTTGAAGTCCCCCCTCGCCTAATTTTAATCCACTCATATTTCACATTAACGTAAAACATACCAAGAGGCAATTGTAAAACATTCACTCCAAGAACATGCAAGTACTTTGATTATTTTATGACTCCATTTTCAAGGCACTGGTTCTATGTTTAAATCTTTTGATATATATATATTGTGTCTCAGCATTGTGCTTTATTGTGCTTATTTTTCATCTTGTCATCTATTCTTATTGATGGTTAATTTCAAAACTCCTAAGAAACTATCTCAATTTAACATCATCATAATAAAGTAATTTTCCTTAGTAACTTAATAGGCTCTACCCCCCTTGGCTTCATTAGGAGTTGAGCCTAAACGGAGGAGTCAAGAACAAGGTGATAGCCTTGACTCAAGACTTGCCCCTAAGAACACACCTAGTGGCTTGAATATTTTTGCCACGTCCCCCCCGAGGTGTGCGAAAGGCGGCAATAGGCCTTCTTCCTACAGACGTTGATCTACTACTAGAATGTTGCTGGCACATTGGGCAAGTTGATGTGGAACTTATGTTTCTTCCTGAATGTGGAGTAGTGTGCGGAGGCATGGGTACGTTTTTGTTGGGGTTTGATCTTACTGTTGTTATGGGTGTATTATAGGTATGTTCGTCCTCTTCCGTCACCATAGGGTTGCTTCGTCATGTGTGGTATTCCTTCACGTTCTTGCGTTTTGATCACAGTAGGACCTTCCCCTATCCTCTACCTCTTCTCTTGTCAAAACCTTGCTCCTCCCCTCATAAAACCACTTTCTTCCTCAGTTTCCCTCCCTGTCTCATCAAAAATTGCACCCATATACCCCTTATCTTCCCATTTGTCTCCCCCCTTTTGTCACGGTATCCACCGCCTCTGCACACCAGAGTTCTACTACTCGAGGTGCATCTTCATTATTCTCTTTTCACAGATAAGCATCTTAATTATTGTAGAGACAACAAGAACCTACCTCTGGGTCCATTGAAAAATTCCCTTTCTACCTCACTATAGGATTTGGTGGTGTCTACCATGAACTCAATGATATATCCTTCCAGGATACTATCCAACCAGACTTCAATAGCCTGCAATGCCTTGTTATCAGTCTCCTGTAGCTCCTAGATTAGTTCAGGGGTCCAAGATGTTGGCTCGCCTCCTTGGAAATTTGTCTTCTTGTAAGTGAACAGCGCTAATCACTTGTACAATATAATGGGAAATTCAGAGAAAAAGTACTCGTGTGGACTGTCGTGTCTGTACATCGCCAACCACTTATTCGTTGTTAGTCCAGGGTTCTAATTTTATGCCTCATCAAATTATTCTAGCTTCTGATCAAACAAATCTTGAATTTATGGTCTCGTCGGATGCCACATGTCCTCCTCGCATTCACAACAAGGTCCCGGCAACAGAACCATTTGTTGGCGCAAACCCAACCAACAAAACCCAGTCGACAAGGGTTCTCACTCTATTGATGCTCAGCTCACCACAATCTCCCTGAGCACCGACTAGACAGGTTTTACCCTGTTCAGTAACGCCTGAGAAGCGGATGAAGTCTCACCCGAGACGTTCAAGGGAGCGCTGTCGAAACCAAGTTTCTGCAGAATAGATGAGGACTATGGGCATCGAAAATTCATCAACTTATCCAACAGATCTTACCAGTTACTCAATCAACCACAGAGCTAATCGTCATTGCTACTAATAGATTACATCATTCATTCATGACAGAAACAATCATACTATTGCGCAAACATATCTAGACAGATAACATCATTTAACAATAGAAAATATCGCAACATAGATCCACGTCGCACATTAAATTGCATTCACTATTACATCGTAGAAACGGTAAGACAAAAAAAGATAAAAGAAATAGCAATTCATATCAACTCTCGTCTTATCATATTACTTCTGCGCAATGATTCACAGATTCAAAACAGTTCACAATTCAAGATCCAGTCTTTTTCCATTCAAATCTCTCTCCAAAATCTCCTCTACTCCTCTTTTTTTAAAACTTGAAATTCTACTTCTATTTGTAGGCTTGTACTTTTACATTCAAGGTCCACTTCTAACTAACTCTTAACCAATTCTTAACTAAATCTACAAAATAATGACCAATATCCACAAAATATGGTCCAAGGTACAAAAAGTGACATAAAATATATAAAATATTCTATTTTCTACCTTCCACACCATCTTGCACTTGCACAATGTCTTTTGAGCTTGCGCGACACTCGTGATGTTGTGCAACTAACTTGTCCCAAAACCCCTACCAACAATTATGTCTCGACAAGATATATAAATCCATTGTTTATGGTTGAATGCATGTTTTATTTATCCATACATTTTATCCATAATTACTTGCATAAATGTTGTTTACATTTATCGTTTAGTGAAAGACACAAAGAATCCATAAATATTTCACCATGTAAAAGGTTGAGTTTTTGTGACAAAGTGCTCGACATAAGTCTTACTTAATATTTGGTTTTATGGTATTGTGAGTCTGTTGCAATATAGTTGTGTCGAGGTTTACCCAAGTTACCGGTCGGTGAAAAGTGTTTTTCATATTATAAGTCTTTAGACTAAGAAATCTATTTTATAAAATTTTGACTATAAGCGGTTAGGTCAAAGTGGGAGTTGGTAGAAACCAAAAGTGTGGTCGAAGTAAAAACCAGTCGAAGTCAAGAATGTATTGTCAAAGTAAAAACCCGTCGAAGTTAAGTGTTTGTCAAGGTACAAAGGTGTCAGGTCAAAGTCTGTAAAAGTATCTTGACCAAAAGTGGTTGGTCGAAGTTTAACCTATGGAAGTTTTGGTCGAATTTAGACCAAAAGAAGTTTTGGTCAGAGTTAGACCTGTCAAAATATTGGTTGAAGTTAGACCTATCGAAGTATTGGTCGAAGATTTACCCGACGAGAAAAAAAAAGGAGGTCAAGTCTCAAAGAGAAATGACTGAGTGGTAACTCAAGTTAACCGTCTCAGTCGTCATTCCTAAGAAATTTGTAGGAAAGAAAGGAAAATTGATTTCTATAACAACAACCTTTATCCTCATTCTAGAGCGGAAAAAAATGGGCACTCAATTAAACTGAGTTTACCAAGTTCCATTTTGTTTGTGTTAACTATAAATGAAGCCACTTTCTTTCTAATTTGATTTTAGTTTGAATGAGATTTTCCATAAAGCTGGGATTTTAAAGTTAAACATTTTAGAACAATGATTCTCAGACAGAAATAACTCACCATCTCGAGATAGTAGAGAATTATAAATCAACCCCGCATCTGAAAATTTGATTAAGGAACGTTTTCCTTCATAAGTATCGACTCCATTCCTTTATGGTTGTTAACTAGTGTGTCTTAAAATGAATGAATGTTCTCCGTGTGAATTAGTTTCCTTCATTCCTAGTTGTTGAGTAACTCCTTATTGCACCTATATAGAAGGGAAACTTATTTGTTTGGGTTTAATAGACACTCAACTTATTCCCTATTTTGAATTTGTGGCTAAGTATTTTGTCATTAATATACGAATCAGAGGGAATCCTTGAACCGTTCTAATATTGTCTTTTTTTTTGTGAATCTGATCACCTTGAGGAGAATAGATGAAGCGTGAAAAGGAAATCTGGTGTTTTTTGCTCGTTGCATAAACCTTGTTAATGTAACGTATTGGGTCAGCGAAAGTAAAGACTGGCACACACACACTATATATGGTAAAGAAAAGAGAATAGACTCTTTCAATTGAAAGGTAACCCCACAATTACTTGATTATGTCCTCGTACTAATATGATTTGTGGATCTTTATTTATGAAGAGTGCTCCATAAACACTTGTTAATATATTAAAAAATATCTCGTATCAATATTATATTATTATTTTATGAGTAATAGAAACATTTTATTAACTCAATTGTGAAGGGAGGGGACTGTAATAAATTCTTAGTTAAGAAAATTGAGAAGGGAGATTCTTAGTTAAGAAAATTGAGAAGGGAGAGGATTTTATTAAATTCTTAGTTATGAGAAAAGTGGATTGATTTTTATTAAGTGATCCAACTTTTTCTTCTTCTTAAATATTAGGAACTAAATTTTATATTTAGATATCAGTAATAGAATTATAATTACTTAAAGATTAAACTTTATATGTTTATTGTTTAAGGCTAAATTTTGAACAATTAATGACTAAGCCTTACTATCTTGAAATAACAATTGTATTAAATATTTAAGAATCATAGTTTTTATACGGAAGTCCATATAGGAATGATGCTTATTTCAAACCTCACTCTTATTTGTATTACAAGAAAATAATAATAATTACGATTAGAATGGAGGAAACCCAAAAATAGGTATATGAATGATGGCTAATGAAAGCCTAGTAAGTTTATAATTATACTTTTTTGGGAATTTTCACTTGGGATAGTTAACGAAAAGGTTTTGATTTTATTTAGATGGTATTGACCATGTTCAAAAGGAAGGCCTTATAATAAGGCTAATTGGTAATTTGAAAATGTTCTCTATGAAAGAAAACTTGTGGAAAATGAAAATAAATAGGAGGAGATGTGCTGCAAAATTGCAACCTCTTATGTTGGATAAAAAACAAAAATATTAACAATTTTTGGTGGATGTAGCCTCAAGGTTGGGGTGAACCACGTATATTGGTGTATCTCTTGCATTTATATTTTATGCATTTTTATTTCTGCAAATTTCCCTTAGTTAATTGTTTCCAAATCATGTCTTTCTAACATAACACTATTTCCTTTCATTTGTACCCAATGAATGAGATTTGGACATGTTGTCTACGCATGTGTCAAGGATTTGTACACAAGAAGCATGCAATTATCTTTAATTATTGTTTTTTATTGTGTGTTGCTCATTGTATATATTTTATGGTGCCATGGGACATGAAATATTCTCACATAACAAGCATTTGATTAAATATATATTGTGAGGACACATACTTGGAAAGTTAAATAATTCAATACCCCTTGTTTAATATTTTCATTTCAAGGTAAAGGGTTAATATCTTGATTAAAAATAAAGAATTAATAGCTTGTAAGATATTATTATCATGGTACGAGATTATTGTAAAGTGTTATTAATGCTTCAAGCATATAGAGGATGAGGTATGGTCAAAATAGTTAAGATAATATTTAAGGTTGTGAGTATATGAAGCAAATTATGTCATTATCATTAGTATAGTATGTGAACTAAGAGAAGCTAATCTAATTTTGTTTGCACTTAATTTCAAAATTATGAGAATTATGTTGTTGGTATTCAAAAGATATATTAGTATTTTAGTGTATTAACCTAAGAACCGCACTATGATTATGATTATAAAGATGTACCCTTATTAATGATGAATGATAATTATTGGTACTAATGCGTTTTAGTACATGGAAGATGTTTGAGAAATATTTGTATACCCCACTTCCATGTAAGTAGTAAGGTAGAATTTGGGTATGTTACAAATGGTATCAAAGCAAGTTTACAACACTCATGCCTAATGGACTCACCTGCATACGGGTATGTTTTGAACTTTGTGATTCGAATACGATATTGTATGTTTACTTATTGGCTCACATGCTATAGAAAAACCATTGTTTAATGTTATTATCGTCAAAGTATATAAACTAGGATGCTTTGAAAACATGTGTTGGATTGCTAGTAAGCAAGTTTACATAGATTTGAATGCATTACCATGTTAACAATAAAATAAAAATTGGCATACCGACCTAAAGTTGTGCTTGTGCAATTATACATGCATCATGTTGACTCAAATGCATAGGGAGTTTGCTTATGATAAATGAATAATGGAAATTGGAAATGTAAATTCAAGCTTGTAGAGGTAAGGTATGAATTTTTCTTAAGGTGTAAGTCAATGAAAAGTAATTTCAACTAAGTTGTCGAGTGAGTAATGCGTTGAGTTTATATAAAAGAATATATGATTGCATCATAAACTTGCAATTATATTTCATAGTTTTATTTATGAGATTATGATGTGAATAGTACATGGCAAGAAGTTGTAAGGAATGAAGGTACACATGACTGCAAGAAGCACTGTTGAATGGGAATCAATAAGACAGTCATAAGAGAAAAACAAATTTCATGATGGAAAAGGTAACATTTAGAGTCAATATGATTCCTTGATTATTACGAAAGGTTAGGAAGATGTTATCATTTGATTAAATAAAAACATTTTGGTAAAAACATAGTTTAGATAACTTGACATGTTGAGAATATACTTGTTAGAGGTTTTCAAATTCTACTGAAAACTTGAGTATGGTAACTGTAGAAGTATTGAGAATGATCAGTTGTGTATATGGCATATAAGGAAATTCATTCATAGAATTTTTGAATTGATTTTCATATACATAGATGATAGAAGTATAGTTATTCCAAGTTATAATGTGTTGTTTAAATATATTAAATGTAATGATGTTAGGTAAGTCTTATAAGACTTCTAGATAAAAATACCTTGATGTTGATCAGGTAAGTTCTAGAACATCAAGACTATTGAGCTACCGTGTTGATATGGTGTTGAGTTGGTGGGCTTAGGAACATCTAGAATATTTATATTATTAAATTTTTTATTACATGTAGAGATGGTAAGCTCCGAAATATGGATTATAACCAATGATGATTATGATCTTTCATATATTCAATATTTATTTCTGAAAAAAAAAAAGTATTAATATGTGTTGTTATTACTGACAAGTTCCTTGAGGTTATTGCAGGTAATGAGTTATGAACATTCTAAGAAAACTATAACTGAAGAACTAAATATATGAAATAAGTAATAAAAAAAATAAAACTAAAGACTAATCCGATAAAGAGTTACAAAAATTTTGAGCTGACCACAAGGGATGCCTTGAGTTATAAGGCTCTAACTTCTAAGAAAAAATTTCTACACTAAACAGATATTTTTAAGACAAAGTTTACAAGATTCGCCAACTCATGAAAATCAAGAAGAAAATTGTATATTTAAACTATGTGATTAAGTAAGAGAAACTAAGTTTGGTGTTGAGTGTGTTGGATTTGGAGCACCTAAACTGTTTAGTCTGTGAAATTTTTGAAAAAGTAGTATGGAGCTATTAGTGAGAACCTTGGTGAGGTGTTAGGCTCTGTTGAGCGCTCTACGATATTAAATTCATAGGCAAAGAGCTACTAGTGAGCACTAGAAGAGGTATTAGGATATGAAGTAGAACTGGGAGAGAGAGCACCCATGTGAGGTGTTAGGTTCTGTAGTGAGAACCTTTTTTATGTTAAGCTTTCAAGATCAAAGATATGTGGGATTCTAGGCCCTAAAAACTTCTAAGCTCTATGTAGGAGATATTCATGAGAGCTATAAAAATTTGATGAAGGTATCGTCCTTATATCAAATGAATATTATATATACAGGTTGAGGAGGCATGCACATAAACTTGTGGTTCCGTGAGGAGTTTACTGTCATGTATATATACATGCCAGAGAACAAAAATAAAAGATCAACCAAGAAATGCTTGGATGCCATACAAGAGGTATGTGTGTGAAGGTTATGTTTGGTATTTTATGCATCATGATATGATTAAGAATTGGCTGCAAAGTTATATATGTGTTGAATCCTTGTGTGATAAATGTGATAAATGATTGATGCATGCATTAGTAATTCTTTTAACTAGTATATATTTTTGAATATGTAGGAAAAATATGATTATGCACATGTTATGTTAATTAAAAATGATTACTTATGTTGCAAAGCAATGTGCAAATGATTAAATGTCTTGAGAAAAGTACTGCTATACACAAGGTATCGATATTGATGATAAAACAGCAAAGTTATGTGCTAAAAAATGAAGATACCTAAATGATTAGTTTTAAATTATGGATGTTATATATGACTAATAGATAATGCAAGTAAATTTTGAGGTCAAATTCAATCTTTAAAAATTTATCCTAGACAACAACAATTGTATGTTGTAAAACCAGGTACTCTTTACATTTCTCTTGATTTTAAAAAGAATCATATAGGCGCATATGTTTTCTGATAAATCATGGAAACATTGTAGTGATTGTGAAAACCACAGCTTAGACAAGGTGTAGAAGATACATTCTAAAGAAAATCCAAAGCAAGCATTGATAGATGAAGATTTATATTTGAAAGGGAAAATATCAATGATAAATGACTCAAATGTTGACTCAAATGCATAGGGAGTTTTCTTTTGATAAACTATATAAACTAGGATGCTTTGAAAACATGTGTTGGATTGCTAGTAAGCAAGTTTACATAGATTTGAATGCATTACCATGTTAACAATAAAATAAAAATTGGCATACCTACCTAAAGTTGTGCTTGTGCAATTATACATGCATCATGTTGACTCAAATGCATAGGGAGTTTTCTTGTGATAAATGACTAATCGAAATTGGAAATGTAAATTCAAGCTTATAGAGGTAAGGTATGAATTTTTCTTAAGGTGTAAGTCAATGAAAAGTAATTTCAACTAAGTTGTCGAGTAAGTAATGCGTTGAGTTTATATAAAATAATATATGATTGCATCATAAAATTGCAATTATATTTCATAGTTTTATTTATGAGATTATGATGTGAATAGTACATGGCAAGAAGCTGTAAGGAATGAAGGTACACATGACTGCAAGAAGCACTGTTGAATGGGAATCAGTAAGATAGTCAAAAGCGAAAAACAAATTTCATGATGGAAAAGGTAACATTTAAAGTCAATATGATTCCTTGATTATTACGAAAGGTTAAGAAGATGTTATCATTTGATTAAATAAAAACATTTTGGTAAAAACATAGTTTATATAACTTGACATGCTGAGAATATACTTGTTAGAGGTTTTCAAATTCTACTGAAAACTTGAGTATGGTAAATGTAGAATTATTGAGAATGATCAGTTGTGTATATGGCATATAAGGCAATTCATTCATAGAATTTTTGAATTGGTTTTTATATACATAGATGATAGAAGTATAGTTATTCCAAGTTATAATGTGTTGTTTAAATATATTAAATGTAATGATGTTAGGTAAGTCTTATAAGACTTCTAGATAAAAATGCCTTGATGTTGATCAAGTAAGTTCTAGAAAATCAAGACTATTGAGCTACCGTGTTGATATGGTGTTGAGTTAGTGGGCTTAGGAACATCTAGAATATTTATATTATTAAAAGTTAGATTACATGTAGAGATGGTAAGCTCTTAAATATGGATTATAACCTATGATGACTATGATCTTTCATATATTCAATATTTATTTCTGAAAAAAAAAAAGTATTAATATGTGTTGTTATTACTGACAAGTTCCTTGAGGTTATTGCAGGTAATGAGTTATGAACATTCTAAGAATACTATAACTGAAGAACTAAATATATGAAACAAGTAATAAAAAAAAATAAAACTAAAGACTAATCTGATAAAGAGTTACAAAATTTTTGAGCTGACCACGAGGGATGCCTTGAGTTATAAGGCTCTAACTTCTAAGAAAAATTTTCTACACTAAACAGATATTTTTAATACAAAGTTTACAACATTCGCCAACTCATGAAAATCAAGAAGAAAATTGTATTTTAAACTATGTGATTAAGTAAGAGAAACTAAGTTTGGTGTTGAGTGTGTTGGATTTGGAGCACCTAAACTGTTTAGTCTGTGAAATTTTTGAAAAAGTAGTATGGAGCTATTAGTGAGAACCTTGGTGAGGTGTTAGGCTCTGTTGAGTGCTCTACGATATTAAATTCATAGGAAAAGAGATACTAGTGAGCACTAGAGGAGGTCTTAGGATATAAAGTAGAACTGCGAGAGAGAGCACCCATGTGAGGTGTTAGGTTCTGTAGTGAGAACCTTTTTTATGTTAAGCTTTCAAGATCAAAGATATGTGGGATTCTAGGTCCTGAAAACTTCTAAGCTCTATGTAGGAGATATTCACGGGAGCTGTAAAAATTTGATGAAGGTATCGTCCTTATATCAAATGAATGTTATATATACAGGTTAAGGAGGCATGCACACAAACTTGTGGTTCCGTGAGGAGTTTACTGTCATGTATATATACATGCCAGAGAACAAAAATAAAAGATCAACCAAGAAATGCTTGGATGCCATACAAGAGGTATGTGTGTGAAGGTTATGTTTGGTATTTTATGCATCATGATATGATTAAGAATTGGCTGCAAAGTTATATATGTGTTGAATCCTTGTGTGATAAATGTGATAAATGATTGATGCATGCATTAGTAATTCTTTTAACTAGTATATATTTTTGAATATGTAGGAAAAATATGATTATGCACATGTTATGTTAATTAAAAATGATTACTTATGTTGCAAAGCAATGTGCAAATGATTAAATGTCTTGAGAAAAGTACTGCTATACACAAGGTATCGATATTGATGATAAAACAGCAAAGTTATGTGCTAAAAAATGAAGATACCTAAATGATTAGTTTTAAATTATGGATGTTATATATGACTAATAGATAATGCAAGTAAATTTTGAGGTCAAATTCAATCTTTAAAAATTTATCCTAGACAACAACAATTGTATGTTGTAAAACCAGGTACTCTTTACATTTCTCTTGATTTTAAAAAGAATCATATAGGCGCATATGTTTTCTGATAAATCATGGAAACATTGTAGTGATTGTGAAAACCACAGCTTAGACAAGGTGTAGAAGATACATTCTAAAGAAAATCCAAAGCAAGCATTGATAGATGAAGATTGATATTTGAAAGGGAAAATCTATCTTAAAAACAAAGAAAAAAAAGAGTGGGGATTTGTAGATGCAGACACCGAGGATGGTGTACTTTTAAAGGGGAGGATGTAACATCCCCTCTACTACTTGTATTTTTTGGCAACAAAAAATACAAAATAATATTAATATGAAAAGACAAATATACATATGAATGTTCTTGAGCTTGTTCTCTTTATATATAAGAATCACAAATCGTTATTTCAATTGATTTGTTTCTTAAACAAATATGGAGTAACCAAACGATTATTTATATATTAAAAAAGATGAGAAAATAATTTATTGGGACAGATTCTTCTTCCCAAAGAATTGATTACTTTTTATTAATTGAAGCATAATACTAACTCAATCAAGGTTTACCCTTGTGAGCTTTTACCAAGTAACTGAAATCATCTTTTCTTGTGGGGAAAGAGTTTTTCATGAAAGAGGAGAGAAACGCTATTACACTATCCATATGTAGGAATGAAAGGAAAAATGCTTTCTCTAACAACGACCTTCATCCTCAATATTGTGGAGCTGAGAAAAAGTGGACACTGAATCAAATCGAGTTTACCAGGTTCCATTTTGTTTGTGCTTAAGTATAAATGCAATCACTTTGTAATTTGATTTCAGTATGAATGAGATTTACCATAAAGCTGGGATGGGATTTTAACGGTAAACATTTTAGAACCATGATTCTCATACACAAATAACTCACCATCTCTAGATAGTATTGGATAAGAGAAAGAACTTTATTAAATTCTTAATTATGAGAAAAGCGGATTGGTTTTTATTAAGTGATTTATTTATTTTTATTTTTTTAATATTAAGAACTAAACTTTATATTTAGGTATTAGTAATAGAATTATAATCATTTAAAGACTAAAATTTACATGTTTATTGTTTATGTCTAAATTTTGAGTAATAGAATTATAATCACTTAAAGAGTATTTACTTTACATGTTTATTGTTTATGTCTAAATTTTGAGTAATAGAATTATAATCACTTAAAGAGTATTTACTTTATATGTTTATTGTTTATGTATAAATTTTGAGCAACTAATGACTAAGCCTTACTATCTTGAAATGATAATTGTATTAAATATTTAAGAATCATAGTTTCTATATGGAAGTCCAGATAGGCATGATTCTTATTTCAAACCTCACTCGTATTTATACTATAATAAAATAATAATATTTACGATTAGAATGGAGGAAACCCAAAAATAGGTATATGAATGAGGGCTAATGAAAGCCTAGTAAGTTTATAAATATAATCTTTTGTAATTTTCACTTGGGATAGTTAACTAAAAAGTTTTCTATTTTATTTGAAATGGTATTGACCATGTTTAAAAAGAAGGCCTTGTAATAAGGATAAATGATAATTTGAAAATGTTCTCTCTCAAAGAGAACTTGTGGAAAAAGTAAATAAATAGGTGTAGATGTGTTGCAAAATTGTAACCTTTTATGTTGGATAAATTAATAAAAAGATAACGATTCTTGGTGGAGGTAGTCCCAAGGTTATGGTGAACCACATATATTGGTGTCTCTCTTGCATTTATATTTTATTTGTTTTTATTCCTGGAAATTTACCTTAGTTAATGCTTTCCAAATCCTATCTTTCTAACGGGATACTCTTTCCTTTAATTTGTACCCAATGAATGAGATTTGGACATGTTTTCTAGGCATATGTGTCAAGAATTTGTACAAAAGAAGCATACAATTATCTTCAATGATTGTTGTTTATTAGGTGTTATTCATTGTATTTATGTGATGATACCATGGGACATTAAATATTCTCACATAATAAGCATTTGGTTAAGTATATTGTGAGGAAACATACTATGGAAATTTAAGTGATTCAATAGCCCTGGTTTAATATTTTGATTTCAAGGTAAAGAGCTAATATCTTTATTTAAATGTAATGAATTAATAGCTTGTAAGATATTATTATCATAGTACCATATTATTGTAAAGTGTTATTAATGCTCCAATCTTGTAGAGGATGAGGTATGGTCAAAAGGGTTAATATAATATTTAAAGTTGTGAGTATATGAAGTGGATTATGTCACTATCATTAGGAGAGTAAGTGAACTAAGAGAATCTATTCTAATTTTGTTTGCACTTAATTCAAAACGATGAGAATTATGTTGTTGGTATTCAAAATAAATATTAGTATTTTAGTCTATTAACCTAAGAACCCCGCTTTGCTTATGATTGTAAAGATGTACCCTTATTAATAATGAATTATTGTAATGTCTCCAAAATTTGGAATTTTTTTTTTTTTTGTAGGCTAGTTAATTACTACATATTTTGGACATTAATTCATCTTCTACAGATTATGGCATTCATTGTTTTCTAATTTGAAGTGGCGTAAGCTATCCTTGTCATTTCTATGTGTTTTCCTATGTAGTTACTGATGGAATTATGTACTATGTTTATTTTACTTGAACTGGTTTAAATGATTACTCTACTTGTTGATTACTATTTATCATGCATGTGTGTATTCTTGTTCAATTATATCTTACTTCCTAGTTATAAGTTTTGTTCATTGTTTATGGAAAGTCCTGACTTATCTTTAACTGTCAAGGGGTGGAGTGGCGAGATTTGTATCCCTTATGGGACCACTTGGACAGGTAATTGGTTGTGCCTATTGTTACGGGGTTTACATAGTTCATGTTGAACTCATGCAAACTTCTCCTTTCTTTGTGCAGGTTCATTAGATGGTAAAATCTTGCTACGACAGCTAAACTTGACATCCTACGGCATGCTATCCACTCTACACTATCCTATGCATATCGAAGACAAAAAGGACTAAATTCCTAGCCTAACTATTCCTAGTACTATTGTTTACGCAGAGTCTGGGTTTGTAAGGCCTGAATCTTCACGATTGACATTATTATTGTGGATTGAGACTGTGATATTTTTTATCCATTTACTATGTATTTATAACATATAATTTGGATTGTGTTAATTACTAAGGTTATAGCTTTAAGTCATCATACTTAGCCAACATTATATTAAAGTTTGTAAAATATTATGGTTTATGTGGTAATCCCTTCATAGCATATTCCATATGCCATGAAACCATGACTTAACTATGCCAACGAGGTTTTTGATGGGGTTTTTAATACAAAATCACATTGTTGGGGTTTGGACTATATGCATGTGGGTAAACATTACGTCGATGGTGGTGGACAAGGTGGCGCAATTAATACTCCTTGGGATGGGGGGGAAACAAACGCTAAGCTTGGGTTTGTCATGGTTTGGGATTCATTTCGTCTGCTGTTGTGGGTTGTCTACATAGTTTGGCTCCTTGGTTTCATCTCGTCATGGAGGAACAAGATCACCCTGCACTTGGAAGGTATGCTCTATATTTGGTTTTGCAGCATTTACTATTGTTTGCTTCAGGTGGAGGTTTAAGCATACTTCTGATAGTTCTCTGTTTCAAATTGTAGGTAATAGGGAGATTACATTCATGGGTCATGGGTGTTTACAAGACCATCTATGATACCCTTCCATGGGTAAGCCCTACGATAGCTTAGGCCTGTTACCTCTGCATGTAAATATTTAGTAGAGCTTTGAGATCTGTGTTGAAAGGTTTAATGTTGTGAATATTTGGTTATGGGTTCGACTATATGGATCTTTTACGTTAATGGGAATCCAAAGATGTGTGTGTAAATATTATTTTAATGATGGTTTAAGTGTGGCACCTTCAGGACATTTATGTTAAGACTCAGCTCTGTAATCATTTTTGGTTTTGTAACTTAAACGTATGGTTTGATAATTTAATGAAAGCTCTATGTGTTGGTTTTAAATGATGTGTTTGAACTATGGCAATTCCATTGCTTACAATGGCACCCTTGTCGAATTGCAACTGTGGATAGTTTTACTTGTAAATGTTTATTACTGTGAGATATATGGTTTATTTAACATGCGTGGGTTTATTATTGCGATGGCCATAAGCTTGGCATATTGTTGCGTACTTTTTTAATGTTGTAGCTGTAACAACACAAAAAGTAGGGTTTAAATGGATTATTTTGGTATTTAAATGATTTTGGTTTTGTTTTTAATGTTTATTATGGTGGGGTTCAACTCTTGGCCATGAGCCTTAGTATTGAAATGCAACGCATATATTTTTAGTGTTGTATTTTAATGTAGATTGTGACACAGTAGTGATTTCGATTATGGTTTAAAACTGGGGTTTATAGTCAATCTTTGATAGCTATGGCTCGACCCTCATGCGAATATGCAGCCTATGTATAAATTGATTGATATAATCTATACATTTAATCTGTAAGTGTAGTTTATAATTGATTTATGTAAAAAATTGTATGGCTTTACAGTGTTGGTGTTTCACAAATCAAATCCTACAGGATTTGATTTTGGCATGTTTTTTTATATAGTTTTTTTTTGTAAATAAAAGGTGGGCCTATAGGATTCGATCCTGGGCTGTCAAATGCTTAGATTGGTGGTTCAATACCGCGTGTGTGTGTTTTTCATTTTGGTAGAGATGCTAACAAGATTCGATCGTGGGTCCTTTTTTTAAATGGATATGTTGTTTAAGAGTTGGTTTGTATTATGTATAAAATTGATTATTAGCTTAGTAGTAGATAGTAGTGATATATGATATAATAGTTAGGCCTATGGCCAGACCTTAAAAGGTCTTGATGGTTGGCATGTTATGCTGAGATTTATAAAATGGATATTTTAGTTTGGGGTTTGTTTAATAATTATCTTCGTTATGTTATTTGGTAGGTTTAAATGTGTTAACTCTGTTTATCTTGTTTATACTATAACGGGTTAAGTTTCAGCAATAGTATTTAATTTGTATTTTATGCATAGTGTTTATGCTACAACTATATGTAATAGTTTCGATGGTTACAAATAGCAATCCTGCTGACAATAGGAAATATGCTAGCATTGGAAGATGTATATTAGGAGTTTAATTAGCTAAAATATATGTTTTACTTTTGTATATAAGTTTGACAATGATTATAAATCTAGCTAACCGAAATAATGTGAACTTTATTGAAACCAATATGCTCTTTAAAGAATACTGAAATTAACATGTAAATGATGAAAGAATAATGCAGAAAATAACAGAGACCAAATTCTCTAATGGTTTTGAAAACTGATAAGACTATAGGTGACAGTCTATCATTACAAACATGAAGAAAGATCTGTATTTCCCTAACTAGAATAGCATGTTTGAGTAAATAAAATAACCTGGCTATAGCAGACAGATACTATTTATCCTTCGAGAATTTAATCTCTTCATTTAATAAGAAAACCTATGTAAGTTATAAGGGAAATCAAGAAACCTCATATATGCAAGTTGAATCTATTTTAATGGTTGGAAATGCTGCACACTCAAACACCCATCATTAACAAGTACATAGATACTTTTGACCTTTGTTCAAATAACTGAAAAACTTGGGAACTACCATGTTCCACCCAACCTTGACCTGGAACCATTCCCGGTTTCAATCCAGATCCCCCCAACTGGTTCCAACATGCAAGTAGCTTAAAGCTCCTAAGGTAAGGCTTCCCTATCTGAGATAATAGGTTATGTATCAGTTTTCTTTTCCTCTCAGGAAAAATGTTCTCCAAGATCTCTCTTGAGAATAATCAAGTAGAAATTATGGAATAATCAAAATATCCCCAAGCCTCTCTTTGGCTTGGGTCTTTATCAGGGATAATTTTAGGGGTGAAATTTATCCCATGGGCTATTTTTAGGGGGATTTCTCGAAAAAAAATTCGCCATTTTGCAATTTTTGAAGCCCTGTTTCGCCCAATTTTGATGGGGTAAACTTTTTTCACCCTACAAATCGCCAAATTATTATATAAATGATATAAAATCCTTGGAAATTAAAATATTTTATGAAAAATATCGCCAAACATTTTATATTTGGTGTTTTAAGAATTGGTAAGATTCGCCAACATTTATACACTTTTAAATAAGTATGGTTCCTTAAAATCATCCCTGGTCTTTATCGATAGACTTTTCAGGAAAAGGGGGCAGTTAAATCAAGAATCATTTGTTTTCTTGAAATAACCCTTTTTACTCATGTATTTCTTGTACTTTTAATATGTATTTAAATTTAACTCAGGAACTTTTGACTAGTTCCTACTTTGACTCTGATAGGTATTTAATATTTAATTCACATTAGTAATAATAATATATATAGATCCTTTTCATTATTATTCATAATTACTAGTATTATTACTTGTACTTACTCATTTATACATATTATGTATAAAATATATATTCATATATAACTTTGTAAGCATCTTTACGTTTAGGCATCATATAGCATGATTCTTAATCACAAGACACTTTTTTTTTAGTTTAAAAACACTTCTTTATTAAGGCCTTCAGGTAGGGGTTATGTCAACTAGGTTAGGAAACTCTACACCTCCTTGCATGTTGTATTCTCTTGTATAACATGGTATCTCTTCAGTACTTGATGAGATACAGAAATTCAAAAATCCATTTAAGCACTTAAAAATAAGTAAGATGCGATCAATGTTTTATCAGAGTCGTTTTCACTCAACATATTAATTTTTTAGTAACTCCTAGTGTTTATCTAGAGCCCATACTCAATGCTAAGAAATAGGGAGTTACAAACTTAATGCAATTCCAGAGCTCCTCGCTCAGCACTTATGCTAGGATGTATTTGTAGGATACACCTAGGGATACAATGGCCAAGGATCCGATGTTCCAGAGCTTGTGCTCAACATCAACTTGGAATGATCTAGGGCTTATTCCCAATACTTTCAATTCTTATCTTTTCATATGCTTCAGAGCTTCCTGCTCAACACAAAGGTTTCATAACTCATGTGCTCCAGAGCCTCTCGCTCAACAAAAGCTTTTAAAATATACATGCACTCCAGAGCCTCTTGCTCAATGCAAATATTAAATACTCATGTGTTCCATAGCTTCTCTCTCAACACAAAATATCAAATGCTCATGCACTGCAGAGCTTCTCGCTCAACACAAAACATCAAATACTCATGTGCCTCAGAGCTAAAGCTCAACAGAAACATCTCATCAATTATGTGCTTTAGGGTCCATGCCCAATAGATGAAATCATATACATAAAACATATGCAATTGGTTTATGTCCAATGTATCAAACAAATCATCATGTTCATGTGCAGTGGGGTCTTATGCCCAATATACAAAATAAAACATCAAAGCAACATCATAAGCAATAGGGATTATGCCCATAAGTGTTAGGTCAAAATTTTGGGATATTACATCCCTCCCCTCTTAGAACAACATCGTCTCTGGTTTTCTAGGGACTTGGAATGAAATTGTGAAACAAGGAAAGGTAAGCCTCTCCCATGGTGGCTTCATTCTCCCAAGTAGTCTCATCGGCCTCAAAGTGCTTCCATTGAAATTTCAATTGGACTTATTAATTCTTGCACATGATCTAGGAACTAGGAATCAAAATCATCAAAGAATAATTAACAAATACTAATGAATTGGTAATAATCGGAACCAGAATTGGTTTCCTCTCTATATATTTAATAAACAATAAAGGGTTACAATACCAATGCTGAGCAATGGCTTAACTCCATGAAGAATTCGAATACCTAAGGAGACAATTCAAATTCAGTGAGTGAGTCTAGCTTAACTGACTCTTAACCATTCAATCTCACTCAGTTAACCACTTGACCAAAACCCTAATTGACTCACCAAACCCTAACTGAATTCAGAGTGCAATAAATGACTGAATCTCAACTGAAGGAGATCAAACACATGTCATAGAAATCCAATCATCAAGTGCTAGTGCTCCATGACTCCAATGAACCCCGATGAGGTTAACTGAAGCTGAACTGACCATCAGAAGTTGGTGGAGGCACCTTGTTGACTCCAGTTCATTAAATAATAATAAATAATCATTAAATAATCATTAAATAATATATTTAATGAATGGAGGTGCCTTAGCTGACTGTAACCGACTGGTTGAACTGATTGTAACCACCAGTTAGCAATTAGGTGCATTAATGTCACACAGATCACCCCCGGAGTGCTACAGTTAGCCTCCTTGACTGTAGGAGAAGGCTTAGTTAGCCTCCTTGACTGTAGGTAGGCATGGGTGTGACTGGATGATAGCATTTAATGCTCCACTGATGTCAATTAAACTTAGGATAGTGGTTTAACTAGGCCAATTTGACCAAAAGAGTGTGTATGATGGTAAATGTCTCCAACACCCCCCCTTAAGCTATACTCAGGAAGAGTTAGAAAACAGATATGCATAAAAATGCTAGGGCCCTGGAAACTAAGGCCATAGGTCACCCTGTACAATGCTGAAACTGAAACAATGCTCAAAACAAACTAAGTGAGGAAAAGAGGGAAAACCCAGTGGGAAAACCCCCCCCTCAAGCTGAACACTGAAAGTAGTCTGGATCACCCTGATGAAATCACCCCCAACAGTGAACGGAGGTAAGTGAACTTCTTTTCTGAAAAGCTCTTGGTGAATATGTCTTCAATCTGCTCATCAGTCAGACAGTATTGCAGAATGATGGTCCTATCATGTACTAGCTCCCTGATGTAGTGCATGTGAATCTCTACATGTTTGATCCTCTACCTGGTAACTGGATCCATGGATATCTTAATAGCACTCTGGTTGTCACAAAAGAGGACAGTGGACAAAGTACTACCAAGATCAAACTCTGAAAGAATGCCTTGCAACCAAACTGCTTGGATGCAAGCATTCACCACTCCTTGATACTCGGCCTCTGCTGAAGATAGTGCTATGGCAGCCTGCTTTTTGCTTGACCAGAAAATAGGGCCACCACCAAACATGAATACATATCTGGAAGTTGACTTCTAATCAATAGAATCACCCGCTGAATCGGAATCTGTGTATCCAACCAGTTCTAGCTCAGAGTCTGCAGCATAGTGAATACCGTAGGTCCTGGTTCGCTCAATGTACTGGAGGATCCTCTTGGCTGCCTTCCAATGAAGATCATGAGGCTGCTGCATGTATCTTGATACAGCATTCACAGCATAACAAATATCAATCCTAGAATGTGTCAACTACAACAAGCTGCCAATCAGCTGTCGATAGATAGTGCAGTCCATGGGAGGTGTGCTTTTTCCTTCTTCAAGGCTGATCCCTGAAAGGAAAGGGAATGGTGCAGGCCTACATTCAGCCATGTTAAACTTTACTAACAGGTCTGAAATTTATTTTGACTGAGTGACCATAATCCCATCATAATTTTGCTCGATTTCGATCCCCAAAAATTGTTTTAGAAGCCCCAAATCACTCATTTCAAAGGCATTGTGGAGAGCAGTTTTGATGGCTGAAATGGAGGCAATTGTGCTACCTATGATCAGTAAGTCATCAACATATAAAACAATGATAATTATATGACCATCATGCTGCTGTAAATATAGATTTGGATATGATCTACATATCTGAAAGTTTTGCGAGAGAAGGAAGGCATCCATCTTGGAATACCACTCTCTTAGGGCCTGTTTTAACCCATATAGTTACTTCTTTAGCTTGCAAACCAAATATGGATCAGTGATGTATCCCTCAGGCTGCTTCATGTATATCTCCTCATGAAGATCTCCATGCAGAAAGGCTGACTTAACATCCATGTGATGCACCTCCCAGTGCTTGGATGCGGAAATAGCCAAAACAAGGCGGATGGAGTCCATTTTTGCAACTGGTGCAAAGGTCTCATGGTAGTCCACTCCTTGGACCTAAGAGAAACATTTTGCTACCAGCCTTGCCTTATATTTGTAGGTGCTTCTAGTAGTAGCAACCTTTTTCTGAAACACCCACTTCCATTGAACCAATTTCCTTCCCGGAGGAAGAGAAACTAGCTCCCAAGTAGTGTTTTTCTGAAGAGAATACATCTCTTCATCCATGGAAACTTGCCATCTCGGATCATTCCGAGCATGGTAGTAGGATTTTGGATCTGAACTAATCATCAAATAGCAAGTTTCAGACAGCAAATTATCAGAACAAGAGAGCGCAATACCTGCTCTTTGGAAATCAGACCGGGTTCTCCTTGGATCATCTGGATTTCCAATGTTGTCTCCTGTGGAGGAGAGTGTCTTTTGGGCCCATGTAGGAAGATGATTTTGCACTTCAGGTTCTGATTCAGTATGTGATTATTGCTACACACTGATATCAGAAATCAAAGGATCCAAATCAGGGTCATCACCCCCAATTTCATCATCCAAATATTC
Source organism: Pseudotsuga menziesii (assembly GCA_001517045.1). NCBI lineage: Eukaryota > Viridiplantae > Streptophyta > Pinopsida > Pinales > Pinaceae > Pseudotsuga > Pseudotsuga menziesii. Next base: position 368,912 of record LPNX010186535.1, read on the forward strand.
AGTGGAATAGGAAGGAATTTCAGCAGTTTTCTCCTTCACTAGTTCCACCTCCTGAAGAGGCTCATCGAACTTGACACTTCTCTCGATGATGATCTATTTGGTATTGATATCTAGCAGCTTGAATCCTTTAGATTCATTAGGATACCCAATAAATAGACATTCTATGCTCTGTGGTTGCAAAGCCCTTCTTTTATCAAGTGAAATTCGGGCCCATGCAGTGGACCCAAACACCCGTAGGTTCAACACATCTGGCTTGTGTCCGAAGTATGCTTCGAAAGGAGTATTTCCTTTCACTGATGAATGTAGCACCCTGTTCTGAATGTATGCTGTAGCATGCATGGCTTCAGCCCACAAATTTGCAGCAATCTTCTTTGACTCCAACATACAGGTGGTCATCTCTTTGAGAGACCGGTTCTTCCTTTCCGCTACTCCGTTCTACTGGGGAGTGTATGCAATTGAATGTTGGACCTGAATACCACTTTGGGAGAATATGTATAGCAACTCATTACTGACATACTCCCCTCCATTATCAGATCTCAATATCTTGATCTTAAGCCCAGAGGCATTTTCGATCAAGGCCTTCAATTCGGAAAAAATTTCACATACTCCTGATTTCTTTTTGAGAAAGAAAACCCATGTATACCTTGAAAAATCATCAATAAAGGTAAGGAGGTACTTTGATCCATTCATGGATGTGACAGGAATTGGACCACTAATATCAGAATGTATCAGCCCCAATATGCTTGTAGCTCGGTTTGCCTTCCCCCGATCGAACTTGTGCTCAGGGTGTTTTCCAATCACACAGCCCTTGTAGACTCCCGTGGTTTCCTTGAAGACCGGGATGCCTTCAACCATGGATTTTTTCTATAATTGCTTCAAATATTTGAAATTAAGATGGCTAAACCTCTCATGCCATATCCTACTAACCTCATTTCCATGATTTAGCAGAGCGGTGGGATTTGCATCTGCAACAAAGTAAGAGAACTCATAGGCTTTTGCATGATGATTTGCATGGCCTTTTGCAATGAGTTTCCCGGATGAAATTTCTGTTATCTCAACATCATTTGGTCTGAAAGAGACTCTCGTAGGCATTCCTGTATGTGTCATCTGATAGACACTAAGAAGATTTGCTGCTAGAGATGGTACATACAAAACATTAGAAAAAAACCATTTTCTAGATCTACAGTACCTTGTCCTTTGGAAATGATGGTGGAGTCATCTCCCATGTGGATGGGGATGGATTTGTCGATCTCCAAGGATGAAAAGGATTGTTTTTCAGCCATCATGTGATTCGAAGCTCCACTGTCAATCAACAGTGATTTGGACTTCGAAGTGCTTGCCATGAGGGCATGACCTTTCTCATGCTGTGGTTCCCGATCTTGGTGATCTCTCCTCCAAAAGCTCTCTGGAAGATTGATGTGATTCCTCTCAAGGAGAGAGGTTTCTTCATCAATATTTTTCTTCATGTAGGCATGTTCAGGGTGAAAACCCTTCCTGCAATAAGAACACCTGACTTTTTCTTTCCCATTGTGCCCTTTTCCTTTGTTCTTCCTTGAGCCGGAATATTCATCATGCTGCTGATTTTCAACTCTAGGCTTGGGAGCATCAAATTTAGTTTTCTTGATTTTTCTGCTGCTTTCCTTTACCCTTCACATCTTTGGGCCCCAAGACATGGAGGGCTTGATCACGGGAAGATCGGATGATCCCCATCTGGACAAGCTTGTCATGTTCACTAGTTAGGGACTCAATGAAGGCATTGAGTGTAGGCATCTTCCATCTGGGAATTGTGAGCTTCCCCGAATGGAATGTAGAAACAAAAACTGAATAATCAACCCCGAGTTTGGAGAGGATGGCTAGGATGAGTTGATCATCCTCCTTCTCCACTTTGCATTGCTTCAAGAGAAAAACAGTATGCTTGAAATTTGTAAAGAAATCATTCAGAGTCTCGAAATTGGAAGATTGGAGAGACATGAGTTCATTTTTGAGTTGGTAAACTCTCAAGTCATCATGCTTTCCATACAGAGATTCCAATTTGTCCCATATTTCTTTCGGTGTCTTCAGATCCATAAGATGGAAGAGAAGGTCATCGAAAATAGAGAGGCACAAGCAACCGAAGGCTTCATCCTTCTTGTTCAAGAATCTTGTTTTTTCTATGGCGGATCCAGGCTCAACATCAGTGTCCATGGCGACTCTATAGAGTCCTTTGGAGCGCAACTGAGTTTCCATTTTATTTTCCCATGTGTGGAAATTGTATGGAGTCAAAAGAGGTATTGAGGAGGCCATCTAGATATGTTGTAGCGAATGATTCACCTGTAGAAACTTGAAAATCAAAACAGAAAGGGAAAAATAAGGTGGACAACCTGCACATTCTAGGCTTTCATCACACCCAGCATAGTCAATCAAGCAAGCTTGATCAACAAGTTCTTTACTTGGGATATTGAGTGGTAAGCCTTGGCTTCTGGTGTAGTGCTGGAATTTTGAGCTATTGCTCACTTTCCATGGAGAAATCTGTCAAAAAAATTGTTCTTGAGATATTGATCTTCGTCCCACCGTAAGCTATGATACCATATTAATTTTTGCACATGATCTAGGAACTACGAATCAAAATCATCAAAGAATAATTAACAAATAATAATGAATTGGTAATAATCGGAACCAGAATTGGTTTCCTCTCTGTATATTTAATAAACAATAAAGGGTTACAATACCAATGCTGAGCAATGGCTTAACTCCATGAATAATTTGAATACCTAAGGAGACAATTCGAATTCAGTAAATGAGTCTAGCTTAACTCACTCTTAACCATTCAATCTCACTCAGTTAACCACTTGACCAAAACCCTAATTGACTCACCAAACCCTAACTGAAGTCAAAGTGCAATAAATGATTGAATCTCAACTGAAGGAGATCAAACACGTGTCATAGCAATCCAATCATCAAGTGCTAGTGCTCCATGACTCCAATGAACCCCGATGAGGTTAACTGAAGCTGAACTGACCATCAGAAGTTGGTGGAGGCGCCTTGTTGACTCCAGTTCATTAAATAATAATAAATAATCATTAAATAATCATTAAATAATATATTTAATGAATGGAGGTGCCTTAACTTATTGTAACTGACTGGTTGAACTGATTGTAACCAAGAGTTAGCAATTAGGTGCATTAATGTCACACAGATCACCCCCGGAGTGCTCCAATTAGCCTCCTTGACTATAGGTAGGCGTGGGTGTGACTAGATGATAGCAATTAATGCTCCACTGATGTCAATTAAACTTAGGATAGTGGTTTAACTAGGCCAATTTGACCAAAAGAGTGTGTATGATGGTAAATGTCTCCAACAAGACTCTGGTGCACTTCCTGAGCTGCACCTCTCTCTTGTCCAGTATATGAAGGGGTCTATATACAAAGTCCCCTTCAGGTTCGACCTGTAACAAGGACCAATCAATTACATGTTTAGTATCATAAACATATTTCTTTAATAAGGATGCGCGAAAAACAATATGAACTCTTATGTGAGCAGGTAAATCTAGTTCATATGCCACTGGCCCTCTCTTGGTGAGTATCTCAAAGGGTCCACAAAATATTGGTGCTAACTTACCACACCTTCCCAAGCTCAATGAGATTCTTTTTTATTTTACTTTGAAGTAAACATGGTCACCTATCTGATAATATTTATATTTTCTTTTCTTATCTGCATAACTCTTCTAGTGGTCTTGTGCTTCTTTAAGGTTCAGTTGGACCTTGGTAACCAATTTTCCCAAGTCCTTTAGTAAGTTAGGACCTAACATGAGCCGATCCATTAGGCTATCCCAAGTAACCGATGTTCTACACTTTTGTCCATAGAGTACCTCGAAGGGACTCATCTTGGTGGAGTTCTACTATCCATTTTTATATGCAAACTCTACAAGATGTAGGTAATCTTCCCACTTGGTGGTGTTGTTCATGACATACATCCTAAGCATGTCCTCTACAATCTGGTTTATATGTTCTGTCTTCCTGTCCATCTGTGGGTGGTAAGCAGTACTAAAGTTCAACTGCATCTCTAATCCGAAGAATAAATATCTCCAAAAATTCTCGGTAAAATTTGTATCTCGATCCTAGATTATTAAATTGGGTATCTCGTGCAATCTAAATATCTCCTTTAAGAATATGTCTACAATGTGTACTTCCTTGTAGGTCAACTACACTGGAATGAAGTGTGTTTCTTTTGACAAATTGTCAACTACTACAAAGATAGAATCATTTTGCTTCTTAATATTTGGTAGACCCATGATAAAATCCATACTAATGACCTCCCACTTCCATTCTGGAATGGGTAATGGTTGTAGCAACCCTGAAAGATGCTGGTACTCAGATTTGAATAGCTGACATTGTTAACATTTTGTGATAAACAATGCTATTTCGGCCTTTAACATAGGCCAAAAAAAGTGTTTCTTGACTGTAGATATCATCTTTTGATATCCTAGATTCCTCGAGTAGGGTGTCCGATGAAATTCCGTGAGGATTCTCGACCTGACATCCCCTCTTTTCAGAACGTACAATCTTTCTTTGGACCACTAACATTCCCATTTTGTCTACCTTGTACTCTTTTTGTTGCTGAAACAACCTACCCTCTTGGACCTCCTTGAGGATTTAAACATAGAAAGGGTTAACTCTATTGACCACTCTAATCCTCTCATGTAAATCCGAATTGGTTTGTCCTAAATTCACCTCATATGTTATATGAGCTCATTGGCTTAAAGCATCAACAATTTTGTTCACTTTCCCCTTTATATGCTTTAGCTAGAAATGGTACTCGCTAAGGAAGGCTAACCATCTGTCCTTCATGGAATTTAGATCCGGTTTCTCAAATAAATACTTCAGATTCATATTGTTTTCTTTTAGAAGAAATTTCTTCTCCATGAGGTAGTGCCTCCACATCTTCAAGGCGTGGATGATGGCTGCTAACTCAAGATCATGGGTGGGGTAGTTCTGTTCATTTTATTTTAACTTTCATGATTCATAGCATTTCGCACAATCATTTTGCAAGAGGACTCCTCTGAGCCCTTCCTTGCTTTCATTTGTGCAAACAATGACATTCCCATCGGGATCCATAATTCATAGTATCGGTGTAGTCGTCGAAAGCTATTTAAGTTTTTGAAAACTTTTCTCACACTTAGTCATCCATAAGAACTTGTTCGCCATCTTTTGCAAAGAAGTCATGGGACATGATCTCCTCGAAAATTTCTCAATGAACTTTTGGTATTAACCAGCTAATCCCAAAAAGGATTTAATGTCAGTGACACTAGTAGGGGTAGGGAAATCCTCTGTGTATTTAATCTTTTTCGGGTCCACATCTATCCCCTTCTTAGAGATGATGTGACCCAAATAATGTATCTGTGGTTTGTAAAAATCACATTTACTAAACTTGGCATAGAGCTAGTAAATGCTCCTCATGTTCCTCCTTACTCTTAAAGTAAACTAGGATGTCGTCTATAAATACCAAAACAAATTTATCGAGGTATCTACTGAAGATATTGTTCATCATACACATAAGTTCGTGGGTGGGTTGGTCAACCTGAATGGCATCACTATAAAATCGTACTAGTTGTACCTTGTACAAAAGTCATTTTTATGAATATCCTTGTCGCGGATCCATACCTAATGGTAACTAGATTGCAGGTCAATCTTTGAAAATATTTTTCCTCCTCCTAATTGATCGAACAAGTCATCGATCCTAGGGAGTGGGTATCGGCTCTTTATGGTCATGTTGTTAAGTTGGCAGTAATTGATGCACATTTGCATTGTACCGTATTTCTTCTTTACAAAAAGTATCAGTGCTCCCCAAGGGGACACACTCAATCGGATATATCCCTTCTCAATCAACTCCTTTCAAATGCAGTTTGAGCTCCACCAACTCTAGTGCGCTCATGCGGTAAGGGGATTTTGAAGCCGAAAATGAACCTGTTGTCAGTTCTATGGAAAAATCTAGGTCTTGTTTTGGCGGTAATCCTAGTATCTCCTCCGAAAATACATCCTTGAATTCTACGAGAACTAGAAAATCCTTGATGTGTTGTTCTCTTCTAGCTTCTATGTTCTGGATGTTCACTGCAAATAGATTGCAGTATTTCCTAATGCACTTCTTTCCTTATAAAGCGGATATCTACCTTATGGAAAATTTGTTATGTATGCCTTGGATCTTTACCAGATTCCCTTAGCTATCTATACACACGATTGACTTGTGTAAACAATCCAGCATGACATGGTGCTGCTCCAACCAGTCCATGCCAATAAGTATATCATACAATCCTAAGGGTAGGATGCTCAGGTTTATTCTAGCAAAAAAAACATTCATGTTTACCTCACAATCTCTAACTATTTCACAAACCTTTCATTTCACACCCATGGCTAATTGCACTAGCCAAGGTTTCTCATGTTTAACTTTGTCTAGTTTACATACATCAATAATTTTAGGGTAGGATGCTCAGGTTTATTCTAGCAAAAAAAACATTCATGTTTACCTCACAATCTCTAACTATTTCACAAACCTTTCATTTCACACCCATGGCTAATTGCACTAGCCAAGGTTTCTCATGTTTAACTTTGTCTAGTTTACATACATCAATAATTTTAGGCGATACATAGCTTCAGCAAGCACCAGGGTCAATCAATATTGAAATAGAAGTGTTGGAAAGCTTACCTTCTATCTCAACCATGGTATCTTGATGGTCTTCCTGTCAGCCATCCAAGGCTACATAAATCCATGGTGTTCCAGCTATGTCCTCTACCTTTGGTTCTTATTGTAAGTTGTGCAAGACTCCATTGGTCTTGTTCTTACAGTCTCAGGCATAATGGGGCCCTTGGGATTTCCAACATTTGATTTGCAACAAGGAAACATTATATCCCCTATTTGTTGTTTGTTTTTTATCATTTGTAGATGGTACATGTGGATTCGTACCTGTCTTGTTAAAGTTCTTATTGGCTGGAAAGCTGTTGTTTTTTTTTCTGTAAGGCCGTGGGTTGAGACCCGGTTTGCGGTTGTCTGAGAAGGTTCTAGACCTATCTCTACTTTTGTTGATGTTATATTGCCTCAGTTTTCCATGCTCATAGAAAATACTAGCTTTTTGTAAGATGGTGTCCAATGTTTTAGGCATGTCAAATTCAATCCTCTCCCAAAATTTGGGAGGAAGACAGCCTAAAAACTATTGTATTTTCACTTTCTTGTCCTTTATGTATGGCACATACTGTAACAGATCCAAAATTTTGTTAATAAAAGAATCCATGGTGATGGAACCCATTCTTAACTCGTGAAACTCTTTCACCTTCCTGTCGAAGAATATTTCCGACATGGTTTTTTCCTGAAAAATTACGTGAAGGTTACTCCATCGTATTTCTTTTACCTCATCTTTCTTGGTATGCTTTAAATCTCTCCACCATCTAGCTACTTGTCCATTTCAATTATATATGGCTAGATGGGATTTCATCTCACTCGAGTAGTTGTGTACTCGAAAGTATTTTCTCATACCGAGAATCCATTATTTATTTTTTTCCCTAGTGTTCGTCTCTCCTTCATAGGTTGGGGCTCTTATCTTTTTGAACTCTCCCTAGAGGTTGTCATCATTCCTCTGTTTCTTTCTACAAGGAGAAAGAGAATTGTCACTAGAAAAACTGTGATAATCTACTTCTAGAGGTTCAGGGGTGTGTTCTTCTTTCCCTTCTTCCTTTGGGTTTTTGTCTTGTTTATGACAGAACTCTTTCTTGAACTTGTTAGTTGAATGAGTGGGTTTTCCATGCAAGATTCCTCTTGTCATGTTCCGCAGCAAGACTTCATTAATTGCTTGTTGTTCTTTTCTTTCATTCATGTTATCATCCTTGAAACTCTGTAAGTCTGGTTGAAGACTTTGTATGGTTTTCAGTATATCAGAATTTAATTCAACCACCAGTTCTTCTTCGTGTGTGGGGGTATTTAGTTTTCCTTGCCGACTGTTGTCTTCTTTGGTGTTCATGATCTGAACTGTTCTTGAATCCTAGAAGTTAAAATTTTAATAATAGGAAAAATTTATGTTAGTAAACAAAATTTCAAAAACATACTTTATTTTTTGCAACGAATGTTTGGCACGCCCATTAGGTCTCTTAGTGTTGAAATTGGCCTATGATACTAGTTATAATGTCCCCAAATTTGAAAAAAAAGTTGTAGGCTAGTTAATTACTACATGTTTTGGACATTAATTCATCTTTTGTAGAATATGTCGATCATTGTTTTCTAATTCGAAGTGTCGTAAGTTGTCCTTACCATTTCTATGTGTTTTCCTATGTAATTACTGATATAATTATGTACTATGTTTATTTTACTTGAACTGGTTTAAATGATTACTCTGCTTATTGATTACTATTTATCATGCATGTGCGTATGCTTGTTCAGTTATATCTTACTTCCTGGTTATAAATTTTGTTCATTGTTTATGGAAAGTCCTGACTTATCTTTAACTCTCAAGGTGTGGAGTGGCAGGATTTGTATTCCTTATGGGACCACTTGGAGAGGTAACTGGTTCTACCTGTTGTTATAGGGTTTACCTAGTTCATGTTGAACTAATGCAAACTTATCATTTCTTTGTGCAAGTTCATTAGATGGTGAAATCTCGCTACGACAGCTAAACTTGACATCCTATGGCATGTTATCCACTCTACACTATCATATGCCTATCGAAGACAAGAAGGACTAAAGTCCTGGACTAACTATTCCTACTGCTATTGTTTACATTATTGTTTACGTAGAGTTGGGGTTTGTAAGGCCTGAGTATTCACGGTTGACATTATTATTGTGGATTGAGACTATGATAATTTTTATCCCATTGCTGTGTATTTATAACATATAATTTGGATTGTTTTAATGCCTAAGGTTATAGGCTTAAGTCATCAGACTTAACCAACATTATATTAAAGTTTTCAAATATTATGGTTTATCTGGTAAGCCCTTCATGGGATATTCCATATGCCATGAAACCATGGCTTAACTATGCCAACAGGGGTTTTGATGGGGGTTTTAATACAAAATTGCATTGTTGGGGTTTGGACTATATGCATGTACTGGGTAAACATTATGTTGATGGTGGTGGACAGGGTGGTGTAATTAATACTCCTTGGGATGGGGGGGAAACGAACCCTAAGCTTGGATCTGTCATGGTTTGAGATTCATTTGGTCTGTTGTTGTGGGTTGTCTGCATAGTTTGGCTCCTTGGTTTCATCTCAGCATGGATGAACAGGCTCACCCTATGCTTGGAAGGTATGCCTCTGTCTAGTTTTGCAGCATTTACTATTGTTTGCTTCGGATGGAGGTTTTAGTATAATTCAGATAGTTCTCTCTTTCGAACTGCATGTAACAGGGGGATTCCATTCGCGGGTCATGGGTGTTTACACGATTGTCTATGATACCCTTCCATGAGTAAGCCCTACGATATCTTAGGCATGTTACCTTTGCATGTAAATATTTAGTAGAGCTTTGAGCTCTGTGTTGAAAGGTTTAATGTTGTGAATATTTGGTTATGGGTTTGATTGTATGGATCTTTTGCATTAATGGGAATCCAGAGATGCGTGTGTAAATATGATTTTGATGATGGTTTAACTGTGGCACCTTCAGGCCATGTCTGTCGAGACTTGGCTCTGTAATCGATTTTGGTTTTGTAACTTAAACGTATGGTTTGATAACTTAATTGAAGCTTTGTGTGTTGGTTTTAAATGATGTGTTTAAACTATGAGAATTCCATTGCTTGCAATGGCACCCTTGTCGAATCGCGACTGTGTATAGTTTTACTTGCAAATTTTTATTACTGTGAGATATATGGTTTATTTAATGTGTGTGGTTTTACTATTATGATGTCCATAAGCTTGGCATACTATTGCATAATTTGTAAATGTTGTGGCTATAACAGTGCAGATAGTAGGGTTTAAATGGATTCTTTTGGTATTTAAATTATTTGGGTTTTGTTTTTAATGTTGATTACGATGGGTTTAACTCTTGGCCATGAGCCTTAGTATTGAAATGCAATGCATATATTTTTATTGTTGTATTTTAATGTAGATTGCGATAGAGTAGCGATTTTGATTATGGTTTAAAATTGTGGTTTATAGTTGAGCTTTGATAGCTATGGCTCGACCCTCATTCGAATACATAGCCTCTGTATAAATTGATGGATATACTCTGTACATTTAGTTCTGTTAGTGTAGTTTATAATTCATTTATGTAGAAACATGTATTTCTTTACAGCGTTGGTGTTTCACAACTCGAATCCTACAAGATTCGATCATGGCATATTTTTTTATATAGTTTTTGTTTTGTAAATAAAAGGTGAGCCTAGAGGATTCGATCCTGGGCTGTCCAATGCTTTGTTTTGGTTCAATACCACATGTGTGTGTTTTCATTTTGGCAAAGATTCCAACAGGATTCGATCCTAGGTCTTTTTTTAAATGGATATGTTGTTTAAGAAGTGGTTTGTATTATGTATAAAGTTGATTCTTAGTTTGGTAGTAGATAGTAGGGATATATGATATAATAGTTAGACCTACGGTCAGATCTTAACAGGTCTCGATGGTTGGCATGTTATGCCAAGATTTATAAAATGGATATTACTGTTTGGGGTTTGTTTAATAATTGTCTTCGTTATGTTATTTGGTAGGTTTAAATGTGTTAACTTTGTTTATCTTGTTTATGCTATAATGGTTTAAGTTTCAGCAATAGTATTTAATTTGTATTTTATTCATAGAATTTATGCTGCAGTTATATGTAATAGTTTCGATGGTTAAAAATAACAAGCCTTCTGGCAATAGGAAATCTGCCACCAATGGAAGATGTAGATTAGGAGTTTAATTAGCTAAAATCTATTTTTTAATTTTGTATATAAGTTTGACAATGATAAAAAAATATACCTAACCTAAATAATCTAAACTTTATTATAACCAATATCCTCTTTAGAGAAGACTGAAATGAACATGTAAATGTTGAAACAATAATGGAGAAAATAACAGACACCAAATCCTCCTATGGTTTTGAAAACTTATAAGACTATATGTGACATTATATCATTACAAACATGAATGAGATCTATATTTTCCTAACTAAAATATCATGTTTGAGTAAATAAAATAACCTAGCTATAGCAGACAAATACTATTTATCCTTCCAGAAATTAATCTCTTCATTTAATAAGAAAACCTGTGTAAAGTATAACGGAAATCAAGAAACCTCATACCTACAAGTTGAAGCTATTTTAATGGCTAGAAACCCTACATAGCCAAATACCCATCATTAACAAGTACATAGACTGTCTTGACCTCTGTTCAGATAACCGAATAACTTGGGAACTATCATGTTCCACCCAGCTATGACCCAGTAGTTTAGAGCTCCTAAGGTAAGGCTTCCCTATCTAGGATAACAGGTTTTGTATCAGTTTCATTTTACTCTTAGGAAAAATGTTCTCCAAGAACTCTCTTGAGAATAATCAGGTAGAAATTATGGAATAATCAAAAGATCCCCAATCCTCTCTTTGTCTTAGGTCTTTATAGAAAGAATTTTCAGGAAAAGGGGCAGTTAAATCAAGAATCATTTGTTTTCTTCAAATAACCATTTTTACTTTATTTAGGTAATTTTAATATGTATTTAAATTTAACTTAGGAACTTTTGACTAGTTCCTACTTTGACTTTGGTAGTTATTTAATATTTAATTCACATTAGTAATAATAATAATGTATAGATCCTTTCATTATTATTCATAATTACTAGTATTATTACTTGTACTTAATCTTTTATACATATTATGTATAAAATATATATTCATATATATCTTTGTTAACATTTTTATTTTTAGGCAGCATATAGCATGATCCCTAATCACAAGACACTTTTCTTTTTAGTTTAAATCCACTTATTTATTAAGGCCTTCAGGTAGGGGTTAGGTCAAATAGGTTAGGAAACTCTAAACCTCCTTGCATGTTGGATTCCCTCGTATAACATGGTAGTTCTTCAGTACTTGATGAGATACAAAAATTCAAAATTTCATTTAAGCACTTAAAAATAAAAAAGATGCGATCAATGTTTTATCAGAGTCATTTTCACTCAACATATTAATTTTTCAGCAACTCCTAGCGTTTATCCAGAGCCCATACTCAACGTTAAGAAATAGGGAGTTAGAAACTTAGTGCAATTCTAGAGCTCTTCGCTCAACACTAATGCTAGGATGTATTTGTAGGATACACCTAGGTATATGATGGCCAAGGATCCGATGTTCTAGAGTGTATGCTCAACATCAACTTGGAATGCTCCAAGGCCTATGCCCAACACTTCCAAATCTTATTTTTTCATGTGCTTTAGAGCTTCCTCCTCAATACAAATGTTTCATAACTCATGTGCTCCAGAGCCTCTCGCTCAACACAAACTTTTAAAATACTTATGCACTTTAGAGCCTCTTGCTCAATGCAAACATTAAATACTCATGTGTTCTAGAGCTTCTCGATCAACACAAAATATCAAATACTCATGTCCTTCAGAGCTTCTCCCTCAACACGAAACATCAAATACTCATGTGCCTCAAAGATCGCGCTCAACACAAACCGTATTAGAGGAAATTTGGGGTCTAAAATGGGCCTCCTAAGGAAAATAATAAAAAAATCCACATCATACTACAAATATGCCTTGTCACGTTAAATCTAATGAAATTCAACCTAAATTATCTCATTAATGGTAGTTGACAAGTGTGTTGAGTTAATGTAGAGCAAAGAGATATTGGTTTAAAATATTAATGAAATATTTAGGTTCTTGTGCACACATAATAAATGATATAGTGGAATTTTTTAAATTTGAAATTATAATTTTTTTAAATAAATGCACCACTACTTTTTATATATTTAATAAAATGAAAAACTCATATATATTCATATTTAAATTATAATGGAAAATATAATTGATGATGATGATGATGGTTAATGTCCACTGAGACCAAACTTTGGTCTATGAGACCTAAAGAAACAAATTAATTAGTTTGCTTTAAAATTTTATTCTTATGCTCAAAGAGGTGGTGAGAAGCGTCCTGAGCTCACTATAATTTTGACAAGTTAAAAGGCTAAGAAGGTCGGCATTGCAATAAAGATTATTCAACTGATATCTAATGTGGGTGTACGCAATGCACTCTAAGAGGAAGTGGTTTCATCTTCAATGATCATATTCTCACATAGGCAACAGATCCTTTCCATCCATGATGTTTTAGGAACTGTCCAACGACCAGTTTCACTATGGAACTCATGAGAATTCATTCTTATCTTGGCTATATTAATTTTTTTCTTTCAACTGGTTAATACAATAGTATTAAAAATTAAAAAATCACTATTCTTTTTTAATATAAATTTTATATTAATTTATATAAAAAAATATTACATTACATAAAATAAAAAACAATAAACAATATATGTTTTTATAATTTATATAATCTAATTAACCATATATATTCTTATAGAATTTTTTTCATATGATGTTGATTTTTAAAAATTTATATATAATATTTATAATAAAATTATAAGATATTTAAAATATAAAAATATAATAGTTTTATTATCATGTTAATTTTTAAAAAAATTAAATACATTTATAAGAAAAATCTAAAAAATTTAAAATATTGAAAAATTATTCAATATTTTCATTTATATAACAATGAATTTGCTTATAACCATTATTAATTTTTTGATAAAAAACACATTATATATTTATAATCATTTGTAATGTTTTTTTTAATTATTATTAAAAAATATTGAAAAAACATTGTTAGACGTCATAGAAAATTTATAGTATAAATGTAATATTGCAAATTTCTAAATATTAAAAAAAAATCTTATACCCCATAGCAAAGCAAATTTCTAATGTAAATGTAATATTGCAAATTTTAGTGTAAATGTAATATTGATAGAATTTTTTTCTTATACTTTTACCAAAGGAAAATGCAAATGTAATAATGTATTATTAAACTTTTACTATGAACAAATCAAGGTAGTTTTTGTCCCAAAAAATGGAGAATAATATTAAAAATATTAAATATTTTTATTTAGTATTTCAAGATAAGTCCTTTTAAAATTAAATACTATTTAGTTTTGTTTTTTAAATATTGATTAGTAAATGCTNAATGAGAGAATTATTTTTTAAATGAGTTGGAAGAAGTGATCAAATAAAATATTATATATTTATTATTTCAAGTATATCTATCATATTTTGAGATGATCATTTTATGATCTTAACCAAGGTGAGGTTTATATGACGAGAAGCTCAAGGTCGTTAAAAACATTGTAAGTAATGTTATGCATTTGCTTAAGTGGTGAACTGTTTTGGGTATACTTAGGAGACTGGGGGCTTGACTCGATTGAGAGTTTGGGGCATGAATCCACTAGGGTGAGGTGAAAATGGTTTAGAATCCATGAGCTGAATACTGATGCCCTAAATGCAAATAAAAGTTAAGTGTGATGTTCTTAAGAAATCCTCCTATAAATACTTAAATACTATCTAGATATTCTTTATATTATGTAAAGTCAAGCTCACACTAATCATAAAATAGATGTTACGATTCTTAAAGAGTGATCTCCTTGAAAGAAGTTTTCATTCTCAATAATTGGAATAATTATAATTATCGTGAAAAGTGAAATAAATTACTCCTAAAATATTTTAAATCAAAGGAAACAAACTTTCATTCCTAAGCCATATTAGTTTAATAACATAAAAATATATTAAAAAAAATATTTGTTTTAAATTTCTAAGCAAAAAGTTAAATGGGCATACTTAGAAATGGTATAAAATGTTATTTTAAAGAAAACATTTAAATACCATAAAAATAGTTGGAGTTTGTTCTTGAAAAAGAATTAAATATTTTTTTTAACACACATGGAAATAAGAAATGACGTGGAAAGAAGAACTATTATGGATACTCAATGTATTATTTCATTAGCATTAAAAGGAGGTCGATTTTATCGCCCCATTGAGAAGGCGAACAATTAGTTATTATCATTTAATCTAATTTAACCGCTGTATCACTGGCTTTCTGGTTAGACTATTGAGACGAGGGTTCTAACATTGGTATTCTCCACCTTTGAGAAGCCTCCATTCTTTCGGACGGCATAACCTTCATTACCTTCATAGACCTAAAACGGTAAGAAATCTCCTATCTTTATATTTTTGAGATATAGATAGAATGTTGGTATTTGAATGTGAATAAAGAATGAATTCTAGAACAGAGGGTCAAACTCTCTACAAATTTGTGTATATAGTATTGGGCTCAACTGTTTGGAAGAAGAAGTTAGAATATCACATAGTTTAGTGTAGTGAGTGCCTCTTGCTTAAGAAGAAATGACAGTTTTCTCTCTCGATCCTACTTGTTTTTTTATTTGAAGAATTTATTTGATTTTAATTTATAGATATAAAGAAAGAGAGGAAACAACAAGGTTGATCGTCTTCATAAACCAGTAACTTCTATATTTTCTTTGTATATGTCTCTCTTTTGAATCTTCACTCTTTCGAGTATTGTAATTTTTGTTTATAAAATTAACAAGGAAGGTGTCCCATATAATATATAATAGAATTAAACTATTTAGGATCATAGCCCCCACTAACAAGAATTTTAAACCCTCGAATATTATCTTTTGTTGATCAAATAATCTGAAGCTTAGTAAGTTGTGTAGTATTTTATAGTTTTCATTTGAAATAAATAATTGAAAAGGGTTGAATTATACTATATGGTATTCTTTATATTTTAATGGAAGGCTTTACAATAAGGCAGAATAGTAATTTTAAAGTATTATTTATGAAAGAGATCTTGAGGTAAAGGAAAATTGCAGCAGATGTGCTGCAGAATCGTAACCTTTTTCGTTCAATAAAATAATATATACATTGACAATTCTTGGTAGACGTAGCCCAAAGTTGGATGAACCACGTATATTGGAGTCTCTCTCTTGCATTATAATCTTAATTTGGTAATTTGATGTATGTTATTGCTCTGTAATTCTTTGTTGATAAAAGAATACTTATTTTCTTGAATTGTACATAAAGATTGGATTATGGATGATGTTATTTAAAAATATATAATAAGGCTATGTACACAACAGTAGATGGATGTTCATTAATGAATGAACACCTTAAAACATTAAAAATAGATAATATATCTCCTCTTTATGTATTTATGCTTACATAGTTATCTTATTTAAATAAGGAGTTTAAAGCATACAAATAGATGCTCTTAATCTTTATTATTTACAATAATGAAATGTTTTATTTCTATGAAATGTGAAAAGAATAATTCGTAGAGAGAGAAATTAGGGTTGTTATTTAAAATAATGGAATTGAAAATAAGAAACTTGAAATAATAATAATAAAATTACCCCATTTTCTCTATAACTTTACTTGTGGATATTGGGTTTGTTACACTTGGGCACATGGAAGGTGTTTGAGAAATATGTTTATACCCCATTTCCAACTAAATATTAAGGTAGAATTTGGGTATGTTTCAGTCCATGGACCACACAAGTATTTCTAACAAAGAAACTAGGAACCAAAGCTCAACCAAATTGTCTAAAAGGTATTGGAAAATAACAGGAGCAAGTATTTATCCAACTACATACTCGAATATTTTCAACTTACTAAAACTATGAAACATAACTAGGACTCATCAACATATACTTAAAATACCATAGGAATACATATCATACCATCCATATCTCCAATGGCCAGCGTGGATAGCTTATCATCTTCAACATAGCTTATCATCTTCAACATAAAATTCCCTATAAATATGCTTAAAGGAGATATAAGAGAAGTCAGAAATCAAGATTTTAACCCTAACCATCCAATGCTCTAACACCAAAGAGTGAAGAGAATATTCTCCTCTTTCCTAGTCTATAACAGCTTTTGAATCTCCAATGGTCTAAATATTTGAACAACCATGTCTCATAGCAAACCAAAGAAAACCCCATAGTGACATAAATTCATTCCTTGTATAAATGAGTCATTTCCAACACCCATCCAAATTTTAAACAAATGAGTTTCACTTTCCTAAAAAATCATTCCATCCTCACAGTTTCCTTTATGTTCAGCACCACCAAACATGCCAATCCATAGGTTGTCTACAAACATAGAACGAGAGAACCTCCTTGGAGAATCTAATTTTTTTTCTCTGACAAAGTCAGCCAAAGAATTCACAACTTTTATGTAGACCTGAATCATGATGGAATAATATCCCAAAAAATGTATCAATTTCTGGCCTTTTCCATATGTGATTCAAGTCTGCATAAAAGTTGTGAATTCTTTAGCCAAATTTAATTTAGAAAAAATTTTAAATACTCTAAGAAGGTTCCTCTAGTATTCTATTTAAGTTTTTAAATATTAAAATAAAAACCTTGAAATATTTATTAAACTATTTAAGTTACAACTAATAAAACTAAACTTGTAACTTAAATAGCTTAATAAATATTTCAAAATTTAAATTAATATCTAAAAACTTATTTCATATATATATATATATATATATATATATATATGCTTATATATGCTTACACTTGATATGTAAGCATTATCTATGCAAAGAGTGTAACAACATTTCAATCTTTATTATATCAAATGGTAAATACAATTACGTATGAGATGCAATTGAAAATACTATTCTTATTTTTTAGATTTAAACATTTTTACGATCTAAAATTCATCATAATTTTTACTTTAAAAAATGGTAATAAAAATAATCCATCAAAATATATATTATATTAATTATTGTTATCACTAAGTTTTAAGGATAACTATGAGAGAACAAGGTTTCCTTTGGGCTTGAACTAAGTTTTAAGGATAACTATAAGGTTTTCTTTGAGTTTGAAATTCATGCCAATACATTTCAAGCCAATATAATTAAGGGAAGTTTACTTTTCAAAGTTATTATTAAATTTTATATAGTTTAATAAATTTGAGGGTTAAAGAGTTAAAAAAAAATATTATTTTGTTGTATTGTTAATTTTAAAAAAAAATTAAAAACCCTTAATGTAATCTTTGGATAACTAGAAGATATTAAGGTTCCATTTACAAAAGAAACCATAATAAAAATATTTAAAAAGATTATTATCAATTTAAAAATAATAATGTTAATTAAAAGAAATCAATTAAACAATAATAAAGATATTTAAAAAGATTATTATCAATTTAAAAACAATAATGTTAATTAAAAATAATTAATAATGTTAATTAAAAGAAATCAATTAAACAATAATAAAGATATTTAAAAATATTATTATCAATTTAAAAACAATAATGTTAATTAAAAATAATCAATTATAATATAAAACTTAAGCATGATTTTCCTCTCATTTATATTTATATTAACGAGTCGGAAGATTACGGTAAAGAAAAGCATTATATAAACTTGACACTAATTTGGTGAGCCATCATCCTTATTAGTCCCTTCCATCAGCTAGCAAGGACTCTATGAACGGCCTTTCCTTCGTTTTCAAATAACTTGCATGCAAAACAAAACAAAATATGAAGTATTTTTCCTAAGTTTGCATTCAAACGAATTCAAAGCTGCTTTTTCCACCTATCAATATCATTGATCGCTTTATTGAGGCTGCTTTCTCCACCAATAGGTAACCTTGGCCGCTTTCTCCACCAATCAAACACTTAAAGTTCTTATTTGGCCTCATAACGAGGCAGCCCGTTCATTTTTTCTAACAAAGCTTATGATAAAGTGAGCTTTTTACTTGCGCCTTTATAAAACCAAGTAATGTTAGAAGTATCTAGCATTACTTCTAACATTTGATTTTAGACTTCTATGCAACAAAGAACACAGTTTTGCACTGCCGTGGCAAATGTCTTTTTGACATAACACATGTTTTATTGCAGTGTATTGCATGCACCGCTTGGCAGATTGGCTTAGGAGGGAAAGCAACTATAAGTAGCTCAAGTTGTACCATCATTTCCATACTACCTATTCTTATTTTTGCGCTCCCCTCACACGTAACCTTCATAAATCTAAGATTTGAGAGATAGTCCGGCGTGGAGACCCTACAAAAAGCTCATCCTGCAACTCCTCTTATTCTTATTCTTCTTGTATGTTTCAAAAATCTGAGACCTGGAGCTCGGCCAGGAATTGAACCCGCGACAAACTCCTTGGGGGACCTGAATTTCCCACGGGCTTGAACAAAGAGCCCTCTCTCAGCCAAGATGAACTGAATAGACGAGTGGAAGTCTTCATTGCTAAGGTGAATAATGACATGAAGCTGCAACCGAAACAATCGCTCCTTCGTTACATGGAGATGGTGAATCTAGGATGTTGCAAAATATGGAAAAGCAATGCCTCAAATCAATTGTGATAACCTAAAGGTATATACTATCATGAGAATGTACAATGATGTCACGAAATATGGAAAAGCAATGCCTCAAATCATTCGTGATAACCCATTCACGATAACTATGTCATTGTTATTCCTTCAAAACTTTAATCTGATTAAATACAATTAAGGAAGTACTATATTGATACATATTACTATACTGATACAGATCAAAAGTGTGATTCCACTAGATGGTGATCAACACTCAGTTGGCCATAATTCCACTACAGCTCCTCTTCTGTCGTTTCTCCATTGTCGTGGGTGTTCTTTCATGACATAAAGTTTGAACTGGTACGCAGTAATAATTATAAAAGCATGGTTAGCAAGCAACTTAGTTTTTTTTCTTTTGTTTAATGAAATGAAAGCACAATTAGCTAGCAACCTGGTTTTTTTATATCTTTGTCATGTTGTTTCAAGCTTAATAGCAATGAGCATGACCTTAAAATGGATTATAGATAGTATAATCATTTGATTAATTCATAGAGAAATTAGAACTAGGAATATAAGTGCAAAGAGATAGACAATCCAGAGTATTGGGATTGAACAATGTCAATTACTTAGATTTTCATATATCACATAAGAAAGCATTTATGTAAATCTGTAATATTCCTATTGCAATCCTCTGGCATTTTGATGTTTACAGGAAATTTACCTTACCCTACATCAAAAACCTAAAAATAAGCGTGCTTGCTGATCCCAGTGCTCCTTTGCCTGCTTCACTCTCTCCTTCCTTTCTAATAGCAGCCTCTCCTTCCAAAATTCTTTGCACCTGTAATAAATTTTATAATGACATAAAAAATTTAGACAATCTACAGAAATTTCAAGTAGAATCAATATTTTTAATGTTTATAATCAACCAATTTCTATATTATACTGAAACCAAAATATTTTTTAGTATTAATGTGGAAACTAGAATATTGATGTTAGTTAATTGATCGACCTTTTCTTCAAAAGCAAGCCGAGTTGTATTAGATGGACAGAATTCGCGTACACTCCCATCTGGCAATAAAAATCCATGTAATGTGAATGACTGAACCCTATGTGTATCAACTTTGTCCCACCTTATAACTGTCATCTCTATCACACCTTGGAACTATCATCTCTATCTCTGAATTATCTGGCATAGATTCATTGCAGATTTCAATCTTTAAAATATATGATAGCAAACATAAAATGATTAGCCATTAATTTTGAATTTTGAATTCTCTTGTAGCTGGTTTCCACGATATCGACTCCAAAGGAAATTCCCTTCTTGCTGCTATTAACAAACATAAAATTATTAGCCATTAAAAACTAAAACGTTCACACAGCCACCACGAAGAGACAAAATTATAAGTGATAATGAACGAGAGGAGAAAACTTGAAATAAAAAGAGGACTTACTTGCATTGGGTTGGGTGAGCACGGCCACAGTGTTTGTTGTCAGAAGACATGTTTGCAAATTGTTAACAAAGAGAAAGAGCTGATACAAATTGCAATAGACAGAATTTGCTTCTATTTTTCTCTAATTGTTGAGGAAAACACCATCCTTCCAAAGCATTTATAGATGGACAAGTCGTAATAATTTCAGAAGCTGTGCATAAAATTTCTCATGCAATTTTCTACTGTTGGTGGATTTCGAAACTATATAAATGTAAGTTGCAATGATTTTGTAAAATACTGTGTATAAGTTACTCTTTTATGTAAAAAATATATATCGCAGTATTGGGGTTCAGGTAAAAATCATTTTTTACCTGCTATCTAAGAACTGAAACAATGAGTATGATGTTTAAGTATTATATCTTACCTGTTTTTCTTCGAAGCCCCTACCGTCAAGGATTTAAGGTAAGACAAGTCTCCCTTGGTCAAACATAAACTGGTACAAGCCTGGGTGACGGCTAGTCTTGAAGGTTGCAGACCGAGCAGCCACTTGGTAGAGCAGCCCACGTAGGGTCTTGATGGGTTCAGCTTTTCTTCATGACCATCCACAACTAATTCAATTGCCATGTGGTTAGACCATGTCTGCGATGTGTGAGACATGTTAGACGTGTGCTTAGATCATATGCATGCATGCAATACGTGTCTAAAAATACCAACCCATCCTGTCCAAACTTCCCTTTACAAGTAGTTGTGCTAGTGTATTTAAGGGTTATGTTCTAAGGGTTATGTTCTAGAAACATTCACCTTCCCTGATGGTATTCTATAAGATACATGTAACTTATACTCATTGCTCTATCTTATAAGGATAAAGCTCTATATATTTAATGGTAATCGCTTTTTACCAAGGGTTTTAATATCATGTTTCAATGAACAGGTAGCCTAAGTAATTAGTAACACATAACAAATTACGATATTATAAGTATAAGTAATGGTATTGTAAGCTCAACTAAGCTCGTGATATCGAATTATATGTAATAAAGATAGAATAAAACCCCTTATATTTATATAAATAAGCTAAGTCTTCCAATCCTATGGAACTTTTCTCTATATGATTTGCAGAAGCTCGGGAGAGATGACACCATCAAAGCCTTAAATGCAGCCCATATTTGTCTTGCATTTACAACAATTAACATGGAGTTCATTGGATGACAAGATTGTCCCTCGGCGTTGTGCAGTGGGATCACCGATGTGGATTGGAGTGCACTCTCTCGGTGAGAAGTGAATGTGTGCCGCGTCCATAATGTGAAAGAGAGCATCGAGATCGAGACTATAGTTGCAAAAGAAGACCGTGAACACTATTTTGAAGTGCTCCTCCAGAAACACTAAGCTTTTAAACAATATTGTACTGGTGCAATATCCACTCTCTACCTACACGCTCTTGTATTTTGGCCACTGTTCTTGTAGTACATCTATTGAAATGACCTCATGGAAACCATAGACCGTTGTGCTGAGTGGAGCTTCCACTATCGCTGCGATTGCATGGAGGTGGTGGAGCTGCGTTGAAGTATTGCAGCATTTAACTTTTGGCATATTGCATTGTAAAGTATTCCTTTGTGGAACTGTTGCATTGAGCGTAGTGTTTTAATTGAGTGCATAAAGCAGTATGAAGGTACTACTTGGCTGCGTGGAGCTCTCTTCTTGGTAGTTGTGCATTGAAGATTGTTTGGGGTGACTCCTTCAACCTGCACTCGCCGAGCTTCTGATGTGGCAGTCATGCATTTGGTGGATGCATGCTGTTTTTGCATGGCCTAAACATGGCAAGTTTCGGTGACACACCATCAGGTGGCTGGAATAAAAATTACTTTTTAATCAGGGTGTTGGTAACTCACCTCGGGCTGGAGGAAGGCTGGATGATATTTAATATATGATAGTATTAGTATGTAGGACTCCAGATCTAAGAGAAAACAACGGGTTCTGAAGTAAATACCTTGCACATGCCATCAGATTTCAGATAATGGAGTCAATGTCGAGACAAGCTGGCCAAAAGCATGACAAAATAACAATATGTGACACTAAGGTTACGATCTTATGTTTGGGATTCGTATTAGTTGTTTAGTGAGCTAATTTATGTACATATACTGTCTTCAACCTTACTTCTCTATTATATATACAGACTCCCTTTACTTACTGAAATTCCCAGTCGTTTGCCAAGTTTAACGGTCTCAATTAAGCATTTGCAATGCCAAGTTATAACTCGCGAATTTCCCATCTTCGTTGGGCCAATACCTTTCAGCGACCACGCCATCCTTCATTAAGCAAATTTACCAAATTTATAGGCCACGTTCAGACTCTATTATCATATCACCACGCCCACCTTTTGTTACTGAGTTTACCAGCCACTCACTAAGCAAGACCCGTCCATCAAGTTAATCATAATATTTAAGCTAAAAATATTAATACATAATATTTAAGCTAAAAGAAATCGATCTCCAATTGCATAGAGATTTGAATCTCCAAAGGTAGAGACTTGCTGCCTTCATCAGCCTTCCTGGTTCTATATGTAAAATGATAACTTTAAAATTTATATATCATTTTTATTTTATATGATTTTTTTAGAATGATAACTTTAAAATTTTATATATCATTTTTACTTTATATGATTTTTTTAGAATATAACTTTAAAATTTTATGTCATTTTTATTGTATATTATGTTTATATGAAGTTTGAAAGTTTATATATTCTTATTTTATTATTATGTTTATATGAAGTTTTAAATTTTAAAAAAAAATTATAATAATTTGATTTAATAAATAAAATAAAAATAATAATCATTAAATTTAAAGAAATCATATTTCTTTATTTTTTATTAGGTAATATTAATTACGTTGTAAGGCGTTTTTCTTTCAGAAGCTGGGTTTGGGAATACTGTAACACCATCGTCCCTCTGCCCAATAAAAAACTACCACGCATTTTGCCAATAAAAGGTTTTTTTTTAACATGGTTTCATTGTTATGGAGGTTTCCCAGAATGCCAAGACACCCGCCGAAGGGCCATCCGTCGACGTGGTCTCCGGCAAGAAACTAGATGTTGATATTCACCCCTTCAAAGTCATCGGTCCCCTTGAAATCAATGGGAAAAACAACGGCCCACGACTGGAAAGCCGAAGCCATTGCAGACCTAATTTCATCGCTTGACAGAATATACAACTAAGCGAGATTTGAAAACGCCTAGGTTAGGTTTCTTGTGGTTTTCCACATAGTGTTACCGCCCATGAACTTCCATTGCTACACCTCCAGTTGGTTTGCAGGAAACCAGCTGCCATTGCTGCCATTCGTTTGGCCCATTTATCCTCAATCTTGACTATGATCACTACATTTACAACTCACAGGCTACGTGGGAGGGAATGTGCTTTATGATGGATCATGGAGGGGATCGTATCACAATACGGTGTTTTTTGACCTCAATATGAGGGAACTTGATGGGTTGCAGGGTCCTGTGTATGTGGGAACAAGATGTGTGTTCCAACGAATAGCTTTGTATGGGTTTGATCCTCCAAGGGAAAAGGAGCACACTGGTTGTTGTGGTAGAAAAAAAGAAAAGAAGCAAAACTTGCACTGATATAGAGGCATGCTACCTCAATTCTGGTGATGGTGTTGAGAAGGAGATGGAATCATCTCTTATCCTAAGAAGTTTAGGAACTCCACTCATCTAGAAGAATCCATTTCTGTTGCATAATTTCAGGGTCGACCTTTGGCAGAACACCCTGGGGTGAAGAATGGACGACCTGCAGGTACTCTAACGGCTCCTCGTGAGCCTCTTGATGCATCTTGGATCGAGTCTGGAGCCGTGGAGCCGTGAAACTATCATTGATGATGTAAAACTTTCAATGGGACAACAAGCTCTAAGAGTACAAACAGGCAAATGTTATTCGGCACTCCGATACCCACAGCATGAATAGCACAGGAAGTCCATGAACCCCACAGATCCTTCGTAGGCCATGATAAATCCTTCCCCCATGTGACCGCAGGCGTAGAAGGGTTGCCATCAAGGGAGTTTGAGGGAGTGTTTTCTCGCTCAAGATGACTAGGGAGCTCGACTTTCTGGTAAGCTGCTTGGAATCCATCGAATTTGGATTGAGTCGGCTTGGTTTTGAATTGGGTTCTTCATTTTTTTAAGTTCCTGTGTTGGATTTTTTGAGAAATCTATGATTTTTTTAGGATGTTTTTTGTTTTTAAAAAAATAAAATTATATTATCACACAGTCAGTTACATAATGCGATTCCAACAAACCTTTGTTTTTCAGTTGGGTTTGTGGATTCAAGCTGAGAACCAGCCAATCCAGCATCAAATTGATGCTTTTACCTATATAAAACCTTCTTGGCACAATTTCAAAAAAAATTTACATGGGGATGTAATCAAAACTTCAAAAGCACAACAATAAGAGTGATTCAAAAACCCTATAGAGCCAGACTGCACTTTGATACTTCTAATTCAAAATCCCTATAGAGCGAGACTACACTATGCTACTTATACTGCAGAAAATATCTTTATACATAAGGATTGAGATATGAGGCAAGTTTGTGCTGATCTGGATTAAAACTAGAACTGCCAAAATACCATATGAAGTCTCTTCTCCTATCCCCTTTCGATTTGTTCTCTTCTTTGCTAATATGATAACCAAAGCTCCTGTAGACCAAGGATTCCAATTATTTATATCCAGCATGGGACAGGAGCATCAAGCAGGTTTGATACTTCCTTTCATACATCAACCACATGGCTGCTAGATGTGTATCTTCTGGGTTTATTGTTTATGTTCATGCTTGTAGGAGCTCTAGCAGTGACCATTATCCATCTCTGTAACTCTTCTCCCATTTCTCAGATGTGATTCAAAATTATAAAGATCAAGATGGGTTTATTGTTCATGTTCATGCTTGTAGGAGCTCTAGCAGTGACCATTAATACCCATTTCTGTAACTCTTCTCCCATTTCTCAGATGTGATTCAAAATTATAAAGATCAATGCTGTCAGAGAAGTATGTAACAGACCCACTTCTCAGAGACAATTCAAGCAGTTCTTTGTGGCTAGTTTGAGCTAGCAACAATTCACAGCTTATAAAGAAGACCTAGATACTGTGTAAAGACGTCAAAGGGTAGTTGGGTTAATTTGATTTTTTGTTATTTTGACTTTGGTTGGGGTTTTAAGGTACTGAAAATGGGGTGATTTCTCTTCTGAAGGATTTCAAAAAGTATGCAGCCAAGAGCGCAAGGAGGAAGAGGATGACTTTATACTAAAATAGATTTAGGTTGAATACAAATTACGATGTAGAGTCTTGCCTACAGCTATCTTGCTGGAGGAGCCTTCCAAGTCCTAAACCAAGCTCATTCTGAAATTAGGGAATGAATACGTATTTATAGACTATTCAACCTACTAATATTGGATTTTGATTGATATTCAAGTGCCACGGGTCCCTCCTAACCACGTGTTCAACTCAGAGTTAGGGTCATTTTAAAAATGCAACATACTTTTTAACATAAAATTGAAACTTTCTTCTTGTCTATGGAATCTTATTCTTTATTTGATCTTTAATTTTTATCATCCTCCAAGCAAGTTTACTTATACATTCTTTCAAAAATTTCAGAGACGAGAAGGTCATTAACTAAAATTGGCTTCTGCTGCATTTTGTGGTGCTTTATTGGTTTAGAATTTTGCAATTTCTGCATCATATAGAATGGGTTAAATCACTGCAGCTTCCTATTTTAAAGAGTCATGGTGTGCATATATGTTTACACAATATTTCTAATTTAATGGGAATGTTCTGAATCCCGATTCAACTGATTATGTATGGTGCTTATTAGGTTATTGTGATTTTTAACTCGATATCATGCAATCAGGTTAAGGTGTTCAATTATATGCTTTCTACAGTTAGTCATCTACAAAACGAATTTAGAAAAACAAATTACCATGTATTCCTTTCTACAAAGTGTTATTTACCGTAGGATATAAAATAGCTTGTACTATACACTTTAAAAAACATTTGCCACTAAGTGTAGTTTTCTTTAAGGAAGGAATTTTATTTTCATAGCCAGAATATTACTTAAGCAGTTTTGTGTTGTTAATCTATCTTTTTCTCATAAAAACTTTCAATTTTTATACCTGTAACATAATCTAAGGTTATTTGAGAATTTTTTATCACATGAGGTTTCTTTATACATTGTCTCATCCTGTATTTATCATCATGGTTCTGTTTCAGTTGTATTTGGAGATTGTGCAAGATCTACTTGCACCTGGAAGAGACAATATCACAATTGTCGAGGATCCGAAAACTGGTGATGTGTCTTTGCCAGGAGTCACAATGGTCCAAGTTCTGTTTTAGTTGCATTTGGAGACTGTGCAAGATCTACTCACACCTGGAAGAGCCAATATCACAATTGTCGAGGATCCGAAAACTGGTGATGTGTCTTTTCCAGGAATCATAATGGTCCAAGTACATGACCGTGGAAGTTTTGTGCAACTTTTGGAAACTGATGAAGTAAATCGTTTTGCATCAAATACAAAAATGAACACTGAATCCTCACGAAGCCATGAAATTCTCTTGGTATTAAAATGTGAAGGAAATTATTTTATGTCATAAATTGTTCTTAGCTGATCTTGGACAGATGCCACATTATGCACATTTTTGGTGCAATTTGTATCTGGTTGAATAATTAGATTCTAATATTGTCTCTCTAGGTATGTATAAAAAGGTCAATTAAGGAGAAAAAAGGAAATGAATTACCTTTACCAAATGAGAATGGCAATAGTCTTGAGTTATCAAAAGGACATCGCATGCCTTCCATCAGAAAAGCAAGTTGCTTATAGTTGACCTTGCAGGGTCAGAGAGAATAAACAAATCAGGTGTGTTCTCTTTCATACTTTTATGCTTTGTTTCAGTGAACATTTTGAACACATTCATAATTACTACGACCATTTTCAATACATGTTTGTTAAATGTGCTAAAAAATTAGTTTATGCTCTTTTATAGCAGTAGAGATCTAATCAAGGAGGCATTTGAAGATTTGCCATTTTAGAATGATAAGCAGATTACAAATTTGGCAATAGACAGGTTGGAGAAACTGTTTTTGGGTTATTTATTTTTTACATTAATTTCATTGCACACATATGTAACTTTCCCAATCTTTGTGAGAGGACCACAACACATCTACTCAGCTC
Source organism: Pseudotsuga menziesii (assembly GCA_001517045.1). Lineage (NCBI taxonomy): Eukaryota > Viridiplantae > Streptophyta > Pinopsida > Pinales > Pinaceae > Pseudotsuga > Pseudotsuga menziesii. The sequence continues at coordinate 396,846 of LPNX010186535.1, forward strand.
ATTGACAACCTCACAGTAATGCATATTTTGTGTACAACTCTTGCTTTAGAAAATGGTTTAGTTGTGAACTTTGAGTCTTGACCCTCAATCTTTACAATACATTTGAAAATTGTTTTCCAACTATCTCATGCAGAAAATTTGCCCAAGAGTTTCTGTTAATTCTTTCTGTAAAATAGCTTGTACTGTACACTTTCAAAAACATTTTCCACTAAGTGTAGTTTTCTTTAAGGAAGGAATTTTATTTTCATAGCAAAAATATTACTTAAGCATTTTTGTGTTGTTAATCTATCTGTTTCTCATAAAAACTTTCAATTTTTATACCTCTAACCTAATCTAAGGTTATTTGAGACTTTTTTATCACATGAGGTTTCTTTATACATTGTCTCATCCTGTATTTATCATCATGGTTCTGTTTCAGTTGTATTTGGATACTGTGCAAGATCTACTTGCACGTGGAAGAGACAATATCACAATTGTCGAGGATCTGAAAACTGGTGATGTGTCTTTGCCAGGAGTCACAATGGTCCAAGTTCTGTTTTAGTTGCATTTGGAGACTGTGCAAGATCTACTTGCACCTGGAAGAGACAATATCACAATTGTCGAGGATCCGAAAACTGGTGATGTGTCTTTGCCAAGAGTCACAATGGTCCAAGTACATGACCGTGGAAGTTTTGTGCAACTTTTGGAAACTGGTGAAGTAAATTGTTTTGCATCAAATACAAAGATGAACACTGAATCCTCATGAAGCCATGCAATTCTCTTGGTAATAAAATGTGAAGGAAATTATTTTATGTCATAAATTGTTCTTTGTTGATCTTGGGCAGATGCCACATTGTGCACAATTTTTGTGCAATTTGTATCTAGTTGAATAATTAGATTCTAATTTTGTCTCTCCAGGTATGTATAAAAAGGTCAATTAAGGAGAAGAAATAAAATGAATTACCTTTACCAAATGAGAATGGCAACAGTATTGAGTTATCAATTGGACATCGCACGCCTTCCATCAGAAAAATCAAGCTGCTTATAGTTGACCTTGCAGGGTCAGAGAGAATAAACAAATTGGGTGTGTTATCTTTCATACTTTTATGATTGGTTTCAGTGGACATTTTGAACACATTCATAATTACTACGACCATTGTCAATACATGTTTGTTAAATGTGCTAAAAAATTAGTTTGTGCTCTTTTGTAGCAGTAGAGATCTAATCAAGGAGGAATTTGAAGCGTTGCCATTTTAGAATGATAAGTGGATTACAAATTTGGCAATAGGCAGGTTGGAGAAACTGTTTTTGGGTTATTTTATTTTTTACATTAATTTCATTGCACACACATGTAACTTTCCCAATATTTGTGGGAGGACCACAACACATCTACTAAGCTCATTGACAACCTCACAGACATGCAACTTTTTTGTACAACTCTTGCTTTAGAAAATGGTTTAGTTGTGAACTTTGAGTCTTGACCCTCAATCTTTACAATACATTTGGAAATTGTTTTCCAACTATCTCATGCAGAAAATTTGCCCAAGAGTTTCTGTTAATTCTTTCTGTAAAATAGCTTGTACTTTACACTTTCAAAAACATTTGCCACTAAGTGTAGTTTTCTTTAAGGAAGGAATTTTATTTTCATAGCCAAAATATTACTTAGGAAGTTTTGTGTTGTTAATCTATCTGTTTCTCATAAAAACATTCAATTTTTATACCTGTAACCTAATCTAAGGTTATTTGAGAATTTTTTTATCACATGAGGTTTCTTTATACATTGTCTCATCCTGTATTTATCATCATGGTTCTGTTTTAGTTGTATTTGGAGACTGTACAAGATCTACTTGCACCTAGAAGAGACAATATCACAATTGTCAAGGATCCAAAAACTGGTGATGTGTCTTTGCCAGGAGTCACAATGGTCCAAGTTCTATTTCAGTTGTATTTGGATACTGTGCAAGATATACTTGCACCTGGAAGAGACAATATCACAATTGTTGTGGATCCAAAAAATGGTGATGTGTCTTTTTCAAGAGTCAGAATGGTCCAAGTACATGACCGTGGAAGTTTTGTGCAACTTTTGGAAACTGGTGAAGTAAATCGTTTTGCATCAAATACAAAGATGAACACTGAATCGTGACGAAGCCATGCAATTCTCTTGGTAATAAAATGTGAAGGAATTTATTTTATGACATAAATTGTTCTTAGCTGATCTTGGGTAGATGCCACATTATGCACATTTTTTGTGCAATTTGTATCTGGTTGAATAATTAGATTCTAATTTTGTCTCTCTAGGTATGTATAAAAAGGTCAGTTAAGGAGAAGAAATAAAATGAATTACCATTACCAAATGAGAATGGCAACATTCTTGAGTTATCAAAAGGACATCGCATGCCTTCCATCAGAAAAAGCAAGTTGCTTATAGTTGAACTTGCAGAGTCACAGAGAATAAACAAATCGGGTGTGTTCTCTTCATACTTTTATGATTGGTTTTAGTGGACATTTTGAACACATTCATAATTATTATGACCATTGTTAATACATGTTTGTTAAATGTGCTAAAAATTTAGTTTATGCTCTTTTATAGCGGTAGAGATCTAATCAAGGAGGCATTTGAAGAGTTTCCATTTTAGAATGATAAGTAGATTACAAATTTGGCAATAGGTAGGTTGGAGAAACTGTTTTTGGGTTATTTTACTTTTTACATTAATTTCATTGCACACACATGTAACTTTCCCAATCTTTGTGGGATGACCACAACACATCTACTAAGCTCATTGACAACCTCATAGTAATGCAACTTTTGTGTACAACTCTTGCTTTAGAAAATGGTTTAGTTGTGAACTTTGAGTCTTGACCCTCAATCTTTACATTACATTTGGAAATTGTTTTCCAACTATCTCATGCAGAAAATTTGCCCAAGAGTTTCTGTTAATTCTTTCTGTAAAATATCTTGTACTGTACACTTTCAAAAACATTTTCCACTAAGTGTAGTTTTATTTAAGGAAGGAATTTTATTTTCATAGCCTGAATATTACTTAAGCAGTTTTGTGTTGTTAATCTATCTGTTTCTCATAAAAACTTTCAATTTTTATACCTGTAACCTAATCTAAGGTTATTTGAGAATTTTTTATCACATGAGGTTTCTTTATACATTGTCTCATCCTGTATTTATCATCATGGTTCCATTTCATTTGTATTTGGAGACTGTACAAGATCTACTTGCACCTGGAAGAGACAATATCACAATTGTCGAGGATCCGGAAACTGGTGATGTGTCTTTGCCAGGAGTCACAATGGTCCAAGTTTTGTTTCAGTTGTATTTGGAGACTGTGCAAGATCTACTTGCACTTAGAAGAGACAATATCACAATTGTCAAGGATCTGAAAACTGGTGATGTGTCTTTGCCAGGAGTCACAATGGTCCAAGTACATGACCGTGGAAGTTTTGTGCAACTTTTTGAAACTGGTGAAGTAAATCATTTTGCATCAAATACAAAGATGAACACTAAATCCTCACGAATCCATGCAATTCTCTTGGTAATAAAATGTGAAGGAACTTATTTTATGTCATAAATTGTTCTCTGGTGATCTTGGGCAGATGCCACATTATGCACATTTTTTGTGCAATTTGTATCTGGTTGAATAATTAGATTCTAATTTTGTCTCTCTAGGTATGTATAAAAAGGTCAGTTAAGGAGAAGAAAGAAAATGAATTACCTTTACCAAATGAGAATGGAAATAGTCTTGAGTTATCAGAAGGACATCGCATGCCTTCCATCAGAAAAAACAAGTTGCTTATAGTTGACCTTGCAGGGTCAGAGAGAATAAACAAATCTGGTGTGTTCTCTTTCATACTTTTATGATTGGTTTCAGTGGACATTTTGAACACATTCATAATTACTACGACCATTGTCAATACATGTTTGTAAAATGTGCTAAAAAATTAGTTTGTGCTCTTTTATAGCAGTCAAGATCTAATCAAGGAGGCATTTGAAGAGTTTCCATTTTAGAATGACAAGTGGATTACAAATTTTGCAATAGGCGGGTTGGAGAAACTTTTTTTGGGTTATTTTATTTTTTACATTAATTTCATTGCACACACATGTAACTTTCCCAATATTTGTGGGAGGACCACAACATATCTACTAAGCTCATTGACAACCTCATAGTAATGCAGCTTTTGTGTACAACTCTTGCTTTATAAAAATGGTTTAGTTGTGAACTTTGAGTCTTGACCCTCAATCTCTACAATACATTTGGAAATTGTTTTTGAACTATCTCATGCAGAAAATTTGCCCAAGAGTTTCTGTTAATTCCTTCTTTTTAGTCTCCATGTTTGGTACACAACATCAATTATTAGTATTTTTCCTTCTCACAAACCCATTTTGATGTCTTTCTATTTAAGTCCTAATTCATGACCAATAAACATAACATATTATGTCTTGTATTATAATGATATCGCATGCTTATATTTACAGTAGGAAACAGGGCATAGAGGAGTTGGCCACAAAAATAAGAGACCAATTCCTAGGTCGACTTAGTAAAACAACAGAACCAAAAATGATGCTTAAGACTCTCGGGCTACTACGGAGATTCAAGATCCCAAATAGGGTGTTATGGTGTGGCTTGGAATGTTTAACATGGCGGAGGAGGCCGCCAAGGCTTATGATGCAAAGGAAAAATTATCAGAGCTAAGAAAGGCAAACTTAACTTTCCTGATGACTCATGTTTTGTAAAAATTGACAGTAGGAAGAAAGTGTCAGGGAAAAAGTAAATTCATGTGCACAAAACTCTGATTTTTTATGTGAGGCTTATAACATAAACAGTAAGGTAAAATCCACATAGAGGGTTATTTATAAACAAGAAAGTGGAATCCTCTTTGAGTACGGGGACTCTAAGTTCATACAACCCGGACCCCATTTCCAAGCAATTCAAATACATCCAAAGTCCAATCTCTAAAATTGGTTGGGAGTCAATTCAACGGTTATATAGTTGCCATGGTTAATTGTTAGTTCTGTGATTCTTAATTCATACTATTCCTTCATAAATAACTAAATCAACCTATTTTTCATTGCATTGCATCTTCTCGGCATTATCATTAATGCAAAATTTTATCTTGAGTACCAGTTTACCTGAGAAATTTGAAAAGCAAAAATGCACCTTTCCTGAGTCACAAGCCCTAAGTAGAATACTAGAAAGTTGAGTCATTAGAGATTGCATGTTCCCTTAATTATTTTTGTCTATTAATATTCCTAAAAATGAAACTTCTAGGAAACTTGGGGATTAGGGGGAAATGCCATTTCCACAAAAAAAAAAGGATAAAAGGAAAAAAGAAGGGCGTTTTCAATAAATTATTGCCCTGTTTTCTTGAGCAGAAGAGAAATTTGTGTAAATATGATACAATCAAACCGATATTCTATAGATATATTAAACTTATGTAAATGTTTCTTCATTAGCATAGTTTTTTCCCCATAGGATTTTGTTGCATGATTTAGTGCTCTTGCTCCTCAGGAATTGTTAGTTTCAACCTACAACTCAAGAAGTACTAGACCAAACTGACATTGTCTTTATGATATATGGTTTTGTCACAGGCGAAGATGTGTGGAAATCCTTGTACATATGCCATATCAATTGTGATTTGTTTAGGTCGTTACTGGAATTTTATGACTTGCATACAGAAAAAAATATTTCTAATCTAACAAAACCGTTTGAATTTGCTTCAAACAAGCGTGACCACTCGAATGCTTGTTGTCCTTTCGTGGTGATTCAAGTTCTGACCCTAGAATAGTGTCCTATGATTAATAGGACCATGTGGTGATGGAAGAAACGGGACCGGTTCAGATTAATGCTTTTCAGCTAATATCTATGTCACCGAGTTTATATTTGTCCAACGTTTTTGAAAAAGAGGTTGGTCATTTATGTTGTGTAAAATTGGTAATATTATCTAAAATTTAGACACTTTTAAATGCATATGCATCTTTAAAACTAAAGTGGATGGTAGAAAAAACTCCCTAAACTCTGTAGTAATTTGGCCGCATATGTTAAATAAGTAAATTTACAGCTTTTAATAATGTTGTTGCAGTGATTTGAACCGTAGAATTTGATTTAACTATTCTTTGTTGGGTGCTTACAGGGTGTTGCGGAAAGAAAATTGAGATTCATGTCCATGTATCCTGGCAAAGATATTATGTAGAAAATGGAAGAAACAATCAAAGCCTTGGGGTTTCAAGTTGAGAGAAGGAATAGCAAGGTTTGTAGCTGTATCTAAACTTAGCTATTATAATTAGATAGAGTGCCTACAAGTAGAAATAATAAAAGAACTAATTTATCTCAATTTTTTAATGTGGTTCTACTTAAAATTGTACATCATGTACATCATGTCGATCCGAAGTGGAAGTGGAAGGGCAAGGGACATCTCTTTGTTGCAGCGGAGATGAGTGGAAATTCAAAATTATAAAGATGAGTGGAAATTCAAAGATAATCATAGGACTTACTTATTTAAGAATGATTTTCTTCCAAGAAATTAAATTGTTGCAAACTTTAGCTCCTTATGTTCACCAAGTCAGGTTTTCTATTATCATTTCTATAACAGCTTTAGAGGTTGATATGGCAATTTCCAGTGTCTATAACAACTTTGGAGGTTGATATGGTGATTTCCAATGTCTCCTTTTTATCATATTGATGGCATGATTTAAACAGTTTCAGGTGTAACTCCAAAGAATATACATAGATAGCTCAAAGAATGCTTGATGGTCCCTGTTTTTCATGTATATTGATATTTTTGTCTAGCATAGAACATAGTAGCATGATTCAGCCGGATAGGCCTTTGCTGTATGGAAATTCAATAATAGTATGAAGTTTAGAAAACTTTTCGTACCATAAGATCAAGCTACTATTTACTTTCTTCGACACTCATCAACCTACAAGCCCCAAAAACAGTCCAAAAACACCAAAAATATTAAATAAAAGGCTAAACAACCTCTAAATATAAATTGCATTAAATGTTTTTCAAGGAATTATTTTGTCTGGTTTATTGCATGTTCCCACGGTTGAAATTCCTTGAATAAGGAGCAATGCATATTTTGGTATCTATGGAATGCATAATTCATTTTTTGGGTCATCATAGGAGGTTTCCCTTGGAGGGGAGAGATATCAGAATTGTCTGAGAGAAATAAGAAGCAGGGGAAATGATGTAGTGGATGAGAAGAATGGAATTGTTATCAAAAAAGAGGATTGGAATATGAGATTCACATACTTTTGGATTATAAAAAAAGAGGATTTGCATATGAGATTTGCTTTGTAAACACTATTCATTTCATTGTCATTGCAACCAATCACAATTCACCATTTATCTTTCTTTTCTTCCCAGCAGAATCTGCCATGATTCTGTTGCTGCAATTGCGTGTTCAGGAGGTTCACGGGTCTGGTGGTGACTTACCCTAGTGGTGACTTGGTGACTTACCTCCGGATGGTCAGTCAAGTTGTAATGCAGGTTTTCAGGTGCGCTTCAGGCTCTATTCAACTAAAAATGTACCTTATCTATGCATAAAGTTGATTAGAATATAAATATAGCAACGTAGCTGTGTCCACCAAAACTCTACATACATCTCTATCCACTGGAACTAGACACATTCTTTCTATGGTTTGGAGAGATCTAAAAATGGGGAAAACAAAGATGGAGATGAAACGCATCCTAAAACATAGCCGCCGTCAGGTTACTTTCTCCAAACGCAAGAACGGATTTGTCAAAAAAACATTCGAGCTTTCTGTTCTCTGTGATGCTGAAGTCGCTCTTATCATTTTCTCTGAAACTGGAAAGATCTGCGAGTTTGCAAGCCACGACAAATAAGTTGCATTCATTCCTTGCTCCATTTTCTATCTTATCAGCTCTTAAAAGTGTATATTTGTGACTATGTGCTCTTGGTGAAATAAATGTTGTGAATATATCCAACTAAACAATTAGGAGAGGTTTAAAATCAATAATAATTGATAGATTCAACTCTTGAATTTATGTGCGGTGAGGTCATTAACCTAATAAGTCATTAATATGGCTTTAGCTTTTAAGTTATTTAATGTAATTATTTTAAATTAATTAGACAATTATATTATAACTTTATTTTCTAGGGTATGCCTCGATGTATGCCCCACTAACATTTCCCAACACGGTTTGATGTTGGAACCTGGAGGTTACATGTAGTTGTTCCATCTATTATTCTTTTCCAGTATTTAAAGAGTTTTTATGTCAGATATCTGTTGTAGCGGTTAAAAGGTTTTTCAACATATTGAAGAGATTACAAGGGTGTTTTAAGCTTTTATAACAAAAAAAACTCAAATTTGCAATAAAAGAAATAGAATGTTGTCCCTCATCAATGTGACAAATCTCTCAGCATATTCAGAATAGAGGACAGAGTCACCTATAGAAGTTAGCTTTTCAAATTTGTATGTATTTCCAATGATTTCTACACTAATCAATATATGAAGTGATTTAATCGACAACACTCCAATATGAGAAGTCACTCTTTCCAGATTAATATTTGAGCATATAAAGGAACATGATCTTAAATTTTCCATCAAATTTGAAATTTTCCTATGCTTTAGGTTCCACGAATTTAATTTTTTCATAAAAAATGGACAAATGTGGTGACTAAGCTATTAACCTTGCCAAGTCTTATCGAGCTGTGAATCCTTCTCAAAGAGAGGACTAATTTTGAAAATGTGGTGCATGGCTATCAGCTCCTCACAATCAGGTATTGGGTTAAGACCTCCAACCAGCACAACCCTTCATTTAGTCAGCATAATGAAGTTTGGAATCCTGAACAGACTATTGGGCATAGTCTTTAACACAGGTGAACATGGCATCAACTCACCATGCCCCTTATCCCAGAAACTGCAATAAGACAGATGGTGCAAGCATTATCCAGAGCAATTTCCCTTGTAAGTGGATTGTAGGCCACTGTTAAATCCCACGGCTTAAACTTGGGGAGGCATTGGGAACTTCCAAGCTGGAATGTTAAGGTGTCAGAAGGAATTTCTAGTAAGCAGTGAAATGCTTAGAGATTAGAAAGGACACCAATGGAGAAAACCCTCTTCCCTTAGACCATTAGATGTCATGTTGGGCTATATGGTCTAGTTATGTAGTGAAATATCAAGAGTGATTCATTTCACAACATTTAAGATAAAGTGATCCTGTTTCATAGACCTCAAACTACTCTTCTTTTTAGTGGCCATGGTTTTCCAAACCTGGTTCTTGTAAATGTGTAAATCTCTATCATGTTAATAATAAATTAACTTCAAAGGTAAATGTATATATTTATAGGATATGGTTATTCAAATTGATTGTTAAAAAGAAAGAAGGAAGAAGAAGTATAGCTCCAAAATTTTCGATCTGCATCATAACTTGCATATGTGAAAGAGGCCATTTCATCATAGATAAGCTAGGATAAGTTTGACTACTGATCAATCCATCAATTTGTATCTTTGCAAGGGAGTCAGTTAAGGATTTCTGTTTAAAGGTAAGTCGTGTAACTTGTGCAGAACTGAACTGAATTATGACATTCAAGTAAATTGCAGAGACTCGCTTTATACTAACATGGCATAAAAAATGTTTTACTGAAATATATGATGCTTCAGCCAGTGCAAAATGGCCCTTAGGCATTTGGGAGGATTTCTCCTTCCAAAATTGAATTCTGTTATTATTTCATTTTTGTTTTCTCATGAAGGCAGATTATTTGTTTGATGAGATAAGTTACTTCATATTTTGTTTATTACGAATTAAATTCTTTGTTTTTGATGCAGGCAACTTGTTTGCTCTGGGGCTCTTCTTGTCCCCAATGTAAGTTTCCACTTCTGATATCTACTTCACCTATAATAGCAACCACCCATTTCAGGGTCACTATCCATAGACTTTTATATAAAGCTAAGTGTCATTATGATTACTACTTTTAACATGGTACACTGTAGGAAGTGACCCCAAATCTCTCGTTGACATTTCTTTTATTCTTCTGATCTTAAGCTTTCAAATCAATATTAATCCATCTGTGGCTATTGTCATTTGCATCCCTACATTCAGCAGAATAACAAGAAATAAGTCTACCGAGCAATTTTCAAGCCTCCCTTATATTTTTGCACTCATGAATTGCTTGATTTGCACATGGTATGGCCTTCCTTTTGTATCAGAAAACAATATATTGGTGACCACTGTTAATGGGATGGGAGCCATTTTTCAGCTATTCTACATCTCACTCTTTATTGCACATTCCCAAAAGGAAGCACGGGTATATCGATCAGTTCTTGTTTTGTGTAAAGTTTATTTTATATTTTCTTGAACATATTTGTATATTCCTGTAGCTTGATATGCTAGCTAATTAATTGTATGTTAGACTATAGTACCCTAGTGTAAGCCTACGGTACTAAAATTAAGCTTATATACTCTTATTATATTATATATCTGGGATATACACTGCCCACACAGACACACATGAACAACATATATAGATGGTTGGATTTATACTGAGAAATTTATGTACAACATGAACTGTATTTGATAGGCTTTGCTGATGTTCATGGTTTGACAATTGTGGTTGCAAGAATACAAATTCTCTCATGAAAAAATATATTTTTGAGAAAATGGTCAGTATAATTGATTTTTTCTTTTTCAAATGGCAGGTTAAAACGATAGCACTGTTTTTGTTGGTTATGGTAATATTTACCTCAATAGTGTTGGTGATGTATGAGTTCATGAAGCAACCACTAAGAAATATGTTCGTTGGCTTTCTTAGTGTATTCTCCCTCATCAGCATGTTTGCATTGCCTTTATCTATCATTGTATGAGCCTCTCAGTATAAGACAATCATTACCTTTTATTGTCTCTGAAATATTTGTCTTCCATTTCTTGTCTCTGAATTATTTCAACGTAAATTTCTACAAAGGAAATCTAGCTTAATGTACCAATATGTAGAATGTGATTTTAAACAATTACAGTGAGAAGTTTATTTTGCTTAGTGCCACTTTGACTAACTGTTAATTTAAGGTGAATTTAAGAAATAATGATGAGATTAATCACCAAGGCAAAGTAGGTCTAAAGTATTAGGAAATTGAATATAAATATGTGATATCCCCACAACTAACCTTAGTAGTATTACTATTTTGTGGATACCGGGCCTTGGGAATTTAGGAGTTGTAGAAAATCAATGGATGGGAGCAAGTCCTGTTTTGAAAATGATTTCTGGTGCTTAGTGATGATTCTTAGAACATGTTGTAGCAAAGCATAGACTTTTCCTTTGATTTATAGAATCTGGTAATTTAAACAAGCAGCATGGAATATATGGCATTTAATCTCTCTCTTTCCACCCTTTTGATGAGTGTATCCTTCTTCACATATGGATTTATTGGCCAAGATCATTTTGTTTATGTAAGTATATGATCCCATTCTTTCATTGTATTATATGTTAGAACTATTCCCCCATTAGAATGTAGGTTTCCCACACCTCATCCTTTTCAATGCTCATTAGGATGTAGGTATGAGCCGCTATTATCCATAGATGCCATCTCAGCCTATCATTCTGCATTTAGATATCCTGTGACATGTATTGTTGTTACTTTGACCCCTACTAAGTGTGCTTATGTCAATTTGATTTATATGCGACCTTATTATACCACACCAATTTTAAAACCAAAGGGGAAAATTTGTTTTGGGTTTTCTTGGACATGGTGAAATTATCCAAGAGGGTGTTAAACTCTCGAATGGTATGAAGAAGTTCATCTAAGGTAGTGTGGTAGTGACTCATTTATCTAGTAAAAACTTGAAGATGTTTCACATACTCTAGAGGGAAAGAATGTGTTAGTGAAGCAATGTCTCCCTAGCCAAGGCATCACTGACAACACTTTAACACATACCCTTGCCTACTAAAGTATATGAAACTACTGGATACCATACATCAATGATTAGAAGAGCCTTGACTAGAAAGTTATTTGCAAGTCCTCCCTAAGGATTTTACATTCCTTCTAATTCTGATCTACAATCGTTGTTCGGTTCAGATCTTGTGAATATCAAGAAGCAACATTGTGAAGAAGAAACGTAGAACGTGAGAAATGAGTCTTCCCAAAGTATCTTAAAAAGAAGGGAACGACGTATCTTAGGAAGAATATAATATTGAGACTAACTTGTCGTATGGTGAGCTGGTACATTAACAATTAGTATTGGTCCCTAAGAGAAATGAAACTCTGAAATTCACAAGTGGTTATACTGCTTGTATAGACTACTATTGTTTGTTAGAGGTTTCATTTCTGAAAAACAAGAGATTCTTGTTTACCTCATAGTATAGGGTATAGGATTATCAAGATTAGTGCAATATGCAACCTAATTGCATTTGAAAACTTATAGTATTTTCTCTGTTACCGATTGCAATGGAATGGAAAATTTCTTTCTTCAAAGAAGATGAATCTGTATTGTAAGGAAAAAGTTGCAGTTTTCATTTTTCTTGGTTTGTTTTCTTATTATTTATGCACATCCCTCATATTGAGTTATGCTTATTTGTAATCTATGAAGGAAAGAACAAATGCTTATCTGTAATATGTAATGAGTAGTCCTTATAAATCTGATCTATAGTACTTATTAGGTTCAGATCTTGTGAATGTCATTCACCGGGATATGAAGAAGAAACTCAGAACAGGAGAAACCAGTCTTTCCAATATGTCTTAGAAAGAAGGGAAGGGTATATCATATGAAGAATACAATATTGAGACCAATTTTTTGTATGGGGAGCTGGTACATTAACAATTAGTATTGGTCCCTAGGAGTATTGTAACTCTGAAATTCATTAGAGGTTTTGTTTCTGAAAACAAGAGATTCTTAATTTTCTCATAATATAGTATTGTCCAGATCGGTATAATCTATGGCTTAGTTTGGATTTGAAAACTTATGGTCTTCTCTCTATTATTATGTTACTAATTTCTCTATATTGTAAGGAATATGCTACATTTTTCACTTTTCATGGTGTTTTTCCTTATTATTAGTGCACCTCCCTAATAATTACTTATGCTCATCTGCAATCCTGAATTTTAGACTATTGTGAAGGAAAGAACAAATACCTACAAATATAAAAATATGGGAAAACTTTATGTCTCATTATATGTAAGTATGTTGATAGTAACAATATTTTGATAACAGGAGACTCACAACCGCAGAATAAAGGATAATCCTATATCCGATAATCTGTAGCATTCTTCTCATCAGTTTGTATAAAATTTTATGCGACTGGTCCTACACTTGTTAAACATATGGCTCAAAAAATGAATTTTTAGACTTGCTCTCCATGTAGAATGCCTAGATTTCATCCATGTAGAATTCTTAGAGTTAGGAAAATTATGAATTGTTAGATGCCCTCTACATGTAGAGTGGTTAGATTTCATCTCTGTAGAATTCTTAGATTTCCTCTTGTTGTCTGTTTATTTCATTTCAGTATTTTTTTTCACATGAGCTTGTACTCTTTAATTTGATGTCTAAATGATGGACATATCATGGAATGCAGAATCCCTATTGTTCTTGTAAATTTTTTGCGTTCCTTTTTTTCGTATTGGAGAATTGTTTGATTGAATGGTTGTAAACTCTAACTCGATCCTGAAAAAAATTATGCATACTATCTGAAGTAGCTAGCTTCATTAATGTGTTTTTATGTGGTATGAGTTTTTCAATGTTTTTTTATGTGGTATGGATCTTTTTATGTAGTAAAGTATTCAAATTCTGACTTTGACTCGGATAATTGAATGTCAGTCTGTTCTTTATTAGGCATATTTTTTTACATGAATAGTTAGCTCCTATGGCTCTTGGGAGGAGGCTCAGAGCTAAAGTAGTTTTTCTCTTCAATTGCTAACAGGTTTTGGAGTGGGAGTCATCTCATTTACTATAAATTGATACCTTCCTTTGAAACAATCCAAATTATTGAAGGTTATTAATTTTTGGTCTCTGCATGTATATGGGAGGGAGGGATCAGTGTTATGTCTCTATGTATGTATCATGCACGTATTTATGATTTTGTCAAGTCAAAATTATTGCTATGATAGGAATCTGATAGACAAGGTGTGACATAATCACTTTAGGTACCGGTATACATCGTTGAAATAGATCCCAAGCACTTGTGAGGAAGCCTTGGCATAGTCACACATGGTATTGAATAGCAAGACTAATTCATTATATGAAGAATCATTGAAACAAAATTGTGAATCTCATTACTGACTAATTGTTGCCTTTTAAAATAGTTCACTGTCACGGTTGGTATTATGCTGGCATATTCATGTGGGATATTCCTTGACTAGAGGCCTTTAGCAATAGCTGGTATGTAGGCTTAGTAATTATAATTTTGCAGAGTTGATTCATTTTCCTATCTTTTGATTCTTTTGAGAAATCGTCATTCATATTGTTTTCCAAAGTGTAGGTATTTCCCCTTCCACCTTCTTGATGCTTGGACTCTTTTTCATCCCAGAATCATTATATGAAGAATCATTGAAACAAAATTGTGAATCTCATTACTAACTAATTGTTTCCTTTTTAAAACAGTTCATTGTCACAGTTGGTATTATGCTGGCATATTCATGTGGGCTATTCCTTGACTGGAGGCCTTTGGCAATCGTTGGTATGTAGGCTTAGTAAGTATAATTTTGCAGAGTCAGTTCATTTTCCTATGTTTAGATTCTTTTGATAAATTGTCATTCATATTGTTACCCAAAGTGTAGGTATTGCCCCTTGCACCTTCTTGATGCTTGGACTCTTTTTCAACCCAGAATATTCAAGATGGCTGGTGAGTTTTATATGAGTTAGTTTTCTTCACCAAAGTCATCTGAAGTTCTCTAACATGTCAGTATTCAATGTGACAAGCTTAATGAAAACTTAATTTAGGAAGTCCTTGTTTATAATGCTACAGGCCAAGACTGGAAATCAAGAGTTTGAAGCTTCATTGCAAACTCTCTGTGGCCATGATACCGATATCTCCTATGAAGTAGTTAAAGTCAATGTTATAAAAAGATTTTTCTATAACATCTATATTCTGTATTCTCGTTCAGTTCTAGTTTCTTGGACATATGCAAAAAGAACTCTGTATGGTGATTTGGATCTCTGAAATTGTGTTTTTTGTTGAAATTGTGTGACTTTTAATAGTAGATGTGATTTTTGAATATGCAATATCCTGATATAGGTGGAATGAAATGCAATAAGAGACCTTGGCTCAATCATGTGTGATCTATATCTTAGGCTAGGTTTCATCTTACAAGTCTCATTTTTCACAGAGTTCTGCTTGCTTGAAATAAGAAAATCTATCCTTCTCATCAGCAATGCTTTTCATATTGCATTAGCCTGGTCGTTTATTTTTACTACATTCATTGTCTTCTCAATTAAACTTATACATGTTCTTATGAGTAAAATTATAATTCCTTTAGGTGAAAAATAAATTATCTGGATCATTCGAGCCTCTAGCCTTTGGAGTATTGAGGACAGAACAAAATTGATACTTTTATTTTGGTTTTGCAGATATTAGAGGTCAGGGCATTGTTTTTAGAGGAGTCAAAGAAAATAAACAAGGCCAAATCAACCAATGCTAGAGGAAGCTTGGGCAATCCAAAAAGGAGCATTCTCTTGATTCCTCCAAGAGCAAAAGTTTGAGCATTTTTCACCAGTTACAGACAGCAGCGAAAAGGCAGATTCTTTCAAGTCTGTATCTCTAGAAATAGTGGCACCAGAACTTGCCAATAACTCTGAAGGTGATTATCATATTTCTAGGAAAAATGATTTGTATAATCACACAACATTTATTGAGGATGTGGAGCATAATGATGAGGATGCATATGTAGATAATTGCCTGCAGGCACAACCAGGTAAAAGTGATGCATCTGTATAATCTGCAACAAGGTTGTCTAATGAGGAGGATATTTCTTTTTTTGATCTGGAAGATGAGGATGATACACTACTGCAAATAGATTCAGTGAATAATGGGTTCACCTCAATACAAGTTCCAGTCAATTAACAGATAATTATAATTAGTTGAAATGCAGACAAGCTGGAACGATAAACAATACAGCTCCTTAATAAAATATGCAAATGATAACACTCCAAAGGTTTTAAGGTTCACTTTGCACAGTTTCTCAAAACCTGATGGACTGAAGGCAATCCTGACTCTTAGAAGCAATGATGCTTGCAAGGGTAAACAAATACCTATGGTTTTTGCTAGAGATGTAATTATTGATAAATACTTTGTTTGCAATTGTTTCAATCATCTATTGATGGATTGGATGATAATGAATCATGGTCGGCAGCTCATTGAATCATCTAAAACAGTATCATGGGTACTCATATTGTCTTCAATTGTGTCAATTGATGTATGATGGATTGATAGTGGTTAGTTTGGCTACTTATCATACAATGTCAAGAGTGTTCACTAATACTGTGTTATTACCTTGAATTATCAAATGTATATATATATACTGAAATCTTTGCATTTACTCTTCTTGATGTTCTTTTCTGTATTTATGAAGTGCAGAAAATGTCTTCAAATTTGTACCATTTTTGCCAAACCATACAGTGCTGTCATGTCTACTCCTTGAACAGGAATTCTGTTAATGTGAGAAGTTAGAACTATATAAACCGTCGTCAAATGTTTGCTTTCCAAGCTGCTTTGACAACCTATTCTAGCACAATTATGAACTTTGGAACCACATGGACAGCAAGTAATTCCAAATTATGACTACACATTGCCTTCTTTTCTTCATCAGATATATTTCTCCTGTGCAATGGCATGTTCACTGTATAATGTGATGTTAAACTGTTAATTTTCTAATTTTTCAATACATTGAAGTGCTCCATTTTTTTTGGTATTACTTGCAATCTCCCACTACCTCACTTCAATGTTACATTTTTTTCCTCGCTTACCCACTCACAACTACCTTATCAACGTATTATTGCACCTTCCTTGGGGCAATTGCTAGTTAAGAAAATATTAAATCCAAACAAGTCACCTAATTATTGTTTATTATATTACTAAATTGGAAGAAGTTAGTTTGAAAGTTGTTATCTTTGTGGGGTGATGGTTGGTGGTATTTGGGTATAATAAAGCATTGGAAATAAATGTGAAAGTTTTGATGTAACGGGGCATTGGAGATGTAACACAACATTGGAAACAAACATCTTTATTGAGGGGTGCTACATTGTTATCTTTGTGTAGTGATGGTAGGTCGCACTATAGTTATAAGAAAGCTTTTGAAATAAATATCGCGAGCATTGGGTAGAAATGTGTTTATCTACGGGTGCTAGGTTGTTATCTTTATGTATTCGTGGTGAGTGGCATAACATAGCATTGGAACAGGAACATTTGAACTAAATGTATTTAGTTAGGGTCGCTACGTTATTATCTTTGTGTACTTATGATAGGTGGCATTATAGGTATAAGGAAATAGAGTGGAGTGTTCATGCAAGTAAGTTTATTTATTTAACATAAGCCAGGAGATGTCCCCGACGAAAGCTAAAGCTATAGAGAAAAAAAAACTAACCAAAAAGTAAATTAGCTTAAAACTAGTATACTTGTTTCATTGCATTAAGTTTGACAATGAACTTATATATTTTAGTAACCTAATAATTTGATTAAAAACCATAACTATGTTGATTTATATTAATCAATTTATTTTTGAAACTTATAAATTGTAAAAATGGATAAATTGGATAAAATAAAACCATAACCACATTAATTTATATTAATCGATTTATTTTTTAAACTTATCAATGGTAAAAATAGATAAATTAGATAATAAAAAAAGTTAATTTGTTAATGCACATTCGATTCACAAAAATATTTTTATATTTTTTATATTTGTTTTGTTATGAGAAGTTTGTTGGTTATATTAGATGATATATCTAAATTATTTGATAAAAAGTGTTTTGAAATTTGTGAATATATATATATTGAAAAAGAAAAATATTAATATTAAATGGAATAGTATATATTGTTTACCCTTTTGAATGGAGAAATTGAATTTTCAAATAATGAAAATCTAAATATTAGGAGATATGGCATGCAAAAAAAATTTGAAGGCAAAATTAGATTTTAGTTTTTAAGGCAAAATAAATTTTAGTTTGTAACTTTTCTCATTAATAATTACTAATGCATTAATAATTACTGTCCAATGACTTTCTAATAATTACTATTATGATGATAAAAAAATTTACAAATTGTCATCCTCAATATTGATAGCCTAAGATGAGAAGGTTCTTAAATTTTTCTTTTCCCTTTCTTATTGTCTCATGGAGTGGTGTATAAAATTAATAAAAACTTCACTCATAAACAAATAATGTATAAGTAGAGATTAAAATAAAATAAAGTGAGAATTGCATGGTTTCCATGGAAAACAAATAATGTATAGGTAGAAATTAAAATAAGTGAGAATTGCATGTTTTCCATGGAAATACAAAATTTTGTGGCATGTAAGTCTGTAATCGTGGTTAATATCAAAATATTTTTAAACACAAAACATCTATAACATGTATAACATTTTTTAAAAGATCCTGCTTTAAAATTTAGCATATTATAAATATTTAAAAAAATGCAATTTGTTTTTCAAAAATATTAAATATAAACTTTTATATAAACTTTGTAAAGATCTTTTCAAACTGATAAATCAAAATTCAATCTTTAAATTTTTTTAAGATGTAGCTTCAAAATTAAACATATTATAATTATTTAAAAAATGCATTATGTTTTTCAAAAATATTGAATATAATTTTTTTTAAAGTTTTTTTGAAATAAAAAATGAAAATTTAATTGAGAAATTTAAATTAAGTGAATGCAAAACATTAAACATAAACCTTTTAGAGATCTTTTTGAAAATGAAAATAAAATTTAGCATATTATAATTTTTAAAAAAATGCAATATGTTTATAAAGAAATTAAAAATAGAAAATTTAGCCTATCATAATGATTTAAAAAATGCACTATGTTTGTAAAGACATTGAATACAAATTTTTTAAAGATCATTTTGAAAATAAAAAATCAAAATTCAATTTAAAACTCCTTTTGAAAATGAAAAAAAAGACATTGAATATCATTTTGAAAATAAAAAATCAAAATTCAATTAAAATTCCTTTTGAAAATGAAAAATCAAAATTCAATTGAGAAAATTTAAAATAAACAGTGAAATATGACCTTTGGAATCATGAGATTGTATTAAAGCATTTTTAGCTAACATTCCAGTTAACACTTCCAAATTTGAAAAAATTAAAATCAAAATTTATCTCTTTAACATTTAAAAAATTAAAATCAAAACAGAATTTAAATAAAAAAATTAAAAACAAAACACAATTTAAATAAGAAAAAATAAAATAGTATGAGCCCTCCTCGAATTTAATTAAAAATTTAAACATATTTTATTGACATTCAACCCAACTCTTTTACTGCAAAATTCTTTAACCCAACTCTTTTACTGAAAAATTCATCGTAGCATCCCAGCACAGCAATGATATTTAGTTGCAAGACTGAGATATTAACATGAAAGCCATTTTTTATATCATCCCTTTATCGAACAGACTTGATGAGGTCTCTGTTAAAAATGGTAAATGGTTTGAAAATTTCTAGGGAATATAACTTTAGGTAGTTTCAGTATTTTTAAAATTATGGATATAATTTCAGATCGTTTAAGTATTTAGAAAGTTATTAATATTTTCAAATAATTTTTATAAAAAAACACCTGGCCTTGACAATTTTAATAATAATGCAAATGACTGTCAAACTTTACATTAAGCTAGTTTTGCACAATTATCACACTGCAAATCTGTAGCAAATTCAAGTTGAAAAGAGGGTCCTACATTTGCACGAAGGACTTTGTTCATGTCCTTCGTTCATCCATGGAATTAACTAATCCATGGTTTGATCAATAATTTATAATTTTCTCGAGAAGTTAATTGCTTCCAAACTTTGCGAAAAGGATTTCCAGAGGAGAAACGAGCGAAAAGGTAACTGGTCGAACTAGATCGCTACAACCTGAACTTCACCTGGAGATCTGTCGCTGAGGTCATAGGTGCTTTGGGGGCTGGCCCCACCTTCGTTTGGAGACCAGTTTGCATCTGAAGTCGCAGGCTGATCGAGTCCACGCTGTGCTGGATCTGCTGGTGGATCCCAGGTCAATCAGGCTCCAGGTGCTGAGTTTGGATCTGGTCGGGTAGGCTGATGACGACAGAGGTGGATACCTCTGAGAGATCAGATGCTTTCAACAGGATTTTAGCTTCTCAATCCCATAGATCAGGCAAAGGAGAACTCCCGAAATTCGTGAAAAGACTTGAAGATGTGCCAGAAGTGGCCCTGCCTCCGGAAGAAACCATCCGGGTTGCCCTATCTCTGGCAGATCGAGCTCTGATCGGTCAATTCACGGGACTTTGGCCCTCGCCAAAAACAACGGAATCCTGGATCCAAAGGAACTGGAGGCCACTGATCTCTAAAAATGTGGCCTCTTACTCTGTCGGAAGAGGTTACTTCCTCTTCGACTTTGAATCCAAGGAGGATAAAGATCTAATCTTCAGGAACGGGCCTTATTTCATGGGGCCACAGGGCCTCTATCTCAATGGATGGTCCCCGGACTTTGACCCGGAGGCGGACATTCCCAAAGCTGTCCCAGTCTGGGTCCGTCTCCCGAACCTCCCAATGCACTGCTGGAATCCCAAATCTCTCCGAGCCATCGGGAACGTCCTGGGGAAATACATTGACACGGCAAGCCCTAAGGACCAATACTCCTGTGCCCGTATTTGTGTGGAAGTGGACCTCGAGGCTGGCCTTCCGGAAGCTATCAAATTGACAGTGGGGAATTGGGCTCACTTCCAAAAGCTCGACTATGAACAGCTCCCGTTTAAATGTAGAGGCTGCCATGAATATGGGCATTTCGCTCGGAACTGCCCTAAGAAGCCTGAGATCCAACAAAACAAAGCGGAAGGTTGGCATAAGGTGAACAGGGCTAAATCTAAAAATCAATCTGTCGAGGACCCTAAGAAGGGCGAGGGGAATAGATCCACTGCCCCTGTTGAAGGATCCCAAGAAATCCCCCCCAAAAAAATATCCATAGAAGTAAGGGATGAGTCAAACGAAATTGAAGCAAAATCTAGCAACGAAGAAAGCAAAGAAACCGGAGCAACCTCATCAGATAACCAAAGGAAAGATCAAGAGGAAGACACAACATTGGCAAAAGAAGGAGATAACTTGGGGCAATCAGAGGAAGAACAAGAACTAGAATCAGATGAGGAGGAAGAGGAGGAAGGGGAAATTGAGTTGTCTACCCCTAGACGGACCAAAACCAAGGGAAGGAAATCTAAGAAAGAATTAAGGGATCAAGCAACCTACAAGGACAAGCTGCAAGGGTCCCAGTTAACCATAGAAAAGATGATGAAAAACACTAGGAATACTCGCCAGCAGGGGCATGCCCAGAAAGGGATGCCTATCATTACCAAAAGTAAGTAATGAAGGTCCTCTCCTAGAACTGCAGGGGTCTCGGTAGCAAATCAAAAGAAGAAAGTATGACAGATTTAATAACCATTCACCAACCGGACATCTTGATGGTTCAGGAGACTAAAATGGAGGAAGACGCATTTCTCCAAGTCAGTCTGAAGTTCTGGAAAAAAAAAGGCAAAGCTGCAACTAGTTCAAGGGGCGCATCTGGCGGCATTGGCACCCTGTGGGATGATAAGAAGTTTGAGGTCGTAGACATCAAGCACAACCCCTACTGGATCCTCACCCAGATGAGGCAATTAGACTCCAATAGCCTGGTAAGTATCTTCAATATTTATGCACCAAATTCATATGCTGAAAAAAAAAATATGCTGGACCCTCCTCCGAGAGGAAAGAAGCAATCTGGAAGGAAATATTATCCTGGCCGGGGATTTAAACATCACCCTGAGCCAAGATGAAAAGAGAGGGGGCTCTCTGGTCAGAGATCCTATCCGAGAAATGGTGGATGAAATTATTATGGACTGGAATTTAATGGACATAAAGCCCTCTGTTGGCAAATATACCTGGAATAATAAAAGGTTTGGGCCGCGGCACATCGCTGCCAGACTCGACCGCTTCTTAATCCAGGACTCTTTCCTCCTGCTGGGGCTGAATCTGTCCACTAAAATCTTACCATTTGGCGGCTCAGATCACAAGCCTATTCTACTAGAGATGGAGAACGGCAAGAATTTGGGGCCGATCCCGTTCATATTTGACCACCTGTGGGCCAATCGTCCTGAGTTCCTAAAAATTGTCATTGAATCATGGTCCCCTCCGGTCACAGGGTCCCCCTTCTACGTATGGGAGGAGAAGTTGAGACGTTTAAAGAAATCTTTAAAAGAGTGGGCCAAGTCACTCCCCCTCCCTACTCAAGCCAAAACTCTCGCTGCCCATGCATTGGAACTCCATCAGTCCAAAATTGAGGTAGGACCTGTAGATTATATTGATCTTCAAATGGAGGCTAAGCTCCACTGGGACCTTCACGTTGCTTGCTGGCAGGAATCTGAATGGTGGAGGAATAAATCTCGGTGCAAATGGCTTATAGAAGGCGATCGGAATACCAGTTATTTCCACAAACAGGCAGTGGCCAGAAAGAATTTTAATTATGTAAAAGAGATTCAAGTCCAGGACAATCTTAATACCAATTTTGAAGACATTAAAAAGGCAGCGACTACCCATTTCCATGAGCTGTACACGGCCTAGCCTAATCTCCAAGACGCCGATCTTGTTAGTCTAGTTCCCAGAAAAGTGAAGAATAAGGATAATATTTTGCTGTCAAAAACCATCACGATGGAAGAAATTAAAAAAGCAGTTGAAGAGATGGAGGATGGCCGAGCTCCGGGGCCAGATGGTTTTAATATCAATTTTATAAAAATTTGCTGGGATATAGTAAATCATGATCTTTTTAAAATGATTTCTAAATCTCAGAGGAGCAGAAAAATTGGAGGTAGCACTAATTCTGCGTTTTTGGCCCTCATCCCAAAAGAAAAGGATGCAAAGTCCTTTGATAGATTCAGGCCAATATCCCTGTGTAATATAGGGTATAAAATTATTACTAAGATCATGGCCAGTAGATTGAAAAATATTCTACCTTATCTGGTTCCGGAAAACCAAGGAGGTTTCGTCAAAGGTAGAAAGATTTGGGATAATGTCATCTTAGTCCAAGAGGCTATCCACTCCAGTATGCAGAATGGGGACAAAGGCATAGTGGTCAAGCTTGACCTGGCTAATGCTTTCGACAGGGTCAACCATAACTTTTTAAGCCAGGTAATGCAGAGATATGGTTTTGCTCAAGGTTTTATCAACTGGGTCATGGCCTGTATCAGTAAACCGTGGATTGCTCCACTAGTCAATGGGAGAGCAGCCCCCTTCTTTCAAGCCACGAGATGACTGAGGCAAGGGTGCCCACTCTCCCCTTTGCTCTACGCCATTCAGGCCTCCGTCCTTAGTTATCAGCTGGAAAATGCCAGGCAAGAGCAGGATCTACCTGGCATCAAAATGGCCAGAGGTGTTAAAGAAATTAATCATGCGCAATTCGCAGACGATACCATTCTCCTCGGAGGCGCTAGTCCCATCATTGCCCGCCGTTTCAAGAGTGAACTGATCCGTTACTGGCAAGCTTCTGGCAGTAATCTCAATCTAAGAAAGAGCCACATCTATGGTTGGAATCTCAATCCCAGGGAAATGCTAGAGATCTCCCGGGTTCTTAATATAGAAGGAGCTGTCTTCTGGGAGTCTTTCAAATACTTAGGAGTACCTATCTTCAAAAGTAAGCCCAATAGCTCAGCCTGGCAACCAATTGTGGACAAAATTAAGAGTAAAATCATGGGATGGGGGACAGCCTGGCTAAACTTGGCTGGAAAGTTAATTCTTATTAAGGCTGTGTTGAACAGCCTCCTTCTATAACAATGCTCTCTGATTCTAGCTCCGATTAAAATTATTTCCCAAATTGAGGGACTTATGAGATCCTTTTTGTGGCAAGGCGGAGCAAACGGAAGGAAAAAATTCGCTTTGGTAAATTGGAAAACTGTAAAATTGCCCAAACAAGAAGGCAGCCTGCACATAAGAGATCTGAGAACTCAAAATCTTAGCATGGGATCTAAGCTGCTCTGGAGCATGCTGGATACCAAGCCAACGTGGTGCAGCTCTATGTTGAGACGTAAGTATTTCCCAGGCCAGCGACTGAGGTGCTTTGATGAGGACAACCATGTGAGAAGGGGATCAGTCGTCTTCAACCTTTGCAAGAAATCATTGCCTCAATTTCGGGAGAATCTGCACTGGATACCGGGAAATGGACAGTCAATTAATGTTTGGGAAGACACGATCCTCCACAAAAAACCGCCCCAGCTCCCACGCCTTCAGCATTGGATGGTCTCAATGGGCCTCTCGTCCCTTTGGGATATCTCCTCATGGGAGGTCGCCGAGCCAAATCGCTGGAGTGGCTGGGCTGTCCCAGCGTGCCCTGTAGAGATGGAGGAAGACAAAATTCAATTGCTTCAGCATTTGGCAGGGCTTGCTCCAATTTCTAAATTCAAGAAGGACAGGCGTGGATGGGGGGCTGGCAATTATAACGCCTCTGATGGGTACAGGCATTTTGCAGCCAACTTCAATGTGCCAGGTAATCCAAAGAAGTGGCTTAAATTGTGGAACTGCAGCACGCTCCCTAAGATAGAGCTGTTCATTTGGACTTTGCTCCATGAGAAAATTCTAACAGGGGATAATCTGGAGAAAAAGGGGTTCGTAGGGCCGTTTCGGTGTCCTCTATGCGCTGAATCCTCCGAGAACATAAACCATCTATTTTTAACTTGTCCTTATGCCATTTCAGTATGGAAGGAGGCGATGAAGAGCTGGGGAAATGAAATACAGCTGCCAGAAAATATTCAGGTATGTTTTCTTAATTGGGACAGTTTTTATCAGGGTGAGTTGGCCAATAAAAAAGGATTGATGGCCTGCTGGATGAAACTTCCCAAACTAATCTGCTGGGGTCTCTGGACTGAAAGAAACCATAGAATTTTTAAAGACAAAACCCAACCAGCATGGAGAACAGCTATTAAAATTATTGCTCTGTTTAAGGAGGTTGTCAGAATTTCCAAAATCCCAAAAAATAAAGCAAATCTGACTGCCAAAGAAAACAAGTGGATGCATAGCCTTGACATCAAGACGACAAATAAGGTGGCTGTTAATAAGGTGGAGGATTGGGAGATCAGATTAGACAACTCGCAATTTGAGAACTGACTTAGAGAGAGGAAACTCTTTAAACTTTTCTTCGATGGATCCTCCAAAGGGAATCTTGGGAAAGTAGGAGGCGGTGGTGTCATCTTCGACCCAGGAGGAAACAAGGTGTTGGAATTCTTCTGGAATATCGGTTACGATTCCAATAATATGGCTGAAGCTTATGGGCTTTGGCAGGGCCTTAAAAAGTTAAAAAATAAAGGAGTGGAAGAAGTTATGGTATTCGGGGATTCCAAGTTAATTATTCAGGAGCTGAACGGAGGCAGTAGGAGCAAGAAAGAGCAATTTGCAAGACTGATTAGGAGAATCAGATACAAGGTTAACACGTTCAGGATAATTAAATTTTTTCACATTCTTAGAAATCTTAATGCTCTGGCGGATTCGGCAGCAAATAAGTCCATAACCATTGGCCTTAACGAGTTAAATGTAAATTCTGTTGTATCCATTGATATACCTCCCTAGATCGGCTACAGGATTTTCGTCTGAATCTAGCTGAGTTTCGGATGTTAGTTGGATTATGTACCTCTGATCAGTATTTTTCTTACTGAGCTTCTTAATACTATAACCGCTTTTGTTAAAAAAAATAAAAATAATAATAATAATAATAATAATAATTTATAATTGTCTGCCTACTCCTATGATCTTGATGGGCCATTTTGCAAAAAATATACCCAAAACCGTAAAAACAAATATCAACCATTTAGACAATTCAAACAAATATCAACCATTTAGACAATTCAATGTCAATCTGTTACAGTATCCAACATTTATCAACATGTATGGCCTGGACAATTTTCTTAAAATAACAGGAGGAATCCGGACACAGCGGGACTTCTGTGTAAGAAACATGCAAACGTTACTGTACCCCTCATACATGACCCCCTACCCACATACATTAATGAATAACATTATTCATTCTCCTCAATTTATATATGAAATGGGAGAGTCCTGCTAGGAAAACATGATCAAAGACATGCATGCAAAGTCATGGCGGCATAGACAAAACACTAGGAGAGAGATGCATGTAGATAGCCACATGGTCAGTACTATAGGCCCAACTCCCATAACAAGCTGCAACATATTCATCGCTAATAGCAGTGATCGGTATGTGAGATGTCACAACAGGGTGTCAGTGCTTAAACAAAGACAAAAAGTTGTCCTAACCTTAAGACTATGCACTCAAAAGTTTAGGATAAATTAGGTTAGGAGTTTCAGAATTAATTAATGTGATTGGTGTGAACATTATTTGAGCAAATTTCTCATTAATGCGAGATGATGTCAACAGGAAGCCACCTCCGGGGAACCATTTCTCCAGGTTGACATCACAATGTATCAACCAATCAGAGTTTTAAAAAATCATTTATAAAAAAATTCAATTAAATAAATAATTTCAAGGGTAAAGTTTAACTTTAGCTCCATTGAAAAATCAACCTTATATGGATAAACTAATATAGCTGAGCTATCCAAAACATAATAAGAACTTCATATAAAATGTAAAAAACCATATCATAAAAATCTGAAATTGGGATTGCACATTTACCAAAACCAGGGCAATTGCACAATTCTGTTGCAAAGTTGCCAGAAAAACTAAAGTCTGATACATTTATAGCGTTGGTGACATCATGTATCCGCCGGTTAGTCTAAACTCTTACATTTTTTAAAATTGTCCCAAATTAATATACGTGACTGAATCATATATATCCCCTTGTGGAGGACATAACAATCTGTTTTGGCTGTTATTATTTTTCATTTATTTAGTTTTAAGTATTTAGAGGAATTAAAAAATATTTTGTTATCATAAAACAAAAAGATTTATATTTAAAAAAAAAATCTTGTAATTTTTTGATAAATCTTAGTTTAAGATGGATTGATTTTTACATTAATACCCCTTTCTTCTATTAAATGTTTTATGTATAAATATAATTAATTGAAAAATGTTTATATATATATGAAAATATACATATATTTATATCAATAAAATAATTAGTATTATAATAAATTCATAAAAATATGTTTAAATAACATAAATACAAACAAAAAAAATTCATACATGAAATCAAAGTTTCAATTAGCATTATATACTATTAAATTTATATATGAGTTTGTGTTGTAGGTATAAATATGATTATATATTATTAATATTAATATATGTGTAATCTAACAATACATGTCAAACGGTGCATGTTTAGAGCTGTCGAACCCTAATCGCGTCGAGGGTTTCCGCTGCAGGTCAGTGGCCCTGCATCCATGGATCCTCCTGATCCCGCGTCCGTTGAGGACTGTTTTCAAGACATCGTGGCCTCTCTCCCCCCCACTCAGGCCGCTGCACCCCCTTCTTCATGATTTGTCAAGTGCGCCGACATTCCAGAAGTTAAGCTCTGCTCTATTGCATCAAAGCAGAAAGCAGTTATTCTTTCTGAGAAAGGTCTCATTGGCCTGTTCACTGGACTCTGGCCATCCCCGCGCTCAGTGGAGGTCTGGCTCATCAAAAATTGGAGAACCCTGATTCAGGGGGAAGTTCAGCAAATATTCTGTGGAAAATGATACTTTGCTTTCATTATCGAAAAGAAGGAGGATCGCGACCTGATATTCAGGAATGGGCCTTACTTCATGGGTCCGAGAGGCATGTATCTGAATAAATGGGATATGTCATTCAACCCAGAAAAGGATGTCCCAAAGGCGGTTCATGTCTGGGTCAAGCTCCCCCATCTTCCCCTTCATTGCTGGAACGATGAGGACTTTCAAGCAATAGGGAATACATTGGGGAAATATGTAGACAAATCTGAACCAAAAGCCCCAATGTTTTCTTGTGCCCGAATTTGTGTTGAATTAGATCTTGAGAAAGGCCAACCGGAGTCCATTATTCTCTCCATTGACAGGTGGAATCACCTGCAAATAGTAGATTATGAACAAATCCCCTTCAAATGCAAATACTTTCATGAGTATGGACATTTTGCTAAATCATGTCCGAAGAAACCTGAGAAACCCATCTCGGACAGCTCACTGAATGAGGGCTGGAACGTTGCAAGCGGGAAGAAGACAGCTAAGCCCCTTAAGCAACAGCACACCTCATCAAAGAGTGCCCCTGGAAATCGGTTCAAGGTCCTGGAAGTCGAGACATAATAAATAGAAACCCAAGAGGCAAATCTTGAAGTGGTTCAACAGCAGGACAATGAACCACCGTCATCAATCCCACAGCATAAGGAAAAGGAAGTTCAGGAAGAGGGTATCATGCAATCTAAAGAAAGGAAAGAAGCTGCAGTAAACTCTAAAGGATCTATCACGAGATCAAGGGAAAAAGAAATCTCAGAAGAAACAACAGATACTTCTGCAGAAGAACAAGAACCACTCTCCAGAAAAGGAAGAAAGTCCAACAAAGCCATAAGAGAACAGGAGGCAGCAAGGGAAAAGGCAGCAGGAAAGTAGTCTAATTTAGACTTTCTAGTCAAAACTTCACAAGCAAGTAAATATTTACTCAGTGCTAAAGAGGAAAAAAAGGAGAAGGAAAAGGCCCTTAGACAACTCAAAAAGTAATGAAAGTGGTCTCCTGGAATTGCAGAGGCTTAGGAGGCACACAGAAGTTAGAAGTTATCAAGAGATTTAAATAAACGGAATCTACCTCAATTATTCTCATCCAAAAGACAAAAAAATCAGCTGAAGACAGCATTACAATCATTAAAAGCTTTTGTCCAAAAGGGTCAGGATTAGCCACTAACGCAAATGGAGCCTCTGGAGGTCTTCTATGTTGGTGGGATTTAGATAAGTTTGGAATGATCTCTGCCATCGAAAACAAAAATTGGCTTCTCATAAAGCTAGAAAATAGAGAAAACAAAGAAAAGTTTTGGATCGGGAATGTATATGGCCCAACCTTGAATGTCCTAGAATTCATCTAACTATGTTGTGAGTTTCTCTCCAATGTCCTAGAATTCATCTAACTATGTTGTGTGCCTCTGTTGACGCTCCCTTGCCTTTGCAACACACTATTATAAGTCCTTTAGCTCTGTTTCCTTCATGATCTGCACAACTAGGGGCATCACTTTGAGCGATGTCCTCAACATGGCCAGTTTTCCCTCAACTTCCTACAACTGTGTGGTGATTTTCTCCAACTGTGCATCCTGGACTACACTTCCCCAAAACTATGTAATCATGTCTATGACTCATTTGGCTTCTTGCTCCATTTGTTCCAGCTGCGTCGCTAAGTCTTCAATTGTGATTTTTTGTTTCACATCCTACTCTAGTGGTGTTCCTAGATTCACTAGGTCATCTAAATCTTCATTGTCACGCTTAATTTGTGCAATTACGACTCCAGGTCGCTGGGATTTTTCCTCTGTGTCCATATCTTCAGTGATTTTTGGCACTTCATGGACTGCAACAGAAACTGCCTACTCTAATCGTACCCTGTTGTCCCAGAGTTGCGCTTTCTCCACTATTAAGTGATCTTGATCCTTATTTAGGTCCTGAATCTCCTTCCTTTCCTCTACTTCTTTCTCCTGCAACCTCAAAAGGTGGTCTCCAATAACTTTTTCTTGGTCAACTAACTCTTGAGTCGCTACCCTCTACAGTTGAACCAATTTTAGCGTTGACATTTCATTGAGGTCCAGTGAGAGGTCCTAAAAATGTTGAAGTGAGGTGTTGACATCCTCACTATTTTTCTCAATCGCATGCGGTGGAATTTAAACATTCTTGATTTGCTTTCCAGTGTTGATCTCTCCAATATTCTACGACACACTTGCCTCAGGTACCTTGTTTAAAATTGCATCAATTAATGAATTTAGGTGAGTGTTTACATCGCCAAAGCCTTTTCCAGTCTACTTCTTCATCTGCTCTATCGTCAGATCAGTCATTGTGGTGATCACCACAATAATACAGCTTACTTAGTCCTCAGTCACTAGTGGTGTTTTGCTAGTCGCACCCTACTCTCGTCGCTTCTTTGTCCAAGATTCCTCGAACATATGCTCCACCTATGAGTCAGTTGGGGTCCTTGTTGACTCTTCATATAACTTGTTCTCACTCTATGGTTCTAGCATAGGATCCATCAAAGCATCGGCTAGTGGACCCATCGACACTTCCTCTGCACTAACAAGTTCTTCCCACTCTACAGGCCAGACATGTATAATGGCCTCCATCTTTGAATCAAAAATTTTGTAGAGTGTGGGAAACCACTGCTTATTTTGGTCTCTTCTCACCTGCACCTGAATGGAATGTGGCCCTATCGCAAACCGAACAAGGCATTGTTATTTCACCACCGCCTCTTCTGATAACCACAGAAATTTGACGGTTGCTGCCTCCAGCGCCTCCCATTACAGCCAGAATTGTATTGAGCATTCCTTGAGTTGTTTCGACTCCTTAACATTCTAAAGGTTCTGGTAGTGCACTCCTTTGCATACCTTGACTACCTCAACGTCCATTCCCTAGTATTCCTTGGGATCCATCCAAGAAACTAGTGCAATCAGAATGGGAATCCAGCTATAAGTAAGCGGACGTTTCCCCACCTGTACTGCGAGTGCATCATCTGTCAACTGGTTTATTGGGAACAAAGACCAGTTCATCTGCACACCTTGTGCACACGCTATGACCCCTGAATTGCACTGGTTGGGTCGGTTCTTTCAGAATAGCTTGCTAGTCATAATCCTCATTGTGATGCAGACAACCTGCTCATTAATGTTGTCAATGAAGTATGCATGCCTGTCACGCTAGAATTTATATCTCTTCTTCAGCTTCGCTGCTAGCTTATTTTTGTTGTCCTTCCCCCAGAAATATTGTAATGGGTCGGGACCCTACTTGGGAAGCCCTGTGATCTATGAAATTAGTTCTACTATGACTGGTACCAGCTAGTCCAGCCATAGATAGCCTCCATGGAAGCATGCTTACAGTTGCTATGTGCATACGTTGTATTCCACCAACCTCCTGAAAGGAATCATTTTGATGCATCCCAACAACCTCTATCTCTCCAATTCCCATGTCCAATCATGTGGAATGCATGCCACTGGGATGCTTCCTACCTCTATTGAAGGTACAAATGGATTTGCAGTGATCTCGACCGACGTGAGAAGATCATGGTCTTCATATTTCATTCTCGACCGAGGGAACAATGTCCATGGTGCATAGCATGCCCTGTGGTATCATCGACATCTTGAATGGTTACCTCTAGTTCTTCATGATTTTTCATGGCTTTGCATTAGGTCGACATGGAGGAACATAGCTAGGGATGTCCACAGTGGAAACCCCAGTCCAAGAAGTGGATTCCCTCAGCCCCAGATGTCAATGATCCTATTTTCTGGACCGCCTCTTCCTATTCCCTTGCAAAATTTCTGGTCGACACCTTCTTTTGTACTGGTGACTTGGGTCGTTGCACCCCTCTCTTTCTCTTTGGGACTGAGGACGAACCCACCGACATACTGACTACTTCTTGCCCAATTAGCACCCCTATAATAGGTGAGTCTCTCCTGCTTGAACTCTATATATGTATCGGCTCACTTGACATTCCTCACAAACTCCTACAAGGTCAAAACGTAGCACCTCAACCTCACTCTGCTCTGTAATTCACTTGCATAACGCAACACAACACACTAAATCAACTCTGCAATAAATAGGTAGCTCAAACTTTACAATGGTGAATTCAGAACATGATCTTCCCCATCTTATAGCACCAAGTCGACCATGCGAACGATATCCTAATCATTACGATCAAATCCTACATTAACCACCTGAATCTGCCCGCGATCCTCCCAATTCAACGGTCAAATCCACCATTAATGCATGTCCCATCCAGGAGAGACATAGGTTAACTATTTTAACCATTGTATTTATTATTTATTTGACTTTTTTGTAGCCCTGTCTCTATCATGACATGACTCCCTAACTGCGACACTGACTCCTCCACTTGCACAGACACTTCCTCCTAGTGTGTCATCCTCCTAACTACCATACTATGCAACAAAAACAAAAACAAAAATTTGCGTTGCGCATTGCTTCAAGCATCGTGCACCACCAGGCCCCTCCTGTAGGGCTTCACCCTACTTCCATTCACCATCTTAAGAAGCATCGCACCATCTAACTATTGCAATTGTACTGTGCCTCTGACAATAATTGAACTGATAACATATTGACCCAGCCAATGCATCTACAACTTACCTGGATGGTTGATGGACTTGATGTCATACATCAGCACCAGGTCTCCTTTCTAAAAGTGTTTCTTCTTCATATGTCAATCATGACAATATTTTTGTCGATCCTTCTCAACATGCTGGTGAAAACCTGTAACAAAGAGATCTTCCTATAGTTGCACCAACTGCACTAGGCATTCTTCTAATGCTCCTTCATCATCCATTCATGTCACAGCTATAATGCGCAAACTTGAAACAATGTACTCCATTGGCATGACTTCCTCATGTTCATACACCAACTTGAATGGTGTATGTCCTGACAATCTTTTGTAAGTGATGCGATACACCCACAAAACTGCTGGAATATTCAAATCCCAATCATCACGGTTCACATCAGTACACACCTTTGTGAGCACGTGCCCCAACACCTTATTGAATGCCTCAACTATCCCATTTTCTTGTGGATGATAAGGGGTACTCTTCTTATGCTATATTTGAAGCTCCTCTATTAATGCACTAACAATATGATTGATGAAGTGACTCCCTTGATCGCTCATCAATATCTTTGGACACCCAAACCGAGTAACAATGTTGTCAAATAGGAATCGTGTTGTTGTCGCAGCAATGCAATCTACAACTGGTGCGGCCTCTACCCATCTTTTCATATAATCTGTTGTCATGATGATATACCGCACACCAGTTATTTTTCCAGGTGGGTTGATTGGTCCCACAAAATCTACTCCCCATTTTTAAAATGGATGCAATGTCACCTGAGGTACTAGCGGCATCTCTTCCTTCCTTGATGGTTTTCCAGTCCTTTGACAAACGCCCTAATTCTTTGCATAGTCAATTGCATCCTTGTTGAGAGTTGGCCACCAAAACCATGCGCAGAGTATCTTCCTGACAGTAGTGCGACCTCCATAGTGTCCACCCGCAACTCCCACATGTTATTCTACCGAAACCTTTCCTTATTCATGTGGTAGGACACATCGCCATAAGATCTCATTTGGTCCCAACTTATAGAGTTCCCCAGTGATCAGCTGGAAATATGTGGCTTGAACAACCAACTGCTTCTTTTGACTTGCAGTAAACCCTTCTCGTGTTGTTCCTGTCGCAAAAGAATGAACTATTTGCTCATAGTAGTCATCAACCATCTCAACTCTAAATAATTGTGCATATGGTAATCCATATTCAATGTTCGTCAGTCATTCACCTATCTCAATTCACGATAAGTGATCTAGGCCTGCATTCAAGCGACCTGGCTTCACAATTATCTCAAAATCAACCTCTTGAAAGAGAAGTAGCCACCGCCATATCCTCCCCCCCAACATAAGCTTATTCACCAGGTATTTCAAATCAGATTGATCCATGAACATCTTGAAATGACCTCCCAATATATAATTCTAAAACTTTTGTAGTCCATATACCATTGCCAAACCTTCCCTCTTTGTCGTAGTATAATTCTTCTCCATAGATGACATATTTCGACTAGCGAAATCAATCAGGTGATCAATGTCACATTCACCTGGCTATGCCAGCACCACTCCCAGCATGGTTGACGATGCATCAACATGAACATGGAATTCCTTCTTCCAATCAGGGAAATCCAGTATCAGTGCAGAAGCCATCTTGGCCTTCAATGTGTCAAAACATACTTGACACTCCTCACTCCATACAAATACCACATCCTTCTTTAGCAACTTCTCCATAAGGGTCGTGATCACGGCATAACCTCTGATAAAATTGTGATAGTATCATGTATGGCCCAATGTTTCACTAAGTTGCTTTACATTTGTAGGTGGTTTCAAGCTCAAAATCAATGCAATCTTGGCTGGGTCAACAAACAGTCTTTGCTTGCAAACAATTTTTCCTAACAAAATCCCAAAAGGTGCGTAGAAAATGCACTTCTTCAAGTTCAGCGCGATATGTTGTTGTCGACATCGCTCCAGCATAAGTCATAGGTTTTCTAGATGGTCCCCAATCAATCCATAAATGGTCCAGTCATCCATGTAAACCACCATAAACTTCTGAATAAAATCCTTGAAAGCAAAGACAACAATCCTAGAGAATATCGCAGGTGCATTCTTCAATCCAAATGGAATCACATTGTACTAAAAACATCACCATTTAGTAACAAAGTTTGTCTTATGGAAATATTATTTTGTGATCTTAATTTGGTGATAGCCAGAAAAGGCATCTATGAACGAATAGGTATCTTGACCGCCCACTCCTTCTAGTACCTCATTCGTAAATGGTGTCGAAAATGGATCATGCAGACATACATCATTAAATTTCTGAGGTCATTACAAATATGAACCTCACCTATATTATTATCTTGCACAACCATGGGACTGATCCATTCTAATTCCTCAACCCGTTCTCTTATCCCAGCATCCAGCATTCTGTCGAGATCAGCCTTGACCCTCTCCTTGTATCGCAGATTCAAGCGAAACGGCCGCTGCTTCACAGGATCCGCATCTAGTTTCAATGGGATCTTCATCTCTCCCAAATCTCCCAATATCCCCTTCATCTCAGAAAACTTTGTAGGAACCAAATATTGGAATTCATGCAAAAGATCAGTGATCTTTGTCAATGTTTCTTTATCCCAGTAGTCCCCAATATTCGTGAACGTTGGTTGCTCCTCTGTCCCAATGTTGACCTTCCAAAATTTTAATGGTCGATTCATCTGATCCATTGATATCTCAGGTGTTGCAACATTCTGACTTCCTTCTGTCTCCGGAATGTTAATATTTCGTGGATCACCACCATCATTAGGTCCTCCTGTCACATTATAGCACTCCATCATCGACTACATCATATGTGTTGCATGTGTATCTTTCAAATATGTGACTGGTACTACCTTCAGAACAACATCTCGGATATGTTGCAACATGCTATGAACGGTTGGGTCTACATCTGCAAAATTGAATGTATGACTCAAATAGGTCGACATCTCCTCCTAGGTCATAATTTCTCTGCGCAAATCAGCTGATACATACCACTGACATGGAATTTCATCCAACGTGCATACAAAGGAGTGTACCCACTCATCCTTTAGTCGCAAAACCCACATATTTTGACACATGATCAGATGACCGCAAGGATCATTCCACCCATCATACATATCGGCTTGATATTTTTCTACTTCACCAAAGTGAACTATCATCAACCTGCGACACTACGACCATCCAGTGATAGAATTATTATGGGTCTCCCACCAATGTGTTGGGGTATCATTCAATGCTTCATCCAATGCAAACAATCGTTGTGGTTCTCATATCTTATCCTCAAATTAAACTAGAAACTCAAACAACTTAGGCAGTCCTTCATATATTTGCAACTCAATAGTATTTGTTGTAACTCGGCACAATGACTGAGTAATCATACCACACTTTCGAATCAATATCTCATGCATTCGATTCTTCCAACTCTCTAAAGCATCATCAGAGTTTGAAGATGCAAAGCTAGAGCTGCTCCAACCAATCTCACCATCAACAGTCAGATGGATGTAATCCTCGGAAATGTTATATGCATGATCCCATCCTCCTACAATATCCTCCTTAATTGGTTCAACATATCTTCTCCCTTTAGTTTCGGAGCTATAACTCTGATATCATGGTTTTCAAAGTTCATCACTCACTTCTTGAAATTAATCACCGCTAAGATGTTATTGGCCCATCCAAGCCCCAGCAGTGAGGGATAGGAGCCTCCACCATCAAAAACTTAAATAACATCAAAATCAGCAGAAGTATTTATCCCTTCAACTTATACTACAAGATGTGGAACTTTCCCAATATGTGTTACTCTAGCCTAATTAACCAGTCGTAGCTGCACAGGGGACCAAACCAACTGTGGTCTATCCATATTTCCCATGTCTACTTTGTTAGAATCTTGACGTCTGAGCCTAGATCTAGAATAACTGAATCTTTCTCATAATCCTCAATCTAAATATTCATTCTCATCTCCTTTCCTGTCTTTTTCTTGTGCAAATAGTTCACTGCGGACTCCTTCCGTCCCTTCTCTGGGCGATGTAACAAATTTTCAATCTCAGCAAGGAAATTGGGATCTTTTTCCAGCAACAAACAACTTTCAAAGAATTTCTGCAAGGCACCATGTTGTCGTGATGGTCCTACTACCAAAGTTGAATCAAAAGCAGTTTCCATTTCATAAATAGGAAACTTACCTGGATCTCATCTTATCGCATCACGTGCTTCAAATAATGTCTCTCTCTCAGCCTCAAATTTTTGGAAACGGGCTATCATCCCCTGTCATCACACCTCTGCGAGTAATGACAACAACATCAGCGTCCTGCATTCTAGGTTATGTCGAGATCTTCACAATTGTTGGTCCTTGATTCTGGTTTGGTGGCGGATTCACTGGTTGGTTTGTATTCTAGTTTACATTTTGGTTTGTATTTTGGATCTGGTTCTGGTTCTGGTTCTACAACTGTGGAATGTTCCTTGACTGCCACTTCACGATCAACTATGGACAGTTCTCAATAGTGTGTTCAGCAGCAATACAATAAGTACATTGTTCTTGCATGTTCAGGAAATCTCACTAATAATGTCCCAGTACTCCACAATTATAGCATTGTACAAGTCCACAACCTCATCCTCCTCCTTGACCAAAGCCTCCACCTTCCCCTCCTTGGAATCCTCCGTGGAATCCTCCTCATTGTTGATACTATGGTTGATTGAATTGTTTATGTTGTGAGAGATTCGGCTATAATTTCGCATAGTGTGATTGATTATACTGTGGATGCTGCAGATTCATATACATTTGGTTGTACTGTGGAGGTGGCAGAACAAACTGTGGTTGTGGGTGTGGCTGCGGATGCAGTACAAACTGCGGTTGTAGCTGTACCACCTGTGTTTGTGGTACAAACTATGGCTAAGGTGGTGGTTGTACCACATGTAGATGATGTGGTGGTTTCTACATTGTTTGATTGTATTCTCCCTTCATGTAGTACATGTCCATTATTCTGTCCTAGAGAAAATCATATGCTCGACAATCCTTATCTTCATGCCCAACAAACCAACAAAATGTGTAATACAAATTCTTCGGCTTCGTTACCATCTTCTACATATACCCACAATATTCATGTCGATGCCCATAAATTTTGCAGATAAGACACCACGGCATGATGCCATAACTTAATGGATTTGGTTCTCTCGACAATAGGTAGTTTCAAAAACCCAGGCACTGATCTTTATGATGTCCTTTTGTGCAGCATCGAGTACATCGTATTTCTTCGTACTTCTCTTTCCCCTTTTTAATGTCCTGTAACTGGATCGTCAAGTTTTTCAGTTGAGACTGAATTTGATTCATACCAACTCTCGTCTCACCAACAAGTGAAGCCTCCAACTTCATTGTGATCTCTAGAGCCTCGCTCTATATTGCAATTTTTTGTTACATCAAAGGCATTTTGATATGTGGTACTAATGCCACGATGAACCATTCCTTATGTTGAACATCACTCATATCAAATATGACTCTCTCCATCAACGTCTTGAATCGTTGATCAAAATACCATACAGTTTCATTAGGATACTGCTTAATCTCCTTCAATCAATCATTTCCTGATTTCATCCAGAGTCTTCGCTAGAGTCCCTGTGGGAACTTGTACAAATTCCATATACCAGTCTAGTGCCCGACCTCGAAGGGTCATCGCCAACTGGCCTTTCTTGACATCGTCATCCTGAGCTTGCTTGAGAGTACACACTGCTTCAAATAGAAACCAGTATTGTTCGAGATCCTCAGTCTCATTCCCATGAAATAGAGGTAGCTTTACATCATCTCCCACCATATTGGGCCTTCTTCCAATAGTTGTTGATATATTACTATTAGAGTGTTGTTGACACATCAGAAAATTTAGTGTTGAGCTAGTATTTATTCCTGAGTGCGGTGCAATGCACGAAGGTGTGGGTACATTATTTCTCTGGGTTAGTATGTCCTTGGGCTCAATCGTAGCTTGGTTGTCTCCTCCGTCGTTGTAGGGTCGCTTTGTCCCGTGTGGTATTCTCTCGTGGCCTTGTGTTTCGGTCATAGCAGAACTTTCTCTTGTTCTCTGCCTCTTCTGTTGTCTAAACATTGCTCCAACCCACGTAAGACCACTCCCTTCCTCAACTTCCCTCACAGTCTCGTTGTAAATTCTATCCATCTACCCTGTATCATTTGATCCAACCCTCATCTCCTCGATACCTGCAACCTCCGCACACCAAGGATCTAATCAATGAAGTTCATCTTCAATATTTCCTTTTCGTAGATGAGCATCTTAATAGACAAATGCAAAGATAACAAAAACCTAGCTCTTGGTCCGTTGAAGAAATCCCTTTTTGTGTCACTGTAAGATTTAATTGTGTCGACCATGAACTCGGTGACATATCCCTCCTATATGTTGTAGAGCCAAAATTCAATAGCCCTTGATGCTTTGTTGTCTAGCTCCTGTAGCTATTGGATAAGTTATGGAGTCCATCTAGTTGGTTCGCCTCCTTGAAAAATTGTCTTTCGATAGCTCAATCGCTCAAACCACTCGTACGAGATGATTGGGAACATAGAAAAGAAATATTTGTGTAGATCAGAATGCAAGTGACTCTCCAACCACTTTTGGTTCATTACTCTAGGGTTTTGATTCTATTTTGAAAAAAATTCCCATGCATTCTGGTCAAACCAGTCTTGAATTTATGGTCTCATCGGATTCCACAACATTTCCTCCTTCCCCTTCGCACTATAGTCCCAGGAATGAAATCATTTGTTGACACAAACCCGTCGACAAGGTTTCACTCTCTGTCGACACCCTAAAACACAGCGATCTCCCTGAGCACCAACCCAGATAGGTTTTACCCTGTCCAACAACACCTTTAGAGCGAATGAGGTCTCACCTGAGATGTTCAAGGGAGAACTGTCGAAACCAAGTTTCCACAATATGAAGGAGGATAGCGCATCTACTGTCAACTCAGTGCAGCATTACTTAACAGATCCAATCATTCATGTTACACATTAACATATTCATCTTGTCATTCAATGGATTATATCAACATACTTAGATCGCATCATAAACATCAATGCATAAGCAGATCTAACAATATAGCATCATTCATGACAGGAAAGCATTTCATCATAAATATAGCAACATCACAATGCAGTATTCAGATACATTCACATGGTATAAAATAGGAAAAAAGGAAGATGCAAAAAGACACAATGTTTCTGTTCAATCTTCATCATGTCATATTAACCTTCATGGCAAAACACAGGTTCCCAAAAATAGTTCTTGAGTTCATATCAAAACACAAATCACTGATGGGTTCAAGATCAAAAGATAGACATACACTTGATCTCCAACAACAACCAACCCCCGAAGAAGCCTTAACATTTGCAATCCTAAATCTATTAATAGGCTTGCGCCTTTACATATGTGGTCCACTTAAGTCAAGTTCATAACTACTTGTACCAAAATCTAAAAAATGATGACCACAATCCACATAATATGGTCAAAATATACAAAATATGGTCAAAATACTCAAAATATGACCAATCCATCCTGTGCACCAAATTTCACCTTTGTGTGCCATCTTCGACCTTGCGCAACATCCTCAATGTTGTGCAACTAACTATCCTCAAAACTGGCTGCCAAAAATATTTCCTAACAGCCCCAAATCCTTCTAGAACTGTTCTTGACTATATGAAACATTATTTGAATCTTATTACTAGTGTTTCAACACATCTGAATCTTCCCCAAGCCCTTGGTTGATTGGATTTAAAAAAGTCTTCCTAGTTTCACAGTTGGGTGACCCAGAAGCGTGGGAGTAAGTTTCAGCATATCTGATTCCAAAACCTAAATGGTCCATGATATAAATGTGTTAGGGAAGATGATTTCTTTGTCAAAAATTTTACTTGATTTCTCCCAACAACCCACTACCCTTTCTGCAAAAGTATTATCCACTTTCCCTTTTTTTCCTAGTTTTAAGAGTTGTCTAATTGAGTACAAATTTTCATTCAGAATCTAAATTAAATTTGCAGAAATTTAGTATTATGATCTATATATCAGATCCGGAATATTACACATGTATGGAATACATTTTATAAGGGGCACATCACCCAAAAACGGCTTGGGTATATCTCCAAGCACTAGAGAGGTTCAAGGCTTACTCACACACAATTTCAAAATGCCCATAAAATGTGATATCATTATTTTATAGGAAGCTTGGATTCTAGGTAGAATTCACTCTTAATGTGGCCCACTTGCCTCAACCCATGTTCCCTCATGAGTGAAATTGGTACTTTCTTGGTTTTACACTGACATGCCCTTTTTATTCATTTAGAAACTGTGCCTTCCTATCTTTAGACTGATTTTACTTTTCTCATGTTAGGAAATTGTTCCCTCCTTCCTTTTGGGATAAATTTTATTTGGAAATTGCCCCCTCTTTACTTCCAAAAGTTTCCTTCTTTTCATGCTAACGTATTTTTCTGCACTTTCTTGTTTTGTGCATGCTTTTCTGGATGGATGTTTTTGTCATTCTTTCTATATTTTTATGTTTTCCAGGATATTTCTTAATTCTTCCCTAGTTTCCAATTAGTGTGACAACCCATTGGTTCCAAATGGTCTCACGTGCCCCCCCTTGGCCACCTAACACATCCACTAGGTCCAAAAATTAATATTTTCATAATATAAAATAATTAAGGCATGAAACTTTTATCCTAAGTATAAGAGTTGCATACAATGATATTTATTATCAATCAAAATTAACCCCCCCCCCCCCTTTAATTAATCTATCCCTCCACTAGGAACCATGGGGTTCTCAGAGATAGGGATTTCTCCATGGTGTTATCAAGAAAAATGGGGACATTATAGTCCTCCCCTCCCAAATTTGTTTTCCTCAAGCAATTAACCAACTCCAACCATCTATGAATCCAACAAGTGACTTCAATCCTCAGAATATGTTGGTGTCTGTCTAGAATTGGCATCCTCAATTACAAGATCAATTCCAAAGATTCGTTGTGTTTATGTTGCACCACTATGATTATATCCATACCCCAATGAATAACACATTTTTAACAAAACTTTCAACCCATCTAAGATAACTGAGTGGAATTCATGGATCCAAGTTCCTCCTCTTCAAGGATCCAAATTTTCCTACCACTTTCGGAAAGTTGTCCTTCCAAGAAATTCCAAGTCCCAATGTCTCAACTGCATCCTCCCACACATCAATAACAACAATATATATTCATAATCATAGAAAATGAAAATGAGTATGGGAAAAGCATACCACCACACTATAATATCAATGCTTACAGTACAAAATTGAAACTGTGAAGGATCTTGTAATAACTTATGACACTCTTTAATGTAGGGAAAAGACCTTGTGATATTTGTTCAAACAACATAAAATTTATTATGTTCTTGATGCATATAAGAACTCGAGCCTACAATTTTTTTACAGCAATGACATATATGTGAGTCCCATGTCCCAATAAAACTATAGGCATCCTCCAACAACCATAGATTCCCATGTTGCTCAAAGAAGATGTAGGTTGTCTCTGCTGAAACTCCCTTGGAGTAATAAAATGTTATGCCCTCCAATGTGCATAAATCAAAAAAGTACCTATCCATCCATTCC
Source organism: Pseudotsuga menziesii (assembly GCA_001517045.1). Taxonomy (NCBI): domain Eukaryota; kingdom Viridiplantae; phylum Streptophyta; class Pinopsida; order Pinales; family Pinaceae; genus Pseudotsuga; species Pseudotsuga menziesii. The sequence goes on from LPNX010186535.1 coordinate 438,791, forward strand.
ATGAATGAACAAATCCTCCAACTGTCAAGCCCATACGGAAATCTTATTTCTTTCCCATGTTCATAATCCCAATGGCTCAACTCGCTGCCACTGGTCATGCAATAATCACCATGAATGGAGTAATCAAATATAGGAAATGGATGTCTTTTCTGATGTTTAGAATGGGATGGTTCTCTCATCAAATCCCCATGGATGAGTGTGGGAGCCTACTTCTCCTTACTTGGCACCAAAATAAAGAATCCCTTCACCCAATTATCATCATCATGTGCTATAGTTGTAGTATAAAGTGTATAAGATGAGAAGTCATGAACCAAATTCAAACTTCGGTAATACTCATCCACCAAGAATGTGGATTAATCCTTAACTCCTTTTATTGGTTCATAATATGTACCATATTGTTCCTCCTCTAAAATTATACAACCTTCACCAAGAGGCATCTCCGAATCTCTCTACAATAGTTCAAGTGCTTGGTATCCATTTTGTTTTCTCCCAAACTATTCAAGCACATGCAAATCAAAATATAGCTCCTGTGCATATGTACTAAAGATATATGATGGGTGCAAAATATATTTTTGTTGTTTCCCATAGGGTAGGACAATATCGGTAAATCCAAAAGACTTATCATAGAAGAAAAAATATTATTTTCCTTAATGAATCGCCATCTTAGTTATGTATTCATTCACCAAATCCATGGATGAATAAAATCTTCAGCTTTTAGATTTATATGATATGTAATAATACACCCTCTTCAAATCCAAGTCTTCTCTCCATATAGGTAGCTCTTGAGGCCTCTCCTCCAGTACATGCATACCACACAACACCCTATAGATGCAGGAAAGACTTGTGCATCCTTGGACCTCCATCTCAATGATGTACTTGTATATCCAATCCATAGACAAATAAGTACCTTTACTTGCATATATGAATGGTATGTCTTATCGAATGTTTTTTACAAGAAGTGAAGTTTTTTTCCAATATCTTCTATGTCATCTCCTTACACCAACACTTGCAATTATAACTTTCTTCATGTTCATCCTCCACATGAATTTCATCCATCATACCCCATGCATTTCCTTCCATGCAAGATGAAGGGTGTGGTACAGCCAACTCCTTTTGAAGTTGATATATTTGCAACTTTGAATATGGAAGAGCCTTTTGGGTGCTCTCCAAAGAGACATATTCATCCTCCAATTCATTACCAATCATTTATGATTCATATTCCTCCCTTCTAAGTGCATGATGGTATATTTTGGTTACCTCAAAAAGATGATTCCTTTCTGAGAGCAAATTCATGTAGCTTTCCTTCATCTTATCCATTGCTTCTTTAAGAGTTCCAAAATATACCAAGAAGGATTCTACTTTCAATCCTTCTTCTGAATCTATCCAACAACATATTAACACCAAGGAATTGGAATCAACTAAAATTTCCTTGGATACTCTAATCTTCCCTCCACCCTCCTTTAGTGATCCACCCAAATGGTGTGGCTCACAAATAAGATTCTTCACCAAATGATCTTCTTCTTTGAGTTCCAATGAAAGATCCAAATTTGATCTATATGATTAATTCTCTCCCAAATCCTCATGTGTTAGAGAATTATACCTCCTTAGTACCATGGTCATACACCTAGGACACATTTTCATTAGTTTCATACTTATGTTATATGGTCCAAAACTAGGTTGTGTTGGGCAAGGAAGGTCATTTTGGTGTTTCGAACTCATTAATGCACCCAACAACCCACATTTGATCATTATGGTTACACATGTTCCCTCATTTATGACTATTTATTCCTTGGTGCGCTCCCACTCCATAAAACAAGGAAACTAGTTGAACGGAGGTGCCCATGCATGGTATTTGGGTGTTTTTGGATCTTTTAGACCATTTATTGATGCCTAGAGCCACTCCCACTGACCCATGCACTATTCCATGCCTACCCTACCTTCATTTATGTCCTATCATTCTCTATCCATGTTCACATAGCCGCTTGTGACTGTTTGAGGTGGTTTGGGAGCTCATTGGTCCACCTAGGGGGGATTTGAGGTCTAATTTAATCCTGCCACATGTATGCATCCAAATTTCCAACAAAGGCTAACAATTTTCTCCTATTTTAATATAAACATGTTCTAATAATATTTACACACTAGACTATGATAATAAACTTAGTTATTGGCATCATGTATATGTGTTAATTTCAGTATTTTCACTGTTGTTCTGCATAATTTATGAATATATTGAGTTTTGAGGATTATTTATCTCCTATATATTGCTATGAATCATATTTTAACATGATATCAGAGCTATTTGGAGCTTCAAATCAAATCCAGATCATTTGAGTTTCTATCTACGGTTTCTTCCATAAATATTTATGTGTTTGCATTGCAGGTACTTCCAGTGTTTCTGTCACTCAATGTGCAAGAAAAAAAGGAGAAGAATCATGTATTTATTAACCTGTTCAACTATTTTAATGGAATTATTAAATGGTGATCCATATAAGGTATAAATGCCTCTATAGAGTCACCATGGGGACTAAGAACGAACACAACTCTACTATGAAAAAATTGAAGTACTTCAACAGATTGGATGAAGCATTCAGGATGCTTTGTCTCATTATATCGAGGGATATTCTCTTTTATGTAGAAATTATTACTACACCCAATGAATTTTATCTCAAGATAGAGTCATTGTTTGGGAAGACTAACGAGATGAGAGGACACCAACTCGAAAATGAGTTGATCTCATTGAGCCCAACTCACTTTGAGACAATCCAGGATTTCTTCACAAAGATCAAATCATTAGTGCTTAATCTAAAACAATGTGGAATTGAAAAGAAAGAATAAAGTATTATCATTTCCATCCTTTTGAAGCTAGGACCTGAGTACTCAATGTTTGTCTCCTCATTCCACTCAGGCAAGATGACAACTTGAAATTGGCGATTGCCTTCACTAGCAGACTTCATGGAATCCTTGACTCAGGAACATGAAAAGTTGGTGTAAATGGGTACCATAAAATACACCAAGGATGAATCCCTTGCTGCAGGAGTTTCGAATCAATACAAAGGCAAAAAGAAAGCCAAGGATTTGAAGCAGTAAGAGAAGAAGAAGTAGGACAAGCACAAATATTCAGATGGGGGTTCGAATCCTAGCAAGGACAAAGAGAAGAATAAGCATGAGAAGACAAAATGCACTTATTGTCACAAGGGATTGCATTAAGAGAGTGCATGCATGAATAAAACCATTAACATGATGGCGCAACTCCTTGAGAATAACAACATCCCACTGCCATAAGGCGTAAGTAAGAAATAGGTAGGTTCAAGCTCAGAGAACAAGGATAGATGACATTCTTTCATTTTTGGGTCTTCAAGAACTTCATCCTTCATCATAGATTCAGGTTCCTCAAGTAACATGGCTTCCATGAAAGATTCCTTCTCAGCCATACATCCTTACAGTGGTCCATCCATTCTCATGGGTGATGATTCAGATATCCAAGCCAAAGGGATTGGAAGGATTGATCTACAATATGGGTACTTCAACAATGTGTTATTTGTCTCTGATATTGAAGTGAACCTGCTCTCTATCTATCAAATTACACACACAGGTACAACCAAGAGAGTAAAATTTACTCAATATTTTTTGGAGATCTCAAACATCTCTATAGGCCAAATTGTTGCAGTGGGTTTAGCTGACCATGATTCAAGAATGTATAAGTTATCTCACTTCCTCCCATAATCCAAAGGGAATGCACTCCTATCAAATGCCAATGAGACCATAAATTTTTGGCATGAGAGGTATGGACACCTCAAGTACAGGTACCTCCAAGCACTAAGTAATGATAGCATGGTTGAAGGGATTCCTACCATCAAGTTTTCCAAAATCACTTACAAAGGGTGCATAGTGGGGAAACATGTTGAGAACAAATATGAAAAAGGGAAGGATAGGAGGGTTTTACAAGTTCTTAATATAATCCATTCAACTTCGATGGGGCCTCTTTCCACACCCTCATATGGGAATTCAAGGTATGTGTTGAATTTCATAGATGATTTCTCAAGGTCAAGGATGTTTTAAGGAACCATACTTATTTAAAAGTGTATAAATGTTGGCGAATATTACCAATTCTTAAAATGCCAACTATAAAATGATTGGCGATATTTTTCAAAAAATATTTTAATTTCCAAGGATTTTATATCATTTATATAATAATTTGGCGATTTTTAGGGTGAAAAAATTTTACCCCATCAAAATTGGAAGAAATAGGGCTTCAAAAAATGCAAAATGGCGAATCTTTTTTGGGAGAAAAACATGGAAAAATAGCCCACTGGGCTAAATTCGCCCCTAAAATTATCCCTGCTCAAGGTATTGTTGGGTGTATTTTCTCAAACAAAAATCTAAAGTCTTTGATACTTTCAAAGTGTTCAAGGGTTTAGTTGAGAACATGTGTGGGAATAAAATCAAGATTCTTAGGACTAAAAAATGGAAAGGATAATTTCAACAAGAACTTACAACATCTAGGTCATGATAGTGGCATTTAGATGCAGCATTATGTGCCCTACACACCACAGCAAAATGGTGTTGCAGAGTGAAAGAACATAGCTCTAAAAGAGATGGAAACATGAATGATGGAGGAAAGTGATTTTCCACCTAAAATATGGGATGAATCTATCAATTGCGCTACATGTAACAAACATAAAATATATAAATATTAAAAATAATATTAATAGATGATTATTAATTAATAATTAATAATTATCAAAGAGTCATGACTGTAGGTTGGAAAGTCACGAATGGACGTATATAAGTCCGACCATTGTAAATGTATCATATCTATTCTATCATCAATTTATATATTATTATGGCTTATTTAATATTCCAAGTCTTTTGGTAATATTATTTGTGTAAGCGCATAATTATTCGCATCAAGTGGTATCAGAGCTAGCCTTCCGAGGGCTTTTGCTGATTTCTGGCTTATAGCCAAACTATCAGGGTTTCCTTAAAACTAGGATCTTTGATCCGACATAATTGTTTAGCCACCAAATTTCTAACCAATCCAATAGTTCTTGTCGTAGAAGGAGGGAGAAGTCAGCGACCCAAAAAAATTAAAAAATTAAAATATTTTTAAAAAAATTTATTAAAAAAAACAAAAAACAGATCCGTTGCCACCAAAACAAACACGAGTTTCAGACCTGCTCATTGACAAAGGATGCTACAGTGCCAATTCAGTCATACATAAACTTGTAGAATCACCCATATACACTCCACGCTACTTCACCCGTCATTGCTTCCACGTGACCTCAAATCCCATGCAATTCTTTTTGAATAGATCAAATCCGCTGCAAAAGAGAATAAACACAAATCAAGCTGTTGTTCAAGCCTTGCTTAAAATCCGTATGGGTTTGTAGCAAGAAGCCGTGGCAATTAGGGATACAACATCCACACACGGGTCCAGCTACACAAGTAATTTGAAAATCATTACAGTAGCACCGTTTATTAGTGCCACAAGTTATACGCTATAATAAGTTGCATCAATCTTCAGAGTCGTCGAGTTGAACCATTGAGACGGTAGTTTTGGTACTCTAGTCACATTTTCTATTAGATTACAGATTAAGGTTGAAAAAAAAAATTACGTTGAAACCGCCACTTGAACTTGGCATAGTTGTGCATAAAATAATTATCCACGTCACTCTAATTGCTTAACTGTGGAATTTAACATCATGGGGCTAACATTGCTGTCGTGCAAGATTGCCTAAAAAAAATATTACAGGTTCTAACTATCCATAGCCACCGATTGGGATAAGTCACGATCACTCTCATTAGCTAAAGTTTCGTAATATCTAGCGTTTAAGTGGTGATATTAAAGGGGTTAACTACATAGTGATATTTCCTCCTAAGGTGATAATAAAGGGGTTAAGTGGTGATATTAGTCATCATAAAAGGATAAATAAGGACGAGGCATTTAATAAAGTATTCACTTATCAAAAGGCTACTCACTCGAAGGATTGCCAAAAGCATTAAAATGATTATATATATATATAAATATATAAAAGTGATCAAGTGGTTTAAAATACATCAAGTATTTAAAAAAAAAAGATTGTAATATATATAATCAAGTCAAAAGAGATATATAAAAAAAACAATAATAATATTAATTAAATAATTAATATTTATTATTTAAAAAAAAAAAAGATCTTCTATCATCGAAGAAGCGAAAGAAAAGAAAGGTTATTTAACCTCTATATATATATATATATATAAGTCAAAGAAGTCAAGTCAACAAGACCATCCATCATTGAAGAAAAAACCAAAAATCAAGGAATATCAGTAGTAGACGAAGAGTCAAAACGTCCAAGGAAGACTCGTCAAGAAATTGAAAGCCATCTACCATTAAAGAAGTCAGAGACCATGGAATTGAGTCTGCAAGCACAAATAGAGGAATTAGAAGCCAAATTAAAGCATTATCGAAGAGACAATGAATAATTACGGGACATAAATACGAAATCAAAAATGTTGATAAAATTACATAAGATGCAAAAAGAGCGCAAGGAACAAATAATTTCCGACCAGAACAATCATATAGAAAAATTGTCAGCCCAAATTAAGAAATTAAAAGACAAAAGTGATTTCAATCAGAGACTAACAAATCAAGATATAAAGAAAGAAATAAGTGATTACGAAGTAGAAACAATATGCTTGAACAAAAAAGTTAACAACAAGGATGAAGAACTGACGCACATACGACAAAAATTAATAGATCAAGAATCAGTGGTCGATCAGTATCAACAACAGATAAAAGTTCTTCAACAACAAAATAGTGACTCTAAAAAAGAACACAAGCTAGAGATCGCAAAGAGTAATAAAATAATATCCAACAATTCTGAAGAAATTTTCAGATTAAGAAATCACAACAAAACCCTGATTACAAAAATTGAAAAATTGAAAAACAACAGCAAGAGGGAACAATCCGGTGAAGACCTCAAAGGAAAATTACCAGAAAAGCAAGAAGAAAACCAGTGTTTAAATAATAGTAATCAGGAACTACATAACCAAATCAAGGAGCTAGAAATTGAAAAAAAGTCTCAAGAGGAAGGAATAGAAAAGATTCAGAATCGTAATAATCTACACAAATTGAGGAAGTGAAGAAAGTATTCATCGCAATCCAAAAGAAAGAAGAACAAACAACACCTACACCTTACATACATCCTAATTATAATCGTCATTTTGACCAATGACAAGGTCAAAATGAATATTCACAGAATACTTATGTGGACATGCAAAAATATCGACACACCAAGCAACAATTAAGACGAATTGTCCCACAAAAATATCTCAGAGCTCCGATAAAAATAGATCTGGGATGGACCACAGCAGAGGCAATGCGACAATTCTCCTGGGGAATCCGTAATTCGTATCTGCTCATCTCCTCAAATGTCATAATTACAAAATGGAAAGAATTCTGAGATGACAGATTAAAATAAATCAGACATTAATGTCAAATACATCTTTGAGGACAAAGATTCCCTTAAGGGGAAGGAAATGTAACGAACATAAAATATATAAATATTAAAAATAATATTAATAGATGATTATCAATTAATAATTAATAATTATCAAAGAGGCATGAATGTAGGTTGGAAATTCATGAATGGACGTATATAAGTTCGACCATTGTAAATGTATCATATCTATTCTATCATCAATTTATATATTATTATGGCTTATTTAATATTCCAAGTCTTTTGGTAATATTATTTATGTAAGTGAATAATTATTCGCTTCACTAATATGTTCAGAACAGATCTCCACACAAAGCATTGGAAGAAAAAACTCCATTTGAGGCTTGGAGTGGTCGCAAGCCCAATGTTTCTCATTTCAGGGTTTTTGGCTCAAAGGCTTGGGATAGAATTCCTCTAGAGAAGAGAAAGGTATTGAAACCTCAAAGAAAGGATTAAATTATGGTTGGATATGATGAATATGAAAAGTTCTATAATCTATTTTATCCCTCATCTCATAAAACATTCATTTAAAGGAGTGTACAATTCGAAGAAGAGCCCATGCAAGAGATCAAACTAGTCCAAGGGGATTGCTAACATCCTCCACTCCATGATGATGTAAGTGATGATTATTCCTCTTATTTTTCTGATTCTGATGTTGATTATGATTATGACATTAATTGATATCATGACTCGCCCATTTGGCCAAAGTGGGCTAAGAAAACCATACAAGTAGCCGGTGATCTTGTTGGAGATCCACTAAACTCTAGGAAGATTAGATCTCAATTTCACGATTCTTTATATGCTTGTTAATTGAATACTTAAGAGAGATTATTAATGATGGTTGGGTATAATAATCAAACATATAAGGAAGCATCACTTGACCCCAGATGGAAAACATCCCTGCAAGAAGGGTTCAAGTCTTTGCAAGACAATGAAACTTGGGAGTTGGTTCCTCTACCTTTGAAGAGAAAACTAGTACAATATAAGTGGGTATATAGGACCAAAATGACTGCATATGTTTCATATATCAATTACTGAAATATTATCTCAATTCCAAAGAGTATACTATATATATACATTCGCACGGGTAGCAAAGATGGACTCAATCAAGCTAGTTTTAGACATTGCTGCATCTAAGCGATGGGAGGTTCACCACATGGATGTAAAGAGTGATTTTATTCATGGTGATATTCATGAGGATATCTATATGCAACATCCTAAAGGTTTCATTCATTATCCTTCACCTTTTTTTCAGGTTGGGGCCGAAGTCACTCTATGCCCTCAAGCAAGCCCCAGGGTTTGGTATGCCAAGATGCATAACTTCCTTCTTTCACTAGGATTTGAGTGATGCAAATATGATCCTAATGTATATTTGAAGCATATTGGTGATTTTGGTGATTTATTTCACGTAATAGTTTTTTTTTTATGAACTTTTGATCACTGGAATTTGCATTGATGATATTGGTTCAATAAAGTCCTCTTTGCATAGTGAGTTTTCTATGACTAATCATTTGATTTTTGAAACAATTTCTTGGCTTGGAGATTGTGCAATATGATGCAAGGATAAAGGTAATCCAATAAAAGTATGATTTAGACCATTTATTGAAGTTCAAGATGGATGAATGTAAGACATCCAATTTCCCATTCCTTTCAGGAGTGAAACTAGGTGAATTTGGTTCGTCTCCATTGGTGGATAACTCGTTGTATATGTAACTAGTTGGGAGTTTGATGTATCTCAAACACTCTAGACCTGATTTGGCTTATGTGGTAGGTTATATTACAATATATATGTAGGAGCCTCATGAGATCCATTGCAATGCTACAGAAAATATCTTGCATTATGTGCAAGGAACCAAACACTTCGGGGTACTCTGTGTTGCTAGTTCTCCACTAGAACTAGTTGGATTTATTGATTCTGATTGGGTTGCAGATTCCATTGAAATAAAGTCCACTTCAAGTTATGTATTAATTCTTTCACAAGGTCCCATATTTTGTTCAAGGAATAAAGAACACACTTTATCCATTTCATCAGTTGAGGCCAAGTACAGAGGAGCGGTGAATGCAGATACACAATGTGTGTGGTTGCAAGGTATTCTTGGAGAGCTTGGATTTGCATTTGAGTCACCCATAGTAATTTGGTGTGATAATCAAAGTGAAATCAATATTTATAATATAATAGTATAGAGATAGAGTACCAATCACATAGAGATGCACATGCACTGCATTAGGAGCTTGGTGCATGAGCAGGTGATATTGTTGTAGTATTTCCCATCTACAGAGAAAACTACCGACATCTTCAACAAGAGCTTCACAGAGAAGAAATTCACCTATATGATATCAATTCTTGGAGTGGGTGACACATGGTGATTGTTTATATTCACTTAAATTATCTCCATGTCCATTTTTCAGGGGAGGTTTTGTTCCCATGAGTTTTTCCTCCTTACCTTGGTTATATGGACAAATAAACTTTTGTAAAAGGTGACTTGAGCCTTAGTTGCCAAGGCCTCAATAATTTTGTGATGTATTTACACTAAGTCAGGATTAATGGGATGTGTTAGAGAATTATACCACCTTATTACTATGGTCATACACCTAGGACACATTTTCAATAGTTTCATACTTATGTTATATGGTCTAACACTAGGTTGTGTTGGTCAAGCAAGGTCCTTTTGGTGTTTTGGACTCATTAATGCACCCAGACGCCAAAATTTGATCATTTTGGATACACATGCACCCTAATTTATGATTTTTTAGTTCTTGTTGTGCTCCCACTCCATAAAACAAAAAAACTAGTTGATCATAGGCACCCATGCATGGTATTTGGGTGTTTTGGGATCTTTTCGACCATTTATTGCTTCCTAGAGCCACTCCCACTCACCCATGCAGTCTGCCACACCTACCCTACCTTCATTTATTTCCTATAATGCTCTAGCCATGTTCACACAAGAATTTGTGACCCTTTGATGTGGGTTGGGAGCTTATTGGTCCACCCAGGGGGAGTTTGAGGTCCAATCTACGCCTGCCACATGTATGCATCCAAATTGCCTCCAAAGGATAAAAATTTTCTCCTATTGTAATAAAAACATGTTCCATGCATATTTACACACTGGGTAGTGATAATAAACTCATTTATTGGCATTATTTATGTGTTAATTTCAGTCTTTTCATTGTTTTCCTACATAATTTGTGAATATATTGAGTTGTGAGGATTCCTTTATCTACTATATATTGATGTGAATCATATTTTCACATCATTTTATTGAGAAGAGTCTTTATTTTGGCCTTATCATCATTTTCTTCAGCTACTACCAGGTTTCTATGCTCATGGAGATTTGGTCTTGTAGCAACTTCTTCAAGTGAAATCTCTATGTAACCAATATAGAGAAGTGGAAATCCATTAGTATATATCTCACTGAAACTTGAGCACTCATTAATAGGTACTCTTTCAACTGTGTCCATAGTGTTACATGTCTCTCTGGATTGTTCTTCTACAACGCTGGTGGTAGGGTCAAGTGAATCAAGACCCTTCTCTTTTGTTTCATAATCCTCACTAGTAAGGATTTCAGTTATGTCTTTTGATGCCTGCAATGCAAATATTACTTTCTTGAACCTAATGTTTACTTCTTTATTTGGATCAAATTCATCATGATACAAGGGAATACAAAAATATGAATTCTATCCATCCATTTGCATCAAATTTGTCTCTTCATATGGTGGAGCTATGATAGCTTGATATTCCACCAAATCTTATGGTTCACATCCAACTGATATGCACTTGTATTCTACTACATTGTGAATCCCAAATGGTGGTTTCATGTCTGATCTATGTCCTTCTTTTGGATCTAATCCAAAATATGTGTTACCACCAGATGCAACATCATCCTATTTATTTTTTCTAGCACCAAAATATATTTGGTTCTCCTATAGCAATAGTGTATGCTTCATCTATTTGCACACCTCATCAACCATATGTGAAATAATTTTTATGTTTATCTCACGGTATGGATATCTAATCAAATTCTATATCTCAAGAGTGTGGTACTCTCGAAAATAAAGGTCGTTCAAAACTCCATCACTCAATCCCCAATAATTTGCAAGATAAACAAATTATTCCTTTGGCCTCCCTCTACAAGAGAATCCGTCATGAATAGATCTCCGCCTCATGACTTTAGAATACGATGAAACCTAGAATTATTTATCATCCTTATATGTGAAATGTGATCAAGTATTGCATGTTGGTTCTTCACCTATGAAATTGTAATCTCCTTCATACAATTCACAATCACCATACAACTCATAGGAATCATCATCAGAGTAGGAGATGGATGAAATTTGTATTCTAATTAAAATATTACTTTACATAGAAGTAGAGTAAATTTATATAATACCACTTTAATGATCCAAATCAAATTCAATGGATCATTAACAATAGGCAGGGCGAATTTCAAGCTAGAATAGTGGCCAGAAGGAGAATTCAGTAAGATCAACCAGACAAGGAAATGATCATGAATTTTTAGGTTCCTATGCAGAATGTGTTTGTTCCTTTTAGGGTTCGAACATCATACAAGATGAAGTCTAATTTCAGGCCCCTGGGAGTCCCAACATATGCAAACTAAAACCTTTACAGTTCAATCTCCAACAACCAGTGGTAAGTGAATTTGGATTATGTAAGATTGAATATATATATATATATATATATATATATATATATATATATATATATAGTATTATGTTATATGACAGTATTCAAACGTTTATGCATGTTTATATACGTTTTTGGAATGATGAATTGGTAAAACAAGCCAAACTAGTCCTCTGGACTGCTCAATGGAGACAAGTTATGAGCTACCAAAACAATTGTAGGAGGGATCAAACCCTTGGTTTCAGTCATTATATAACATATTAAGTATATTAATGAACTCTCAGAAAAAGAATTAAGTAATTTGGTTGATTATTTACTATCTAATGAAATAAACTAGAAAACATGTTAAATTTGCATCAAACCTAGGCAGGGTCACACAAAATCCCATTAATCTTAATCAAAATTAATCAGATATATGTTATGGGATATTATATCTGTAAATAAAAGGTTTTTAAATATATGAAATCAAATTTGGAGGCCATGAAGTACACATTGGCCAAACTAGTTATTAAGACTAATCACAAGGGATCATTTATGGGCTTCGAAAACACCTAAGGAAGGCTACAAATTCCTAGTTTGAATTGTGTAACATAATTATCGGCATGTCAATAGACAATAATAATAAAAATGAAATAAATTGGTCAAGTTAAGACTGACTAGCACATAAAACAATAAAACTAGTCAAATTTGCATTCAAATCTAGACTAGGTTGAATTCTCTCATTTAAAAATATATCAAAATGATTCAAAATTCCATAAAAAAATAAAAAGATGACTTATGACATAAAATAAATGATGAGATATTTTAAATTACATCCAGATAGTTCTCAGGTAAGGATTCATTAAACCATAATTATCAAAAAGAAGAGAAGACTAGAAAGGCATCCAATATTCTAAATGGAGAATTCCAATATCTGCAATGGAACTCGAAGTGGCTTGGAATGGAATTTAAAAAAATCCATTGATGGATGCACTGAAATGATGAACATGGATGGAATACATTTGCTAAGGGGAACATCACCCAAAGCTGGCTTGGTCACATCTCCAAATAATAGAGAGGCTCAAGGCTCACTCACACACAATTTCAAAATGCCAAGAAAATGTGATAGTAAAAATGTGTTATCATTATTTTATAGGAAAATAGGATTCTAGTTCAAATGTAATCTTCATGTCGCCAATTTCCCTCAACCCATGCACCCTCATGAGTGAAATTGAGGATTTCCTTCTTTTACATTAACATGCCCTTTTTCTTCATTTAGAAACTATGCCTTCCTACCTTTAGACTGAATTTCCTTTTCTCACTTTAGGAAAATGCACCCTCCTTCCTTTTGGGCTAACTTGCATTTCTCCTTTCTATAAATTTCTCCATCTTGACTTCCAAAAGTTGCATTTTTTTCATGCTAACAGCTTTTTCTACACTTGCATGTTTTGTGCATGGTTTTATGGCTGGATGTTTTTCTCATTCTTTCTATCTTTTTCTACTTTTTCTGGATCTTTCTTAATTTTTCCCTAGTTTCCAATTAGTGTGAAAAAACATTGGGTCCATAAGGCCTCATGTGCCCCCCTTTAGAAACCTAACACATCCACTAGGTCCAAAAACTAATGTTTTCTTCACATAAAATAATTAAGGCACGAAAAATTTATCCTAAGTCTAAGATTGCATACAAAGATATTTACTATCAATCAAAATTAACCCCCCCTTATTAATTAATATATTCCTACACTATGAACCATGGGGCTCACAGAGATAGGTGTTTCTCTGTGGTGTTATCAAGAAAAATGGGGGCATTAAACATTAGTACAAACTTGACTCTCCATTTTCAACCTTCCAAGAAAGTTAGTTTCCAATGACCAGAAAAGCTTTAGTGAGATCCTTCGAGCGACTAGAAACATTTTGAATTGGATTATTTGATCTATGAATCCAATCGATAATAGAAACTAGAAGAATATATTTTTCAACCATTATAGATTTCCATGGACTATCTTAGGTGAGGAATATCCACAGACACTTTGCATCCAACACTTTGTTGAATATAATTTTATATTTTTGGTTCCCCACCCACCAAAATCCTTTGGAGTATCTAGGACACTCCATTTGACCAAACATAATACATGATTTTATAGCTTCCCTCTCCAGAGATGATTAAAATAGATCTTCTTCATTCGACTGAGAATAGATTTGAGGATGTGAGCCATTAAGTTCCAATAAATAGGAATTGCCTCCACTGCATGTTTAATCAGGACTAATCAACCCCCTCTTGAGATCCACCTATAACACTAGAAATTTATCCTTCCTTCAATTTTAATTGTCAACCAATGCTAGTTGTTTTTCCCATATTTGGAGACGTTGAGATAGAATCCCAAGTACTTAAGTCCATCCTCCATAAAATAAATCTTGAGGGGAAAAAATCTATGCTAGAAATTATTATATGCCATCGAATCATGAAGCATGTATAGAAAATAATTTGCAAAGTTAATCTCCATACCTATGGATTGACAAAACAAGTCCAAGAATTATATAAGGATTTACATTCCCTTTCTGATTGGAAATAAGAAGTATTATATCATCCATGAACAAAATATGGGTGAGAAATTCTCTACCATTGAATGTAATACATGAGAGTCATCTTCGACATCTCTCTGTCAATAGCAGCTTGTTCAAATATTTGATAACCAACAACAATATATAAGGAGATAATAGACAATGTTGTATCGATCCCATATAGTATTTAAAAAATGATGAAGTATCCCCACTTATCAGGACAACAAATGACATGGATGAAATACATCCCATTATCGAAATTGTGATCTCAACGTTAAACCTAATGTGAAGTAAAACAAGCTTGGTGAACAACCAGGATGCCTTGTCATATGATTTAAAGATATCCAACTTGAATACACCATCCTTTAGGTTCTATACTTTGGTAGAGTGAGTTTCTTCGTGAGCTGCTCATGTGGCCTCATGCATTAATCACCCTTGAATAAATCCAAAATTTTCTCTAGAGATGATTCCCGATAAAACAATATTTGTTTTGGCTGTGATGATTTTGGAAATGATGTTGTAAACACCATTGCACAAAGATATCAAATTGTATCCATTAAAGGATTATATCTTTTCTTTTTTAGGAATTAAGGACAAGAAGGTTGAATTGAGTGGCCGATGGATGAGGCCCAAGAGAACGGACTCCTCAACCACTTTGAGTAGATCATCTCCCATAATATTGAAGAAACATATGTATAACTTTGTTGGCCAACTATTTTTCCTAGGGATATTATAATTTTAGAATAGGTTGAGAGTCACGAGAAGCTATTCCTTTTCAATAGGCCAGAAGCACTCATCGTTTTCTTCCTTCTCAACCATCCTTGGAAATTTACTGATGACTTGTAGAATTGAGACCATATGAATCCATCCCAAGTTAGAATATAACATTGCAAGTGTTCTATGCCTAAACCAATGAGATCATTGTGGCATATGATCCTTTCTCCATCCATATTCTTTGAATCCCATATGGTGTTAACAACTTGCATATGATTGGAAAATTTCTATACGTATTTGGTGCTCTAATATCTCACTTCAATCCTGAGAGATTTTCTCTTCCATCTCCACTCTATTTTATGGTATTTGAGGATTTTATATTTCACCTTGGATATATTATAAATTTTATGGGCATCACCCTTGTCAATAATTTATGTAGTGGAGCTCAAGGAAATATATTTTAATTCATCTTTAATCTCAATTATTTTTTCCTCTTTCATCCATGTTTTTCTCTGTTCCAAGAGACAATGCATATTTTAAGAGAATGAAGAGAATATTAAAATTGCATACCTGTAGGTTTATGGGATTCTGGGATGGTCACCTTCCAATTATCCTTCACCAACTTCTGAAAAAATGGGTTCATTTCCCAATTAGAGTTTTATTTGATTAGGATCCAAGGATTGTCCTCTGTAGTTATAATTTCTAGAGAGATTGGATAATGGTCTAAAAAAACCAAGATGTGCACCCATGATCTGTAAATCCCCAATTACACATAGAGTGATTCATCCATAAATAACCGCTCAAGTCTATTCACAATGGCAGTAAATCCCATTATTTTATTAGACTAGGTGGTTGAGAAGACATTTGGGTGAATATCAACCTAATATTTAGATTCAAACAATTCCTTAAGAAACATGGCCAATCAATCCTAACCTACAGTTCTTCCCCAAATTTCCTCATTTGAGAGAACAAAATTAAAGTCCCGATTAAAAATAATATCATTCCTCTAGAGGACTCCTAAATGATTGAAGGATTCCTAAAAATTTTGTTTATTGTCATAAGGTCCATAGAAGTTGATAATGCAAAAATTCATTTTGAATTCTTTGGAATAGATCTGCAATAAAAATGAGGACACAGATAAATGAACCAACAATAAACAAGGGTTGATTTACCCCTTAAATTAGACCACTAAAGAGACCCAAGGAATCCAAGGACACAAAGCTCCACCCTCTGAAAACATTTTCTAAGATAGGAATTATTACCTCACCTTTTAACATGGTTTCTTAAATGAGAAGAATGTAAGGAGATTCATTGTCTACCAACCACTTGAGGGATGTTATTTGGGTTTTTCCTCAAAATCCCAACACATTCAAAGGGATAATTTTTATTGGATAACACCTTCATGTGATTTCTCTACTCTAAGTGCATAAATGATTTTTTTTGTCTCACCTGATTGATCTCCATTCTGGACTTCTCCTTAGAGATTGGAAATCATGACTTTCTCCTAGTTTCAACGATTAAGAGAGTGGTGAATCATAAAAATACAAACCTATACCAACCTTATTGTGTGAGAAAAGGTGATGGGGGCCATAAGGACCTCCTCTCAACATCTTATTAGGATAGGTATTTGAAGAAGGATCCCCTTCCAACTCTTGGACTTCATTCGACAAATTGATAATGATATTGCTCACAACCTTATCCTAATCAGAGAGAATTAGGACTTCCTCCAACACTATAGGGATAACATAAGGATCCACTAATGAAGAAGGAATGACAACGAGGGAGGATATATTTCCACTGTGGGATGAAAAATGACTTCAAATATTTTCTAGATGTTCATTAGATTGTCAAATTGGCTAGGTGTAATGTCAATCTCCTCGAAGAGACCTTATACCAGGGCAGAGAGATGTGGGGATTCTACCACTTCAAATTCAGTGGGAAGAATGAAATCCTAAAAAAATCCTTAGGATTATCAAATTTACTATCAGCTGACTCATCCCAATCCACATGCATAGAAGGTTCCTCAAGCAACAATATAGAGCTATTACCTTCCACCACATTTGTGTATTTCCTTCACCAAATTTTTTTTCTGATGGAATGCATAGACAAATATATTACATGACCATATAGATGGAAACAATATCATTAGAATGGAATATTCAAATAATCCAATTTTTGAGTGAATACGACATTCCCAACATCTTTTTCAATAGATTCAAATTGTCCTAATTTCAAATAAACTTTCGCTATCATCTGAGCCACCGATCTCATATTGGGAAATATTAATCCCTCATATCCAAGAAACACACAATTACATCCCCAATAGTATTCAGGCATTCCAAGGACCATAATTCAAGAGGCTAACATGGAAATTCAATATGCGCCAGGATTTCTTTGATAAAATCCTTAAGAGGATCAAAGAGTGGGTGCCACTATTTCAGGACCATCATGTTTTTCACAAACCCCAAAATCCAATGGAGAACCACTAAAGTGTTTGATTCATTGCTAAATACAAACCCGAGCATTCCCCTTTCCATATGATGTGTAACCAGATCCCGTTCAATTAGACGGAACCAATTAGTTGAGTTCCACTCTTTCATCTTTCGATCTCCGACCATCTGGCCACTTTGTTTCCCTATCAACATTCTACCAAACATTTTGGGAATGTCGAAGAATCAAATATCCTTACCAACCACTAGAAAAATCCTAGTTCCTTTGATTTGATCACCTTATTTTTAGTTTTTGTATGCATAGGGAGACATGTCACATATAGATCTCAGAGATCTCTATTATTTCCAATAAACCCTTTATCTTGAGTGCCATCATCACTAGAGATGGCTAGATCTACAATCTCCCACAGATGATACTTGCATGAATCATAAACATGATGGAATGGATATGGGTACAGTTTTCTAGCCAAAAAACCATGATAACCAGAAGTGGTCATCCTCAAGTTGAGTCCATTGTAGGATTCACGAGAACCAGAATTGATATCACCTACATCATTCATATGATAAGAGGGTTTATTGGTAGATAACAGAACCAAAAAGTATCCCACAATTCTAGGAGGTACCATTCCCACTATAGCAAGGACTGAAGTACCAGAATATCCATTAATCACATTACATGGTATTTTCATCAGTATCATAAACCTTGTAGCCTCATGTTGTCACAATCCCTAAAGACATTATCATGGTGGATGGTCCATATTATCCTTGTCCTAAAAGTTCACTTGTTTAGAAACCTCAACACACCTTCCTATCCTAGCAACAGGCGTTGCAACTCATTCGATGCATGGTGTCTCACTACAAGTCACATCGATGGCACACCTTTCCTCTACAACAAGCTATGTCTCCCTATTGAGATGCACCTTGCTCCAATAACAAGTTGTGCTACCCTTTGTACATGCATAAAATTAGGCTTTTTAGGAAGATTCGAGAGTGAAATCTGATTGGATATCCTTTCCTTCATATTTACCTATATATTGCTCGAGATACAAAACTGTTGGAATCCCCTCTCATCCACTTACCCTAATATTTTCCCCTCCTCCTTATCTTCATTGCCTTATAAATGAATTCCTTGGCCACGGGTGAGGGGAGGATGAATTGATAACAGGTAAATGCAGGAGACATTTTTCCAAAGTGTATAATCATGATAATTACTTTCAATACATGTGTGACATGTTGGAGTAGTAGGAATCTATCGGAAGGGGACTAAGACACCAAGGCCTATGGTTGCATTTATTTTCGCTATTTTTAATACAATGGTGCATTTCCTTCCCATATTTAATTATTATTATCATCTATACTAAATATCTTTGGTCATTTGCTTGGATATAGGTTCTCTTATACATGAAGTTGGATTGTAGCAGCTCGAGGATAACGAGGACAGAATCCAAATCAAAGGTAACTCTTCTCTACTTCATTTCTCATCAACATTTGATTGAACAAGGAGAAGGTGTGCATATATTGTTTTTTTTTGTTATAAATTCGACTCATTCAAACTAGGGAGGTCCAATTGTGTTCACACTCAAGGACTTATCTTTTAACACAATTGGTGACTCCACTAGGGAGAAGCTTCCTATATCTCCCTTTCTTTTTCTTGGGGTTCTCTTAGATCTTGTTACTTGTTTTTGTCTTTGTTGTTGAGTTTTGATCTTCCTTTATCACTTGGTGATCTAGATCAACTCTAACACCTTAATCCCTTTTATATCCTATGAGTTCAAGGCTCCTTTGTCCTTTGTTTTTGAAAAAAACCTCTCTTCTATCATCGGAGTTCTCTTCCTTCATACATAGATTTGTTAGATTTTTATCATTTAAGCAATATGATTTAGGATCTTATCTGAGACAATAAAATTCACAGCAATAATCACAAGAGACAAGAGACACAAAGATTTTTTCTTAGGGAAACCATAAAGGAGAAAACCTCGCAACTTCCTTAGAGATAGAATGAGAACCAATAGCAAAACTAAAACCCAAAGACACAAAGATGATGTCCATCAGTTGTTTTCTCTCTCACTTATGCGAGCTCTTCTTCTCTCACTTATGCGCTATAGTTGAGTGAGTGTGTGTTTCAAATAGAGAGACTCACTCTCTATTTACACTAGTTTTCCAACGTGTTTCAACGTGTTCTCGCATCCGTCAGGAACTGGCTCAATGTGTTCACAGAAAAGCAAATATTTGGTCTCGTATTCGTCAGGTACATCAAGAAACCAATCATCTGATGATACATCATAGCATCAACTAAACCTGATGAAGCATCACTCAATAGCTTCAGTTTCGATGCCATAGGTGTGATCATCTCCTTCCAGTCCATCATCCTGAACCTCTTCAGGATCTCTACTGCATACTTCCCTTATCCCAGGGAGATTCCATCTTCATTTTTCCACACCTCCATGCCTAGAAAGTAGTGCATCATACCCAATTCTTTCATCTTGAACTCGGAAAGAAGCTTCCTCTTCATATCAGCAATCAACCCATCCTCACCTATCACAAATATGTCATCTACATACAGTAGGAGTATCATGGGGTTCCCTTCCTCAACCTTGTAGTAAAGGTTGGAATCCTCTTTACTCTTGGTAATGCCTAAGCTAGTGAGGAAGTTTTCAATTCTGCCATACCATGTCCTGGGTGTCTGTTTCAAACCATACAGGGCCTTCTTCAATTTTGCTTACATGAGTCTCCCTATCATGTGCCTCAAAACCGAGTGGTCGCTCCACATACACTTCCTATTCTACTACACCATTCAAGAAAGCAGTCTTGACATCCATCTGGTGTATCTTCCATTTCATTACTACAGCTAGAGCAAGTACTGATCTAATGGAAGTGCATCTAGATACAGGTGCAAAAGTCTCCTCATAATATATCCCTTCTTTCTGGGAGAAACCACGTGCCACAAATCTTGCTTTATATTTCTCTATGCTGCCATCTGCAGCATGCTTCATCTTGTAGATCCACTTGGAAGTCACAATAGACTTCCCCTCTAGTCTTGGGACAACATCCCAGACATCATTCTTCATGATCTACTGGTACTCCTCGATCATAGAATCATTGCGATTCTTTCTTTTATGCCACTTCTTCATAGTTGGAAGGTTCTTTATCAATTATGTCACATAATAGGGCTACATAACTGGAGTAGGACCTAGTTCTCTTCATTTCTTTGTATATTTCTTCTGGAGCCCCATATCTTTCTCCACCTTGGATAGCCTCTTGTACCCATGCAGGTTTCCTTTTGTAAGGATTCTTATCTTGGGGTGGACATTAGAGGAAATTTCCACTCAAAATGGGCCTCCTAAGGAAAATTAATAAAATAATAGTTAAAATAATAAAATAATATTTATTAATTTTGGAGGAAGAAAAGAAAAAACTAATTTTTTGTTCGTATTTTCGACATATCTCCCTGTGTTTTTACTCAAATTTCAATCGGGAGAGCTCATTGGATGTGGAGTTAAATTCCACATCCAATGAGTACCCACTCGGCATATTTTTGATGGGCCTCGCTACCCCAAAAACAAGAAATACCAGAAAAAAATGTGATGATGACATCATCATCACATTTTTTTCAGGTATTTCTTGTTTTTTCATCATCACATTTTTTTCAGGTATTTTTTGTTTTTTGGGGTAACGGGGCCCGTAAAAAGTATGCCGAGTGGGTACTCGTTGGATGCGGAATTTAATTTCGCATACAATGAGCTCCCCTGATCGAAATTTGAGTAAAAACACATGGAGATATGTCGAAAATACGAACAAAAAAAGTAGTTTTTTTATGATACCTATCCCCAAATTTATATGAAAAATTTGTTTAAGATTTGCTCCCTTTTTTAATTTTAAATCATTTTGATTGGCTAATACATGATGACATGAAATTTGTATTATTTTTGGAAGGCCCATTTTAAATTGAAATTTCCTCCAATGTCTGTAGGTTCCTGAGGTACTTCTATTTCTCGATCTTCTTCTGGAGTTGCTTCGTTCATAGTTGTATCTTGAATCCTGGGTACTTATGTTTCTTCAAGTTTTGTAATAGGTATTTTTATTTATTTGTTGTAAGCTAGGTCTTCATCAAATGTGACATCTCTGTCGATGTCAATCTTCTTGAATCCTTGGAAGTATATTCTGTAAGCCTTCAATCTTTCACTATATCCCACAAATATACCCTTATTTCCTGAAGGATCTAACTTTGTCCTCTTTTCTTTCGGAATGTGTATGTATAGTGGACAACCAAATATTCGGATATGACTGACTTCTGGTTTCTTTTTGGAGAAGACTTATTCAGGTGTCTTGTTCTCAAGTACTCTATGTGGAGTATGGTTCTGTACATACACAGTTTTCCTGGCATCTTCTGCCCATAGATGCATGGGAAGATATTGATCATGAAGAATTTTTCTTGTTGCTTCAATAATCGTTCTATTATTCCTTTTTGCAATCTCATTCTATTGTGGATTATATGGAGTGATCAACTCCCTCTTAATCCATGAATCTCTACATAATTCCTTGAATTCATCTTATGTGAATTCCCTGCCATTGTCTGATCGAAAGGTCTTGATTTTCTTCTCTATGTGGTTCTCGATCAAGGCTTTGAATTCCTTGAACTTACTGAACACTTCATCTTTTCTTTTCAATAAATATATAAATGTCTTCCTAAAAAAATAATCAATGAAAGAAACGTAATATACTTACCCACTTAATGTGTTAGTTTTTCAACATTAAGCTAGCATTATTAGGATCTTTAACTAAGAGAATAACAAGCACAACCATGAAACACAAGAGACAATGAACACAGTGTTTTTCCTCGGGGAAACCATAAATGGAGAAAACCCTGCAACTTCCTCAGAGATAGAATTAGCACCAAAATAGAAAAGCCCAAAAACAGTAAGTGATCTCCCGATAGCACTAACCTTCTTCTTATCTAGCCCCAGTGTCTTCTCCTTCCTCAACTATGCACTACACTTGAGTGTGTATGTGATGTGTGCTAAATAGATAAGTCACCTGTCTATTTATACTGCTTCCGGGCATGACTAAAGCCCTACTAGGGCCAACTTCACTAAGTGAGTTTAATAACCCTAGTGCACCGGAACTGCGAGGACTTTAAACCTTAGACAATAGGAGGGTTACCCACGATGACTTGACATGACTTGTTTACATTATAGATCCTCTCGATCGGAACATCGAGGCATGACATCATGAATCAATTACATTATAGACACATCACGGAATAAACATTGGGTTACAAGAGATAAGATACATAGATGAATACATTTTGAAGTTACAAATACATCAACACTCCCTCTTAACTAGGAAGGTATTCTTTCAACACAATTTACAGCACTGGTCTTCTTCTCTGTATTGACTAGATCATCTCGTCATCTTCATCTTCAGGTCTCCAAGTCTTCTTCATCTTCAAGTCTTCTTTGTCTTCGAGTCTTCTTTGTCTTCTTCGTCTTCAAGTCATATTATACTTCAAGTCTTATTCATCACGGGATCTACATCATCATGACTACTGCATCATCACTGTTGGATCATCATCACATCTGGATCATCACTCGATCTGGATCGTCATCAAATCTGGATCAGCATCACATCTGGATCATTACTTGATTTGGATCATCATCGAGTATGTATCATCATCACAAATGGATCGTCACTTGATCTGGATCGTCATCAAGTCTGGATCATCGTCACATCTGGATCGTCACTTTATCTGGATCATCATCAAGTCTGGATCATCACTTTATCTGGATCATCATCAAGTCTGGATCATCATCACATGCTATCTCAGAATGGTGCTATCTCGATTCTTCTCATCACAGGCAGTTCTACAGAGTCAATCCTGTAGGCTACCCTTCATGTAGGTCTTCATCAGTTCTTATATCTGACACTTAAGTCAGAATGGCTCGCCCATCTCTTACATCTGACCTCATCTTATCAGAAAGGCATGCCCAGCACTCACATCTGACCTCATATTGTCAGAAAGGCCCAGCACTCACATATGACCATGTGTAAACACATCGCGCTAGAATGGCTCAGTACTTATATCCGATCATGTGCAAGCACATCACATCGAAAGGGATCTGCACTTACATCTGATCTCATCCTGTCAGAAAGGCATAGCACTCACATCTGACCATGTGTAAACACATCGCGCCAGAATGGCTCAACACTTATATCCGACCTCGTCTTGTCAGAAAGGCTCTACACTTACATTTGACCATGTGTAAACACATCGCATCGAAAGGGCGTGCACCCACATCTGATCATGAAGGAACTAATCCTATCATCGCATCAGAATGGCCCCTAGTCCCAGACTGAGCTACATGGTAACTGACTAGGTGCCTCCATTATCCCAGAGAATGGCAGTTGCCCTTACATCTGACCTACTCGTCAGAATAGCCAACACTCACATATGACATGGGAGGAACTTAATCCTTTAGCCATGACAGAATGGTTCAGCCCTTACATCTTATCAAGTGGGAACACATCCCTCTCTCACATCAGAATGGCTTCTCAGTCCTAGACTGAGTTTTCCTGGTAACTGACTAGGCACCTCCATTCCCAGAATGGAAACAGCCCTTATATCTAATCACTTAGGAACCAATCCTACAGTTGCATCAAAATGGCTCAACACTCATATCTAACATGTAAGGAACCAAATCCTCTCACCATGATAGAATGGCTCAGCCCTTACATATAACCATGGAAGGAACTTAATCCTCTCCCATGTCAGAATGGCACACGAAATCATCACTTCCCTTTGGAGGGAACCTCAATCTAGAGAACACCAAGCTTCTCCCTGAATTACTCAAACTTCACCCTAGCCAATGGCTTCATCAACACATCAGCTATATGATCATCCATTGCAACATACTGGAGCTTCATTGCTTCCCTCTGCACCATATCCCTAATATAGTGATACTTGATCTCGATATGCTTCGACTTGTCATGAAACACTGGATTCTCTGACAACTTCACACAACTCTGGTTGTCGCAATGTATACCAGTAGCATCCAACTGGAGATCAAATAAATCAGACAATAGCTTCCTCGGCCATAATGCCTCACAACTAGCTGAACAAGCTGTGACATACTCTACTTCAGCTGTACTCAATGCCACACATGATTGCTTCCTACTAAACCAAGAGATCACACCTGATCCCATACTGAAGTAACACCCTGAAGTGCTCTTCCTACCGATGGCACTGCCTGCCCAATCTGAATCAACATAACCCTCCAGGTTAATCTTCTGATTTTCCTCGTACTTGAGCCCATAATCAACTGTACCCCTCAAGTACCTCAGAATATGCTTTGCAGCAATCAAGTGAACATTTCTTGGATATGTCAGGAACTGGCTCAAGGTGTTCACAGCAAAGCAAATGTCTGGTCCCATGTTCGTCTGGTACATCAAGGACCCAATCATCTGATGATACATCGTAGCATCAACCAACTTTGATGAAGCATCACTCAATAGCTTTAGGTTTGATGCCATAGGTGTGGCCATGGCTTTGCAATCCATCATCCCAAACCTCTTCAGGATCTCTACTGCATACTTCCCTTATCCAAGGGAGATTCCATCTGCACTCTGCCATACCTCCATGCCTAGGAAATAATGCATCATACCCAATTCCTTCATTTCAAACTTGACAACAAGATTTCTCTTCATATCAGCAATCAACCCATCCATACATGTCACAAGCAGATCATCTACATATAGTAGGAGCATCACTGGGTTGCCATTTTCAACCTTGTAGTACAGGTTGGAATCTGCTTTACTCTTGGTAAAGCCGAAACTGGATAGAAAGCTATCAATTCTGTCGTACCAAGTCCTGGGTGCCTGTTTCAAACTATACAGGTATTTCTTCAATCTGCACACATGAGACTCTCTTTCATGTGTCTCAAAATTGAGTGGTCGTTCTACATACACTTCCTCTTCTACTACACCATTCAAGAAGGAAGTCTTGACATCCATCTGGTGTATCTTCCATTCCATCACTACAGCCAGAGCTAGTACTGATCTGATGGAAGTGTATCTGGCTACAGGTGCAAAGGTTTCTTCATAATCTATTCCTTCCTTTTGTGAGAAACCACGAGGCACAAATATTCCCTTATATTTTTCAATGCTACCGTCTGCAGCATGCTTGATCTTGTAGATCCATTTGGAAGTTACAACTGACTTCCCTTCTGGTCTTGGGACAACATCCCAAACATCATTTTTCATTATCGATTGGTACTCTTTGATGATAGCATCCTTCCATTCTTTCCGTTATGTCGCTTCTTCATAACTGGAAGGTTCTTTATCAATGAAATCACATAGTAAAGCTACATACCCGGAGTAGGATCTGGTCCTCTTTCTTTCTCTATGATTTTCTTCTGGAGCCCCATATCTTTCCGCACCTTGGATAATTTCACATACCCAAGTAGGTTTCCTCTTATGAGGATTCTTCTCCAGAGGTGGATCTACAGGTCTTTGTGGTTCTTCAAATTCTCGATCTTCTACTTTAGTTTCTTCATTCATGGTTGTATAATGAATTCTAGGTGCTTCTGCTTCTTCAGGTTCTTCAGCGGGTCTCTTTCTGGATTTGTTGTAAGCTGTGTCTTCATCAAATGTCACATCCCTACTGATGTCAATCTTCTTGTATCCTGGGAAATATATTCTGTAAGCCTTCGAGCTTTCAAAGTATCCCACAAATATACCCTTCTTTCCTGAAGGATCTAATTTTGTTCTCTTCTCTTTTGGAATGTGTATGTAAATAGGATAGCCGAATATTCTGAGATGGCTAACTTCTGGTTTCTTGCTGGAGAAGAATTATTCAGGAGTCTTGTTCTCGAGTACTCTATGTGGAGTATGGTTTTGTACATACACCATTGTTCTAGCAGCTTCCACCCAAATATGCATAGGAAGATCTTGATCATGAAGCATAGCTCTTACAGCTTCCATGATAGTTTTGTTCTTCCATTCTGCAATCCCATTCTGTTGTGGATTATAAGGAGTGGACAACTCCCTCTTAATCCCTGATTCTTTACATAGCTCTTTGAATTCATTCGAAGTGAATTCTCCACCATTATCTGATCGAAAGGTATTGATCTTCTTTTCAGTGTGATTCTCGATCAAGGCTTTGAATTCCTTGAACTTGCTGAATACTTAGTCTTTGTTCTTCATGAAGTAAACCCATGTCTTCCTAGAAAAGTCATCAATAAAAGAAACATAATATGCATACCCCCTTAGTGAGCTTGATGACATAGGACCTCATACATCGGAGTGGATGATTTCCAAGATTCCTTTTGCTTTGCTTTCGCTACTTGGAAATGTCTTCTTTGTGTTCTTTCCTTTCACACATCCTTTGCAGACCCCATCATGTTTTGCTTATATTTCTAGAAGACCTTCAACAGCTTTGCTTGCAAGAGGTAGTGCTCTATAATGCACATGTGCAAGCCTTCTATGCCAAAGTTCCTTTGTCTCTACTGTGTCATGAACCAAGGCTTTTTCTCGATGACCCTTCAATTTGTACAAACATCCTTCTTGTTCACCAATCACTATCGCATCATCAATAGTCTTTCCTTTTGGCCACATGATGACTTAACCATCGATGAATGCAACCCTCATTCCTTTTGCATCTAATGCTGATATGGAGAGAAGGTTCTTCTTGAGCCCTGGCACAAACAATACTTCCCTCATTTTTATAGACTTTCTAGAGTCTAGTTTATAGGAAGATTCTCCACTAGCCTTTATTGGATATTGGTAGTCATCTCATAGCTTCACCTTGTGAGGTGATTCATGTTCTGAGAGTTTCACAAAGGATTCCTTGAATCTAGTGATATTGTTTGGAAGCCCCACTATCTATAATCCAATCATCACTTCCATGAGTAATGTTTCCCATGAGATCGGAAATCAAAACATATTCATCCTCGCTTGAAGAATCTTCACTTTCATATATGGTTCTCTTCGATGAAGCTTCATCATCCTCTATAGCATGAGCATGATGTCTTATTTTGTTTCCCTTCTTCTTGTGAGAGATACTTTTGTTCTTAGGAGAATCTCCAGCAAAGTGTCCTTTTTCATCACATGTATAACAAATGAACTTAGACTTATCTCTAGGTTTTCTAGAGTTATTCCTTTGATGAGAGTACTTACTTCTGTGATGGCTAGATCTAGGTTTCTTGGATTGTACTGTGAGAGCTTGATCTTCACTTCCCATATTCTCTTCTTGAGCTGATATCTGAGCTTCTTCTTGAGAACATTCTTCCCACAGTCTGCTGAACTTGACTAACTTCTTTCTAGAACAGATTCCTTGAATGAAGGAGTCCCATGTCCTAGGGAGACCATTCAAGGTGGTCATCACAATTTTTGCATTCTCCACTTCTTCATCTACTGCTTCTAATTTTTCCTTGATCTGAGAAACCCTTGTGAAGTAATACTGGATGGTCTCTGCATTCTGGATCTTCACATTCTTCAGTTGATTCCTCAGAGTCATTTTTTGGTTTATGTTCTTCCCTTCAAACAATTTGGTTAGGGCATCAAACATAACTTTAGGTGTCTTGAGAGAGGAAACCTGTGGGATAAGGTGATCCTTGATAGAATCAGCAATGATCCTCTTTGCCATAACCAACTTCTTCTTATGTAACGCCTTAGCCTCATCTCCCTCTGGAACTAGAACCTCCTCATTGATGTAGGATTACAACTCATTCTCTTCCAGGACCAGGGAGATCCTATACTTCCAAGCTCGAAAGTTATCATCTCCCTCAAGATTTTCATCAAGCTTGGTATGATGAGACATCTTAACTGAGAACCTAAAATGGAAATACAAAATATTTAGATCTTACCAGGTCAAGATGTCGGATCTGGATTTGGAGCTGAAATCTGGTAGTATTGGTTCATGAGCAAATTAGGGTTTTGCTTTTCCGGAGTTATGTCCAACCAAATGCTTTGAAATTGATCCCTAACTTCTATTTTGGGGAGGAGATCAATCCAGGCCTGGGCTCACTAAAAAATTCCTCTTATGTAAAAAGCTCTAATTTTTGGCAGAAGTGTCGGGTCCAAAACTGAAAAACCTCAGAATTGGATTCTGCTTCGACAGAAAGATGCGCCCTAAGGAGGAGAGTTATTCCACCTTACTTTTTCTGAAAATCTGTGGAGGAAGATGCACAAACTAGGAAGCCCTAGTTCCCGCAGTTGCACAATGTCTTCTTCTCAGGTTAGCTCTGATACCATGTTATTTTTTCAACATTAAGCTAGCATTATTAGGATCTTTAACTGAGAGAATAACAAGCATAGAAATCAAACAAAAGAGACAATGAACATAGTGTTTTTCCTCGGGGAAACCATAAATGGAGAAAACCCCACAACTTCCTTAGAGATAGAATCGGCACCAAAATAAAAAAGCCCAAAAACAGTAAGTAATCTCCCGACAACAATAACCTTCTTCTTATCTAGCCCCAGTGTCTTCTCCTTCCTCAACTATGCGCTACACTTGAGTGTGTATGTGATGTGTGCTAAATAGAGAAGTCACCTCTCTATTTATACTACTTCCTGGCATGACTAAAACCCTACTAAGACCGACTTCACTAAGTGAGTCTAATAACCCTAGTGCCTCGAAACTACGAGGACTTTAACCCTTAGACAATAGGAGGGTTACCCACAATGACTTGACATGGCTTGTTTACATTATAGATCCTCCCAATCGGAACATCGAGGCATGACATCATGACTCAATTACATTATAGACACATCTCGGAATAAACATCGGGTTACAAGACATAAGATACATAGATGAATACATTCCAAAGTTACAAATACATCAACATAATGAACTAGATGACATCGGACCGCATACATCTGAGTGGATGATTCTCAAGATTCATTTTTCCTTGCTCTCGCTTCTTGGCAATGTCTTCTTTGTGTTCTTTTCTTTCGCACATCCTTTGCAAACACCTTCATGCTTTTCCTATATTTCTGAAATACCTTCAACAACTTTTCTTGCAAGTGGTAGTTCCCTATAGTGCACATGTGCAAGCCTTCTATGCCATAGTTCACTTGGCTCTACTGAATAATGGACCAAGGCTTGTTCCAGTTGGCCCTTTAGTTTTTATAAGCCTCCCTCTTTCTCTCCAATCACTACTACATCGTCTATAGTCTTTCCCTTTGGCCAAATAAGGACTTGGCCATCTACAAATGCAACCCTCATTTCTTTTGCATCCAATGCATATATGGAGAGAAGATTATTATTTAGTCCTGGTACAAACAAGACATTCTTTATCTTCATATACTTTCCAGAGTCTAGCTTATAGGAGGATTCAGCACTACCTTTTATGGGATACTAGTAGTCATCCCCAAGTTTCACTTTGTGGGGTGAATCATGTTTGAATAGTTTCAAAAAATATTCTTTGAATCCTGTCATATGCTTGGAAGCCCCACTATCTATGAGAAAATCATTACTAACATGTGTGATAGTTCCCATGAGATCAGAAATCAAAACATATTCTTCATTACTTGAAGAGTCTTCACTTTCTTCTTTGACTCTTTTCCTGGGAGGTTCATCATCTTCTGCAGTGTGAGCATGATGTCTTCTTTTGTTTCCCTTCTTTTGAGAGCAACCTTTGTTTCTAGGACAATATTTGGCAAAGTGTCCTCTCTCATCACATGTATAGCATCTGTATTTAGATAGATCTCTACTATATCTTCTAGGGTTATCTTTCTGATGAGAATGCTTACCTTTGGGATGATGATAGTTCCTTCTGATTTTCTTTGTGTGTACTGTGAGAGATTGATCTTCATTTCCAATCTTTTCTTCTCAAGCTACTATTCGAGCTTCTTGTTGCGAGAATTCCTCCCACGGCCTACTGAAAGTGATTAGCTTCCTTCTAGCACAAATACCTTGAATGAAGGAGTCCCATGACCTAGGGAGACCATTCAAGGTGGTCATCACAATTTCTGCATTCTCTACTTCTTCATCCACTGCTTCAAGTTGTTCTTTGATTTGAGAGACCCTTATAAAGTATGACTGTATGGTCTCTACATTCTGGATCTTTACATTCTTCAACTAATTCCTCAAATTCATCTTCCTATTTATGTTCTTCCCTTCAAATAGCTTGGTTAAGGAATCAAACATCTATTTGGGTGTCTTTAGGGAAGACACCTGTGGTATAAGGTGATCCTTAATTGAATCACCAATAATCCTCTTGACCTTGACCAAGTTCTTATTGTGTAAGGCCTTAGCCTCATCTCCCTCTAGAACTGGAACCTCTCCACTTATGTAGGTGTCCAATTCATTTTCTTCAAAAACCAGTGAGATCCTATGCTTCCATGCTCGAAAGTTTTCATCTCCCTCAAGATTTTCATCAAGCTTGGTGTGATGAGACATATTAACTGAGAAACTCAAATGGAAATACAAAAGATTTGTATCTTACCAATTTGAGAAGCCAAAACTGGATCTGCACCTGATCTTCTGTAGTGTTGGTTTTATGGTTTAGGGGAAAATTAGGGTTTGACTTTTCCAGAGTTCTAGCCAACCAAAAACTTCGATCTTGTTATCTAAACTTTGATTTTGAGGAGGAGAGAAATCCTATTCTAGTCTCACTCAAAAATTCCACTTTCGTGAAAAGCCCTAATTTCCCGCTGGAGTGGTAGGTCAAAAATTGAAAATGCTTAGAATCAGATTCTATTTCTACAGAAAGATGCGCCCTTCAATGGAGAGTCAACCTAGCCTCCTTTTGCTGATGATCTATGGAGAGAGACCCAAAAATTAAGAATCCCTAGCTTCTACAATTGCATAGTGTCTTCTTCTCAGGTTAGCTCTGATGCCATGTTAGATTTTTATCATTTAAGCATTATGATCTAGGATCTTATCTGATATAATAACATGCACATCAATAATCACAAGAGACAAGAGACACAAAGAGTTTTCCACAGGGAAACCATAAATAAGAAAACCCCAGAACTTCCTCAGAGATAGAATGAGCACCAATAGCAAAAGTAAAACCCAAAGACACAAAGATTATCTTTGACAGTTGTTTTCTCTCTCACTTGTGAGAGCTCCTCTTCTCTCACTCATGCACTACAATTGAGTGAGTGTGTGTTTCAAATAGAGAGACTCACTCTATATTTTTACTAGTTTTCCACTTGACAATTACTTACTAGGACGACCTCACTATGAGAGTCTAATAACCCTAGTACCCCTTAATTGTGGGGACTATTGCCCCGACTTACAACGAAGGGTTAACCTCTATGACTTTACATGACTTTATTATATTAATGATTCTCCTAATAGGAACATCGGGGTACAATGAAATACAATATAAGATATACAAGTGAATGCATTCCAAAGTTACAAATACATCAACAAGAGTGCCATCGATGCACCTAGGAGTTCCCTGCAATCTCGACGACCCTGATATATGTGTTATGTTACACAGTAGATTGTGTCTCCTTGCAAAAATTTTACTTAGGGTTGGGATCCCAACTTAAAGTTGGACTAGGAACAAGTTATACAACTTAACGAAAACTCGGCATTGTTCTCTTTTATTTTGCGGTCAATTTTAATAGCTCTTTTTACCTTCATTTAAAAAAGTGTGTATACTAGTAGCACCATTTTTCATTTTGAGCCATTTTTTTGCGATTTCGAAATTTCTTGGTCATAAAAATACTATATTTTATATTTACAAATGTGTTTTTTCAAATTTTAAAATTTTAGAAAAAAATTATACATTTTGGAAGCTTTTCTTCAACTTTTCTCTTAAATAAGTCATTTTTTGGGGAAAATTTGTTAAAATTTTGACAAAATAAAGATATTTCAAACCAGTTTCAACCAATTTTCAACTAGTTTATGTATAAAAATGATACTAATTAACACTATTTTCCATAAAGTGATTATTCACATAAATTCAACTAAAACATATACCATATATTTGTAAAAAAACATATCAAAAACAAAATATTTATTCTCAAAATAAAATCTTAAGTAAAAACATTACCTAATATCTTATAAAAAATGTGTAAAGATTGATATTTTCCTAACCAGAATAAAAGTAATAAAAATATTAAAAATATCCTTTCATAAAAAAAGTACTTAAAAATATAAAATATAAAAAATTACAATAAACTATAAAATCTATATCAAAACATTTAAAAACCATAAACAAATAAACAAATACAAAACCTATATTATAAAATTAAACTTAAAACATAAGTGAAACAAATATAATACATACAACATAAAATTAAATTTCAAAACAATATAATATAAAACATGCAATATATAATAAAATTTTAAAACAATATATGAAAACAATATAATAAGAAATGTTTAAGTTTTATGAAGTGTTAACTGTATGTTTTGTATTTTTTTTGTGTATAACAAATGCTTTAAGCACAACTCCAAGTAGCGGCTAAGTGGTGCTTAAGGGGTGGCACGATTGTGGGAATAGCCCCAACTTCCCACTTTAAGACCTACCTCCTTAACCCATTAAACTTACCATTTAGGAAATGGGATTTTGTGTTTTGAATTTTTTTTCTTTTTTAACAATATTGTGTTATAATATTAACATTTTTAAATGGTTATGATTTGTTTTTTAATATTGTTTTTTAATAGTTTGTCATAATTTTAACATTTATTTGGTTAGTTTATTTATATTATTTTTTAATACTTTGTTCTAATACTAATTTATTATTTGCATTTTTAAATGTTTTGTTAGGGTTTTAATTATAATGTATTTTTATAAATTTAAAATATTTTATTTTTGTAATTTAATTGTATTTTAATGTTTTTTATCTTTATTTTTGTTTTTGTTATATAATAGTTTTTTATCTTTATTTTTGTTTTTGTTATTTAATATGTTATACAACTCGATGAGAACTTGACATGATTCTCATTTTTTTTAGGGTAAATTTTAGTAGTTGTTTTTACCTCATTTAAAAAAGTGTGTACGTTTTTCATTTTGAACCATTTTTTTCTTGGTCATAAAAACTCTATATTTTTTATTTACAAATGTGTTTTTTCAAATTTTACAAAAAGTATACATTTAGTAGCTAATAATAATAATAATAATAATAATATACATTTTCAAAAATTTTAACAGTTAAAAGCTAGTTAGAATGAAAAATATATACATTTTGGAAGCTTTTTCTTTAAATTTTTATTTTAAATAAACCATTTATTTAGAAACTTTTGTTAAAAAAGTGAGAAAATAAATACATTTCAAACCAAGAACATAAAATTGACAAAGAATATCAAAAGCTCTCTTTAATAATGAATATACTTAAAAAAAAATTACAATAAATTGATCAAAAACATAAAATTGACCAAGAATATCAAGAGCTCTCTTTAATAATGAATATACTTAAAACAAAATTACAATAAATTGTAAAAACCATATCAAAATATTTAACCATCCCAATAAAACATTAAAAAGTATCAAATATAAAACATATAATATAAAATTAAAACTATAACATTAAAAAAATCAAATATAAAACAAATAATATAAAATTAGATTTCAAAATAATATGAGAAAATAGATAATAAAAATTTTTAAGTTTTTTTTTTATAAAAAGCTTTTAACTTTTAATTTAAAAATATATATATATGAAAAAAAGAAAATTTAAATTTAAAAACAATATACATAATATAACATATATCAAATGATGGTAAGTTTTATGTGGTCAAGTGTAAGGCCTTAAGAAGGACATGAGTCTGGAAATGGCCCCATCTCTTTAAAAGCTACTCCACAACCACTTGGAGTAGTGCTAGTTGGTGTGATTCCCATAATCCTATCTCTCTTAAGACCTTAATACATTCCTATAAAAACCCATAAAACTCCTTACCAATATCCAATATGTACATATATAACTAAATTTTATTTTGAATTTTTTTCAATATTTTATTGTTACATTAATTTTTTTTTCATTTGTTTTTAATATTTTGATATAATAAATTTTGTTTTTTGTTGTTTTTTTTATATTTTGTAATTACATTAACTTTTTTCATTTGTTTTTTTTTTATTTTGTGTTATAATAAGTTTTGTTTATTTATTTATTTTTAATATTTTGTTATGATGTTAATTTTTTATTTTTATTTTGTTATTATAGTAATTTTTATTTTATTTTATATGGAAAGATTGGTCTAGTAATTTCTTTAATAGCTTTTATTTAATATAGTGAAGTTTTATATAGTGTTACTAAGAGGTTTGATAAATACAATATAAAATTATGATAAAATTATATAATTATACCATTTTTTGAAATAGTGTGTTACGGGTAGCATCAATTTTCAATTTGGGAATTGATTTTAAGGTTATTGGAAATAACAGTAAGGATTGTCTTCGTCCATGTCCACATTTTTAGCCTCCCCCCAAAAGTACTGCTACCGATAACACCACTTTTTATATTGGAGGTGCTTTTTGGTATTTTTTTCATAAGAATAGGAGTTTTTATGGCTAAAGTTATCGATTTGAGTATAATTTCTCGTCAAGTTGTATAACATGTTTAGGTGGTTTTCTAAGATTTGTACTTTACCTACCTCAGTCACAGTCTTCTCCATAATTTATTTTTTCCTCTTTTCTTTGATTTTCTCGAGACTTGGAGATTAGTTTCATTTCTTGGTGAGTCCTAAATATTCAAGTAGTTGTTTGTCTTGTCTCAAGAAATTTCAAACCCTCATAGGGGAAACTATTCTTGTAGTTCTTGGGAAGCGCTTTGCTTTGATTTTTGAGCCTTTGAACTGTGTTGTTTTGAAAGATTTGATTGTTGTGGGTTTGGTTTGAGTTATTTGGAGCTTGATTTTTTAGTATTTCGAGTGATTTTTTTCTTGGGAACTTCTTTGCTTTTATATATTGTGGGACTGATTGATCTCTCACATTTTGCATCAAAACTAAGTGCGTAAAATCATTCTTTGAATTCTTTGAATGGATTGTTAAAATAAATCAAAATTTTGTTTCCTTCACTCTTAAGTGCATTGCTTTGGTTTGTTGAAAATGTGAATATTTTGGATCTTTCCTGGTTTTTAAAAAAAAATTGAAAGAGCTGAAATTTTTTCATACTTTCTTATTTTTGGCCTTTAAGAGTTTTAACGAAAAAGAGTGCTTAGGTCTCTCAAGAAGATAAAGTCAAAAGTGTCATCTCTCAAATTCATTTGAACAATTAGTGAATACTCCAAAATATTTTGAATTAGTCTTTAACTCGTTTGCTTCTTTGTTCAAAATTAATGGGATTTGCAATTGAAAGAATTCCATTTTTTCATTTTAGCTTGTAGTTTAAGATTCTTTGAAAAAATAAATAAGAAATTTTTTTTCTCTAGGGTTTTTTCTTTTGTTTTTGGGTTGATTGAAAGATCGTTGTTCATCATTTTGTATTTGGTTCAAAAAAAGAAAAGACACTTTCTCTCTCTCCCATAGATAAACTTCATCAAAATAAAATACTTGTATCTCATTCAATTCATGCATGATATTGAGATGAGTTTATACCTTATTGGTCCACTTAACTGTACAAGATAAAACAGAGCACTAGTTTAAGTTAAAATATTTAGCAACTTGAGTGATAGGTTAGAGACATGTTCCTATGTCTTAAAATCTAGGAGCTATAGTTAATTTTCCTACATTGCATCCTATGGATTGCATGGTTCTTGCACGTACTAGTCAGTATATAGAACAACATTTCACATACTTAATAGTATATAGAAAGGTTCTTTCACGTACTTGGCGATATATAGGAAGGCCCCTTTCAAATAGTTGTGCATCAGAAAACACTACTATGGATTTGAGATACCATGTACCTTGTGTATATTGGGAGACCATTTTAGGAGCCTCAAACCCACTGAGATGACCTATTGGTCATGCTCTTGTTGCAATACATCAAGAACAACACTCGAGGAGATATTACACACGTACTTCTAGGGTACCCTACTTTATATCGCTAGTTGTGACAACTTGACACTCTTTTGAGGATACGACTTGTATATCTCACCCATCATGATCCAAATTTGGTCAAGACCTTCTCACATCAAATCCTAGACAACGACCATTTTTCTAAACTTAATGCATGTGATTATACTTTAACTCCATTAAAAATCACATAGCATTCATCATGAGTGGAATTAAAATAACATGCACATGTAGAAACATAAGCAGAAACAACAAGAACACATGAAACACCAATATGATATCGAGGACCTCCCCAACTACAGCTTCATAACTACTCCAAATGGAGTGTTCAATCCATTATCATGATGCATAAACTAATTTACATCAAAATGGTTCCTTCTTCAATTAGTCCATATGGACTATTAAAAGCGTCTACAAAAACAAGTGCATAACAAGCCCAAAAATCACACTCTTACTAACCCCTTCACAAACTTCCTTCGAAACAATAGCATATAGTCACACTTGCATCATTTGATAAACTAACAAACAACCACTTCAGAACCACCAACAAAATTGTATCAAGTGTGCAAAACATGGATAACCTCGGACATGATGCAACTACACTTGTTCTCTCAAATAGTCTCCATGAGATTCGAGCCTCAAACAATCCACAATATCCAAACAACATCAAAGTATAAAAACATGATATGGTCCATACATCATGGAGTCAACAAGAACTAACTCTCTCATGGGTCATGATGTCTCTCACAATTGGACCTCAAAATTGGAGTCTTGAGAGACTCTCTCAAATATCTCCAAAAAGTTGCATAGATCTCTCTTCAAGAACGGAGACCCCACATGGAGTCTCTCAAAATATTTCCTCCTTAATGACCCACATCTCCAATGTCCAATTCATTCCAAATTCCATGCTTAATTGCATGCCCTATCTCATGGCAATGAGGGTTTAAATATTTTGATTTTTCCCTCCTTTAGCCTAACCATGTGAGCCAAAACTTATCCTCTTGTTTGGGCTTGTTTTCCCAAATAGAGATTGGTTGAGTCAAATATCCATATTGGGTTTTCACACTTAGTTACTTCTCCATATATGGTATACTGGTTGCAAGTCCAAATGCTTATGTATTTGGAATATACAAATCATGGAACATGATCATAACAACTAGCCCCATTTGTTGGCCCTTACCAACTTACATGTCATTACATACCAACCCACATGCCATTAGTTGGCTATACAAAAACACCCATTTCATTGGCATAACTAAAATCCATTTTTAAGCTTAACCCATAGTGGTGGCACTCCAGAATTCATGGTCAATTTTTGTTTCAAGAAAAAACCCAAAATAATGCACTTACCCAAAGTTACCCGAAGTTCTTAATTTAAAATGTGCTAATATGTTGGGGGTGCTCCAAATTAGTTGTTGGGCGCTAAGTTTGGGGGTGGACTTGACCATATACCAAGTACAGAGGTTTCCCACTAAAATAGGTTTAATTCAAAGTTAAATATATTGTTTTTCATAGCCTTTAACAAGCAATATGTGAGGTGTGTTGGTAATGTACGGTGGTGAAAGAATTTGGTAGAAAGAGGTCATGGGTTCAATCCATGTCAGCCTCACTAACCTTTTATGAAATAACACCATATTGTGGCCATCTGAGATGCCATGTGGTAGCTCTGGATTATTCCGAATCAGTGCATGGTGGAGGACATGTCAACCACTTCATCAATTATGGGTCCACTTTCCACGTTAGCTTGCTGATTGGGATGCCACATGGAAACCTGCAACCATTTTTTGTTGTTTCTTAAAAACTTCATCGAGCCATAACTTTTACATTTGAGCTCTGTTTGGCGTGTCGTTCATGCTATTGGAATCAAATTGATGAGATATTACACATGAAATTGTACTTTACACAAAGTGAGGAGTTTGGATTTTTGGTGTTTTGAGGTCTTCTTGGATCATTCCTTTCCACTAGGAATGATTTTGGTCCTCGAGATCTATTTATTGTCCAGCTCTGCATCTGCAATTGTTGTCTACTTCAATGGTGCCTACATAACCTTCTTGCATTCCTGGATGGATTTTTCAGCACTTTTTGAATTTCCATCATCTTTAACACTTGTCATCCTGATCTGATACCAACTTGATTTGGACTTAGTGAGAACCTTCTCACATCAAAATCTAGATGAGGATCTTTTTCCTGACAGTAGTGCATGTGATTATAATTTAAATCCATTAAAAATCACATAGCATATATCATGATTGGAAGTAAAACAATATGCACATGTAGAAACATAAGCAGCAACAACAATAACACATGAAACACCAATATGATATTGTAGTTCACTAAGACCTCCCTGGTTACATATTTGGAACTACTCCAAATGGAGTGTTCGTTCCATTATCATGATGTATAAACTTATTTAAATCAAAATGGATCCTTCCTAATTTATTCTCTATGGACTATCAAAATAATCTGCAAAAATAAGTGCATAATAGACCCAAAAAGCACACTCTTACCATCCCCTTCACAAATGTTCTTTGGAACAAGATCATGTGGTCACACTTGCATTATTGCATCATTTGAAAAATTTACGAACAACCACTTGAGAACCACCAAACAAATTGCATCAAGTGCTCAAAATATGGATAACCTCGGACATGATGCAACTACACTTGTTCTCTCAAATCACCTCCATAAGCTTTGATCCTCGAGCAAGGCACGATATCCATACAACATCAAAGTATAAAAACATGATCTCCATGCATGACAGAGTCAACATGAAATGACTCTCTCATGAGGCATGAAGTTTCTCACAATTAGACCTCAAAAATGGAGTCTTAAGAGACTCTCTCAAATATATCCAAAGAGTTACATGGAGCTCTATTCAATAATGGAGACCCCACATGGATTCTCTCAAAAAATTTCCTCCTCCATGACCTACAT
Source organism: Pseudotsuga menziesii (assembly GCA_001517045.1). Lineage (NCBI taxonomy): Eukaryota > Viridiplantae > Streptophyta > Pinopsida > Pinales > Pinaceae > Pseudotsuga > Pseudotsuga menziesii. The sequence goes on from LPNX010186535.1 coordinate 478,461, forward strand.
CTCTAATGGAAAATTCATTCCCAATTCCATGTTAAATTCCATTCCCTCTCTCATGGAAATGAGAGTTTAAATATTTTGAGTTTTCCCTCCTTAAGCTTAACCATGTGAGCCCAAACTTAGCCTCTTAGTTGGGCTTGTTTTCCCAAATAGAAATTGGTTGAGTCAAATAGCCATATTGGGTTTTCACACTTAGTTACTTCCATGTATATGGTATATTGGTTACAAGTCCAAATGCTTATGTATTTGGCATATGCCAATCATGACACATGATCATAACAACTAGCCTTATTTTTTGGCCCTTACGAACTTACATGCCATTACATGTCAACCCACATGACATTAGTTGGAAATACAAAAACACCTATTTTATTAGCATAACTAAAATCCACTTTTAAGCTTGACCCATAGTGGTGTCACTTCAAAATTTGTGGTCAAAGTTTGTTTTAAACCAAAAAACACAATAATGCAGTTACCCAAAGTTCTTAATTGCACATGTGCTAATATGTTGGGGAGCGCTCCAAATTAGTTGTCATACACTAAGTTTGGGGATGGACTTGACCATCTTCCAAGTATGGTGGTTTCCATCCAAAACACATTTAATTATAAGGTTAAATATATTGTTGTTCACATCCTTTATAAAGAAATATGTGTTGTGTGTTGGTAAATTATGGTGGTGAAATCATTTGGTAGAAAGAGGTCATGGTTTAAATCATCCTCGACTCACAAACCTTTTGTGAAATAACACTCTATTGTGGCCATCCGGGATCACACATTGCAGCTTCAAATTGATTCACATTAGTCCACAATGGAGTCCATATCAACCACGTCATCAACTCTGGGTGCACCTGCCATGTCAACTTGATTACTGGGCTACCACATGGCAACCTGCAACCATTCTTTTTTTGTTTCTTAAAAACTTCAACGGGTCGTAATTTTTGCATCCAAGATCCATTTGATGTGTCGTTCACTCTGTTGAAATCATCTTGACAAGCTCTTAGACATGGAATTGTCCCTATTATAATGTGGGGAGTTTTAGTTTTTAGTGCTTTGAGATCCTCCTGGATCATTCCTCTCCACTAGGAAGGATATTGGTCCCCAAAATATATTTAATGTCCATCTATACATTTGTAGATGTTGTCTACTTCAGTGGTGCTTGTATAACCTGCTTGCATTCCTAGATCGATCTTTCAACACTTTTCGAATGTCCATAATATACAACGCTTATCAAATTGCTCTGATACTAACTTGATACAGACTTGGTGAGAACCTTCTCACATCAAATTCTAGATGATGATCATTTTCCTAACATTAGTGCATGTGAGCAGTGCATGTGATTATAATTTAACTCCGTTAAAAATCACATAGCATATATCTTGAGTGGAAGTAAAAAACCGTGCACATGTAGAAACATAAGCAGCAACAAAAATAACATATGAAACACCAATATGATATCGGATTTTAGTAGGACCTCCTTGTCTATATCTCTGGAACTACTCCAAATTCAGTGTTCAATCCATTATCATGATGCATAAACTGATTTACATCAAAATGGATCCTTCCTCCCATTACTATCAAAAGTTTTTGCAAAAACAAGTGCATAACAAACCCATAAAGCACACTCTTACCATCCCCTTAACAAATGTCCTTGAAAATAAGATCATACGGTCACACTTGTATCATTTGAAAAAATTGACGAACAACCACTTATGAACCACTAGCAAAACTATATTAGGTTCTCAGAATTTGTATAACCTCGGACATGATGTAGCTACACTTGTTCTCTCAAATCACCTCCATGATCTTTGAGCCTCAAACAAGTTGTAAATGATTCAAACAACATCAAAGTATAAAAACATGATCTCCATACATCATGGAGTGAACATCAACTGACTCTCTCATGAGTCATGAAGTCTCTCATAATTGGACCTCAAAAATGGATTCTTAAGAGACTCTCTCAAATATATCCAAAGAGTTACATGGACCTCTCTTGAATAATGGATAACCCACATGGAGTCTCTCAAAATATTTCCTCCTCAATGGCCTACATCTCCAATGGCCAAGACATTCCCAATTCCATGATCAATTACATCCCCTCTCTCATGACAATGAGATTTTAAATAGTTTGAGTTTTCCCTCCTTAGGCCTAACCATGTGATCCCAAACTTAGCCTCTTAGTTGGGCTTGTTTTACCAAATAGAAATTGGTTGATTCAATTAGCCATATTGGGTTTTCACACATAGTTACTTCCCATATATGGTATATTGGTTACAAGTCCAAATTCTTATGTATTTTGAATATATCAGTCATGGCGCATGATCATAACAACTAGCCACATTTGTTAACCTTTACTAACTTACATGTCATTACATACCAACCCACATGCCATTAATTGGCTATATAAAAACACCCATTTCATTGGCATAACGAAAATCCACTTTTAAGCTTGACCCGTAGTGGTGGCGCTCCAAAATGCGTGGTCAAAGTTTGTTTTAAAAAGAAACCCACAATAATGCACCTACCCAAAGTTCTTAATTGAACATGTTCTAATATGTTGGGGCATGCTCCAAATTAGTTGACGGACACTAAGTTTGGGGGGTGGAATTGACCATCCTCCAAGCATGGTGTTTTCCCTCCAAAACACATTCAATTCAAAGTTAAATATATTGTTTTTCATATCTTTTAACAAGCAATATGTTTAGCATTTTGGTAAAGTATTGTGGTGAAATCATTTTGTTAGAAATAGGTCATGGGTTAAATCCTCATTGGCATCCATCAGGATGCCATGTGGAAACTCTGGGTTGTTCCACGTCAGTCCACATTGGAGGCCATGTCAACCACATCATCAATGGTGGGTTCACCTGCGACGTCATATTCTTGACTAGGTTGCCACGTGGTAAGTTGAATCCCTTTTTTATTATTTCTTAGAAACTTAACCACATCATCAATGGTGGGTCCACCTGCCACGTCATCTTCTTGACTAGGTTGCCACGTGGTAAGCTGCAACCCTTTTTTATTATTTCTTAGAAACTTGAGCGGGCCATAAATTTTTCCGCTCTCTCTTTTGCATGTTCTTCACATCATTGGAATCAGCTAGACAAGCTATTAGACATGAGATTGTCCTTTCTATAATGTGGGGACTTTTAATTTTTGGTATTTTGAGATCCTCATGGATCACATCATTAGTTATCTTGTTGCTTTATATTAAGTAGTGCGTGTTGTGTTTATAGTTAAAAGGTATCAGAGACAAGAGGTAGCTTTGTTAAATAGTTATGGATATTCATTTTAGGACTACCAACCAAGAGACCCCTTCTCAAGGAGAACCATTTTTATCTTCATTAGGAAATGGTGGTTCTCCATTAATTTCCACCTTGGATATTCTCTAATTGACTATAGGATTATTGGTATATTTATTCAATACAATGATCCCGGATGCACTTGATGTCTCGAATGTTAATTCCCCATCGCAATAACACCACCCCCATGTGGATCATTCATCTTATTCTCTAGATGTTTCTTCTTCCATTTCTCTATCTTCATTTGTTGAAAGATGTGATTCTAGTAATCTTGTGGATAAGAAGAAGAAGAAAAGGAATATCAATAATAATAAAGACAAACAAGCAACCAAATCTCAACCAACTACTTCTCCCAGTATTGGGAGTGTTGATTTACCCCCAAAAAAACCTCATAAGTCTAAATTCCCTTGAAATCTTTGTAAGTGTGATCAACTTATTAAGGATTGTTTTTGGTCTTTCCCAAGTTTTAGAGGTGTGGTCTAAGGACTCCCAACACCCCATGTCATAAGCCTCTCTTCATCATGTTGATGATACCCCATCAACCAGTGACTCTGGACTTAGGAGTTAAAAAGGTAAAGTCAAGAACACTTTGATGTTATGTAAGGGAATGCTAGTACAAAATGAGAGATAAGTGACTAGGTGACTAAAAAGGTTAGTCACCGCAATTTTTTCAAGGGATAAACAACTAAAAATGATCAATTTTAAGTGAGCCAACTAAAAGCGACTAAGATAAATGACTGATTTAGTCATGGGAGAAAATATACGACTAAACAACAAGTGACTAAAATAAAAAATTACTAACATAAATGACTAATTTAGTCACGGGAATACAAATATGACTAGCTAAAAATTACTAAGAATATGAATTAGTCATTCATGTTAGTCATTTTTAGTTGTGGCACCCCGACAATAGAAAATTACAATTTTGACAATGAATTTGTACAATTTACTGAATTTTAAAACTACAAATAGATTCAAGGGGTCCCTAAATCCATCTGTAGTGTTAAAATTCAGTAAAATTGTAATGCTCATGTAGATTGATTCCTGAATGAACCCCCTGTGTCACTTGAAAACGTTTTCTTCTTTCAAGACATCTAATGTAGAGGCCAAGTACAGTTTCATAGATTCGTCATTTCCCAATTTGTGCATTTTCATGTCTTTTTTTTATACCATTGCATTAATCTCATCACACTCGCTATGCATGTATCTCATTTGAAAAAAACCATCATTGTTTGATCCTTTCGATAGTCAGTTGAATATTCGACATGCAAGAGTCTTTTACATCTTATTAGTGAAATTCACCAAGTTTTCATCCTTTGTTAATTCATCGGTTTTACCTTTTTTCTAGTCTTCTCATCATGACCATGTTTAGAATGTCCAAAATTTTCCCTAAGTACCTCTTTGCAAAAAAAATCCAATGCCCTTTTTTTAAAGAAAAAAAAAGAACCCTAGCGCTCCCTTACCATGTATACAACATCAATGTATCGATAAATCTTGTTTCAAATTACGCAATCTCCATGCGCAATCCCTAAGTATACCATCCTCTCTCTACAGATGAAATGGGAATGACTCTATTGCCCATAATTTGAAAGCGTTGGCGGTGTTCCTACCATGATTGCGTCGGGCTTAGTCTCCATAAATCATAGTTAATTTTCACGTTATTCTAGCAGGTTCAAGCATTCAGATAGGAGGTCTATTAAATTTCCATCCACCTCGTACCTTGTCCTAGTATAAATTCTCATCCTCTCATGATTGATCTATTTGTTTTATCGTATTGTCACCCCATCTGGGGAGTTGATTTATACTATATTATAATATATATAATTAATACATAATATACAAAATGCTAATATATAAATAATTTGTAGATACTAACCTCAAATATATATATAAAATAGATACTAACCTCAAATATTTTGGACAATGAGCACATTGATTTTGGGTTCATCCATCATTTGGAACATCATCATTAATGTCCCCATAAAACATCCTACAAATATATTGAACATGTTAAATATACATCATATATTTGATGTCTTCAATTTTTGTTAGTCTCACAACCAGTGGTCCATTGCATTAAGTGGGACCAATTATAACCTAAATGTGCATTCTTTGTTTATTTAATTTGAAACTGGGTTTTATATAATTTATTGAAAAATGTTTACATGATATGGTTTGACACTACTTATAGAATTCCATACATTTACACAAGATTCCTTCAATCTTCGATAAATCCTAATTCAAAGTGTACATGCAAAATTCACTAGTTTAAGAAGAAATTGTCTAGCCTATGTTGTGTTATCTCTCAAACTAGAGAATCCACCAAACAAGGTTGATAATCCACCACCATTGGATATGCACCTATTTTGCATTGTCATTTTTTTATTCTTCAATGACGTCACATGTTCAAAGTCAATTGCTATCCATTTCGTGGTCCCATTGGCTCAAGTTGTGGCTAAAGCAAGTTAATTTGGCGAGTATGAGCTCAAATCAATCCTCAATCAATATCTATTTTGTGGTCATATTGGCTCAATTTGTGGCTGAAGCAAGTTAATTTGGCAGTTATGAGCTCAACTCAGTCCTATCTTCTGCAAAAGGATCCCCAATAAGCCCTCTAAACATGGTTTGGCAGTGAAGGATCTAGTCTAGCAAATCAATGTACAACCAAGTTCTTCTAAATGTGGCCCCATATCATTCCTCAAGTGGGTTTTTATGTTATTTATCAACATACTCATGTTTATTTTCTCTCTTGGTTCCAACTTCCCATTGCCAATTACTTCGCCTAGTGTTACAGAGGCTACATGCAGCTAAGGGAGAAGTCATGGAAGAGTTCTTGGACATAGGCATGTTTTCTCTCCAGGCCAAGGAATAGATGGATATCTATGGTAGAGGCATAGAGTAAGTCATTCCCTTCTATATTGTGTCTCATAATCATATTCTTTGTTATATGAATGGAGAGGAATACAATTAGCATTGTGTGTTTTCAATACAATGCAGCAGCCTTTCTTGGTGCGCCCTCCCAAAGACTATAAAATTCTCCTCGAGTCTCCTTCTGGAAGGGATGTCATATAGAACACAATTTCAAGGTCACCAAAGAACAGTTGCTTTCCTATGGATGTCTTACTAAGATGTAGCTTACTATGTTCTCTATTCTATACCCACTTCTCGTCGTTTCAGTTCTCGTCGTTTAAGTTTTGTTTTATGCTTATAGATTGACTAGGAATGGGATCTATGGTTTTAGTCGCTAGGAATTTAGGGTTTTTGGAGTTTGTCATTAAAAAAAAAAATTGGGGGAGATATATGGGTAAAAAGAGCACCATATGTTTTAGGATCCCAATAATTTTCACACAAGTACAACCATGTAGTTCTACAACTTTTGAAGATTCATCCACATGCCCTCCTACTCCTTTCACATATCAAAAGGAATCCTCCCATGTATCTCATCATAGATGGACTACTGCTTTCAGTTATATGTGCGCCCTATCTTCATCTGGAATATGGGTCGATTTCATACTACCGATTATTTCATTCTATGGTAGAAACAAATAGAAAACAGATAATCAATTATTTCTTCAACATTGGTGACTGAGATTCCCAATAGATTCAACTGACGGTGATGTATTGGTCTTCTCCCATATATTTCATTTTGTTTTACTCTCTTTGGATATGGTGTAAGACACAATAACTCATTTACATTCCAAGGGAGATTAAATCTCCATCATATATATCAAATATAATTTACCATATATACAGAGATATAGTTCATCAATCCAATTCAAAATCATAGTAGCATCATCTTCTCATGTTCATGTTCATTATTCTCATAAAAACATAGTAGCATCGTCTTCTCAGCATCAAATATTTAACAATATACAAGAACTTCTCACCATGTTGTCATTTATCAATGTATGTATCTGGTATGTTATTATGTTGTCACTATAAGAATTGGATACACAACATCATCATTAAACAATGTAATGTCTTCATGTTCATGTTATAGTCACGCATCCATCTGCTCATCTGTCATGGCTTGCATGTACACAGGGTTCCAAAAATATATGTGTTGTCAAGTAATGGAATTGCTTTCCAAGTTCATGTAAGTTTGCTTTAGTTTCCTGATCATATCCAAAGGCTACCAACATCATTCTTTCCATATTGAGACTTCCACCATCATTCTTGCCATATTTTCATTAATGCCAATATCATATTTCCAACACTTTGTGTAGGGCATTCCTACGTTTGGATGCATATGACCCCTTAATTTGCCATAAATCATTCTCTAGACCCCTAACATGGAAGAGAATTTATGTTCTACCCTTCCTCAACTATGTGAAGTGTGCCTGAATGGATTCATGGTATCCCTTGGTGCAATGTGCCTCCAAGAACTCTTCATGAACTTATAACTGTAATTTGTATTCTTTTTGCTACTTGTATGGTATTGTTGATGCTTTTCTATGCTATGATTGAGATTGATTAGTAGCTTTTGATTAAATACTAAGGATTAATATGACATGTCAATGAAATGTAGTAGGCCGGAGTCTAGAACAAGGAGGATACATTTTTTAACATTTTTAGCAATTACTTGAATTCCATCATGTTCACAGTTTCTTTCATTGACTTGGAGATGCATTCAGGTTCATATGGTTTGTTGTTTCTGAAGGAAATATATTGACTTATTTTGGTTGAGAGAACCTTAATTTTTTGTTGTTGTTGAAACATGAAGACTATGTTATGTCATTGTTAATTTCACCTATAGTGAACAATGATGCATTTGAAAACATGCTCATGTACGGATGGCTTGCTTGAATGCAATTAAATGTACCCCAACAGTTTCGAAGACAGTTGTCCCTAAAAGTGTTGATGTGGCAACTAGTGTTTGGATTGCATTGCATGACCCTGAAAATATACCATTGTAAATATCATGTTTTTTATATGTTTGTTATTGTTACCTTTTTTATCTCATTTGTTGTTCAAAATGTGCTTGTACTTTGTACATAATTTGTTATAGTAAATATGTAAAAATTAAACCTCTGAATTTACCTTCTTGCTCACTTGGTAGTATTAACGTTGTTGTGGGAGATATTAAATTTTGATAAAAGAGTTGGTTTTTTGCAAGTTAGTTTGATTTAATTGCACATGGTGTCGTTGATAGTTTGGATAGTGTTGCTGGAAAAACAAATATTACCAAGAGGGAAACCAGGATGGGAGCCAAATCTCTTTTTTATATTTTCTAGAGTGAGATCCTAATAAATTGTGTATTAGGAAGAAGGTAAAAAGGTTCGTTGAAGTAGTTACTTAAAGAGAGCAAGTCTGAAAGAAATTTATGGGAAGGGAGTTTGTATTCACAAGTTGGATAGATAAATATGCCACAAATAGACAGGGTCAAGTTATAATTTTTGGGGGGTGAAATGTGATGTCGAAGGAAATACGTAACATTTTTTGTAGTGAAAGATTATCTCCAACTAATATTTGCAATTTTACATGAATCTATTCAAGGTTATTTTTTTCCTGGGTTTGCAGAGTCTGTATTATTTCTCCTTTCATCTTGCAGTAGTGACATTAGTACATGTCCATGAAAACACCAATAAATGGTTTTCCATGTTCAAATTATTATAGGGGGTGTAAAATGGATTGCATCCATTAGCAGCATATGCTCATTCAACATGCATCACCCTGAGAAATTACTACTTAAGTATCTTGTACTAAGTTAAAGAATACACCTACATAACCTTCTGTTTGTTTCAGGTGATGTCATATAACTAAATCTTATAGATAATGTGTTTTTAAATTATTGGGAATGACCCTTAGTCATGCCCTCCTCCATCATATTATATATATATGAATGTATGTAAGATGTATACATCAGCCACCATATTTCAATATTTCAATATTACTTCTTACATTCATGGAAGACATGTCAAGAATATAAATCCAAGTCCTAAACTTCATTTTGTGTGCCTTAAAAGGGAAATTTTGGAGATATGATTCAATGATTGTCTTAGGGTTTTTTGTTGCTCCTTGGCTTGATGTCTAGGGTTTTGCTGTTGTTGATGAGCTACCATCACCTTTCTCTCAGATTGCTAGGGTTGTTGTGACCTTCTTCTCAGCCTCCTAAGTACTGTCGTGATTGTATTTGGCATGTATATGGCTACTATGACTTTGTTCAACCTACCTGAAAGTGCCGAGTTATGTTGTAGTTTGTTGGTATCCTGCTAGGGAGGGCCATGTTCTTTACTGAGCTTGTTATGTTGAACTGCAGCCACCTTTGAGATTTCTAGTATTGATTCAGGACCTCGTGGGTTGTATTGGACTAAGTCGTGACCTTTACTAGGACATAACCATGATCTCTATAAGTTTTGTAGACAAAACCATGACTTATGTGGGTTGTTTAGAAAAATACGTGACCTATGTGAGTTGTTTCTTTTGGGGTCCTAAGTTGGGTTGTGACCTTTTTTGAGTCTACTAAATTGAACCATGACTATTCCTTGGGATTCCTCGACTCAATATGTGGTCTAATAACTATTATGAGGTATTTTTTGTGAGTGTGTTATTGTTGGTGCCTACCTTGACCTTTATTAGGGATGTTGTGGTTCTTGTTTATCCTGTTCCAGCATGTTGATCCTGTTTAGAATTTAAATATTGTTTGTGCTCCATTTCATCCTCCTTGAGGATGGTACTATGTATGGAAGTGTGCCACAGTTTGATGGACGTGCTAGAGTGTGGGTTAAGGATGCCTATGCACATTAAAGGATCTTATATTTGCTTGATGTATAATTGTCCTAAAATACTATCATTTATTGCAGCAATGGGATTGAATGTTCATCATCATTTCTAGACTATTTTGATTAATACCTTGAGGTCTTTATTTGTCTCACTCTTCCCTACAACTACCTATCTCTCTCTCTCTCTCAGGTATGTCCATTGTTTCATTAGTGAATTGTCTCTCAATAGGTAAAGTTTGATCATAATATATATCTAAGTATATAAAGGAAGGTCTAAACCACATTGTTTTATCCTTTAGGCATGCTAGTTTAACTTGTTCATTAATTTATTACTACTTATGTTATTTATTGTCCTTGGCTGATTCAAATTTAACACGTGAAACTTTGGGAGTCTTAAGTTGAAGCAAATGAAAATTATGTTATATATGTTACCACATTGCTTTGTCCTTTGTGTATGCTAGTTTAACTTGTGCATTAATTTATTACTATTGTTGTTAATTGTTTTCCTTGGATGCTTCAACTTAAACATAGGTACCTTTGGGAGTGTTAAGTTGAAAGAAATGAAAATTATGTTATATATGTTGTATTGTAGACACTCGAAGTGTTTCATAGTTTGGACCTTCATTATACAGTGATGATAAAACTTATTGTTATTGTATGGAACACCTATCGATTATATACCTTGAGAGAGAATATAAAATTTTAACCCTTCTTCTTGTGAGTAAAAGGGTTGTTTCCCCACCTTGATTTTACACCTCGGTGTTGTGGGTGAAAGGGTTGTATTCCCACTTTGTTATGACCACTCTTGTTGACATTTGACCTTGTGTTGAACCTTGTTGGTCCTTATGCTAGCACTTCCCTGTCTTAGTGGGGTACCTTGACCCTTTTGTCATGATGAATTACCTTTATTGTTATGTGCTCCTTTTCATCCTCCTTGATGATACTAATATGTATGGAAGTCTACCATAGTCTAATGGACATGCTAGAGTGTGGGTTAAGGATACATATGCACATTTGAAAGGAGCTTCTATTTTCTTGATGTATGACTATCATTGTATTGAAGCAATGCGATTGAAATTTCATCCTCATTTATAGGATGATTTGATTAATACATTGCATTATGTATTTGTCCAACTCTACCCTACATCTACCTATCTCTCGCTCTCTCTCTCAGGTATGTCCATTGTTTCGTTAGTGACTCATCTCCTAAGATACCAAAGTATGATTGTGATATATATCTAAGTATATAAAGGAAGGTATAAACCGCATTATTTTCTCCTTTACGTATCCTATTTTAACTTGTTCATTAATTTATTACTACTACTATTATGTATTGTCCTTGGATGCTTCAACTTTAATACAAGGACCTTTGGGAGTGTTAAGTTGAAAGAATTGAAAATTATGGTATATATGTTACCACATTGTTTCCTCCTTTACGTATGCTATTTTAACTTGTTCATTAATTTATTACTACTGTTTTTATTTATTGTCCTTGGATGATTCAACTATAACACATGGACCTTTGCAAGTGTTATATAAGTTGAAAGAAATGAAAATTATGTTATATATGTTACCACATTGTTTTATCCTTTGCGTATGCTAGTTTAACTTGTTCATTAATTTATTACTATTGATGTTATTTGTTGTTCTTGAATGCTTCCACTTTTACACGGGGACCTTTGGGAGTGTTAAGTTGAAAGAAATGAAAATTACGTTATATATGTTGTATTTTAGTCACTCGAAGTGTTTCATAGTTTGTACCTTCCTTATACGGTGATGATAAAACTTATTGTTATTGTACGGAACAACTATGGACTATATACCTTCAAAGAGAAGATAAAATTTTGACCCTTGGTCTTGTGGGTAAAAGGGTTGTTCTCCACCTTGATTATATAGCTTGGTCTTGTGGGTAAAAGGGTTATTTCCCAACCTTGATGGTACACATTGGTCTTGTAGGTGAAAGGGTTGTCTTTCAACTTCGTGATGACCACTCTTGTTGAACTTGGATCTTGTGTTGAACCTTGTTGGTCCTTATTTGTTTGTTACCCTATGTTGAACCTCTGTTGAACCTTTTTTGTTAACTTATTCCGAGATGGAATGGAATTACACTACCTAAATTCAATGTTTTCAAAAAAATCTACCTACCTACCCTAAGAACTACACCTAGTCTCCCTATACCACTTTTTTCATGATTTTTTTTTGGGATGTTATGTTGTTATTATGGTCCTTTCTTGAAATGGTCACTAACAAGTATTATTAGAGACAGTAAAATGCACCTAGGATTCAATAACAAGAATTGGAAACCTATAGCTACCAAGAAATGTGTATACAATATACATTTGGTGCAAATTGAAGGAAATACATAATACAACCTCTCAAAGTTGTTAGAAGTTAGCAAGTTTACCTACAAAGGGAAAAAATGATGAGAATTAACAAATCAAAGGAAGCATTATAGAAAACATCCAAAAGGAAATTGGGAATTGCAAAAGTAAAAGTTGATCAGTTGACAACTAAATTCAATCTCTTTTGTATTAAAAGTATCCTTAAGGTAATGACTTTAGGAGCTCAATCATCATTTTTAAGGAGAGAAACCGTTGTTAACGTATAAAATGTAGATTGATATTTCCTTCTACAAATTTTCTTCTGATTAGAACCAAAAGAAATGATTTCCAAATGGAAAAGTGCATTTCTTGACAACAAAATATTTAATGATCTCACATTTTTTACTATTATTGTTATTACATTTTCCTTGTGTTGCTTTCTTCACATTCTAGTGGCAAAAATCATATATATATAGCAGCATTCATTAAGAAATTATGGTGGTCAATTCTTAACATGTTTTATCACCAAATTTTCCTATTTCATTATGTAAATATTTTTGTTGTTTTCAATGTGCAGGTATTGTGTGAAGCAAATAGCTCAAATTGTGTTTATTTTATAGAGTCTGGAGTTTTTCAATCTACTGAAAGGAATTTGTTTTTATATTACACTCTTTATGACTGTTTAAATATGGGTGAAGAATATTTCAAGTGTACCTGTGTTGTACTTGTAGAGGAACTTCATATTTGGAATTTTTTCATAGAGTATGGGCTCTGTGTATCATGTTTTCCATATTTCTATCTAGCACTTTGTATTGGCTAAGTCCCCCTTCTTTTGAGAAAATTATTGGTAGAGACATAGTGAATGAAGTCCTAGATGTTGCAAGGGAATAATTTATTGTGTTAGAGGCTCTGGCTAGGACTCTTCCAAATCTCCATTCAGTAGAACATGGGCATGATGAAGAAACTACTCTTAATGGTGTGGGATTTGAAAATTGATCATGGAACCAGGTAGTTCCAATGGTTGAAGTTGTGCTTGATTGGTTTAACTTTAGATAAATTATTTTCCATTTGAAAACATTATGGGCAACAAATAAACATGTCAAAAATACATTTAAGCAGAATTCTTATACGAAAATCTCACTGGGTGTGATATCAATTGTTCTACATGCCCTTTCAAGTATATTTGAGAAAATTCTACCACCTGAAGGCATAGGATTTTGTTCAAGTGACAAAGAATTGTCTTCTGGAAAATGGATACCTATATTTGTTCCCCAAGTGGGTATGAATCTTATTGAAAGTGGAATTCTACACTTTTTAGAAACAAAATTAGAGAAAATAGTATCATTGAATGTGGGAAACTATTCATTTCTTGAATATTTATGTTTTCTAAGAAAGGAAACTGAATATGAAACATCATTATCATCTTTAATTTGCTTTCATGACATAATTCATCTCGTTACTTTGGTTGACAATGTTATGAATTTTGGGCAAAGAAAGAATCATGTTGTTCCTTCTACTGATGAGGGCATTTCAGACTTTGAGAAAATACTTAAACATGGATTAGTAATATCATATCAAAATGAGCTGAAATTTACATTAAACATGTTTATGGATCTTGTGTCTTCAGAGTGGCACCTTCTGTAGTCCAGTGAAGTGAAAGACAGAGTTGTTCCTTCTCATGGTATTGGACTAGGATGGGGTGCTACCAATGGTGTATTTTGGTAGGGAAAAGTGCTTTTAGCTCAAGCATATGCTATAGTAATGATCACCTTACTTGAACTTTTTCCAATTTTCCTTGACTAATATGTTTTTGACCTAGAAAAGATCAATTTACAAAGTGATGGGATAGATGCATTTATTTTGAACACTATAAAAAATATTAATTTTTCCTTGAGTATTGTCCTAATTTTGGGTCCTAAAGATATGCTTACTATAGAAAAAATATTGAATATCTTTCTCACACTCCTGTTATGGAGTTCTTAATTATTTTTGTGCATAAAGTCTCAAGGAAATAAACAAAGAAAGGAATAGCCATAAATATTGGAGATCTTTATCAAGTTGATTATGATATCTTCAGTAAAGTTTTACTATTACACTTTAAAATTCAATGGTTGAGGAAGAAGAGGGAAAGTCCTCAATATAGTTAGACAAAAAAAGGAATCTAAAACTCTTTCTGCTAGTCAAAATTCTTGTAAAAGGCCCCCTCTTGGTACAATATGTGAAGAAAGCACAGAACTTGGGAGGACACCCCTGAATGAAAACTCACTAGAAATTGAATGGGAACACCAAATATTTCAAGTTCATGTGCAGTGTTTATTGAGTCCGTTATCATGTTCTACTCTTGAACAACCGTAAAAAATTTCACTCAATAATGTACTTCTAGATAGCATTAACTCAACTGAAAGAGTGTTTAATATTATGAGAAGTGATCTTTTCTTTGTTCTTGGTTTGGAAGGTATATTCTCCACTTGCAAATTGACCACAATCCTTCTCCCATTTTATGCATACCATTGGTGAGAAAAATACATATATTATCCTTGGCTTTTGTTGATAAAGGTGATATGTTTTTAGAAACTCCTATCAAAGATTTGACAGGAATTGCTTCAAGACTTGTATGGAGAGTCCCTTGACAGGAAGAGTGGTTCAAATAGCATTATGATGTCTCAAAGGAGAAAAATTGAAAAGTCACTAACTCCTCGGGACTACAAATATCTAGTTGTAGATCAAAAGAATGGGGTATAATCTATGGAGGGTTTCACTCTTTCCACTATGAACTTTGAGAGGGAAATTGATGGTAGCTACTAAAAATTTATAGATACTCTCATTCATCATTTTGTGGCTACATCCTTTGGTGATGTGGTTTATGGGCATCAGGTGATAATTTACTTGTGCAGGGATGTTGGAGCTTCAATCAGACTCACAGGGTGGAATGCATTGGTCAATGCTCATATTCTGGAGTTGTTACGACCACTTGAACAACGCTTTGCTCATACCAAAGTATTTGTATTTCCTCCTGAGGTAGGTTTTCAAAGTAATATTAGGGATTTTTGTTTGCAGAATGTTGTTATTTATATTGTTGTGGATGTTTATGTTTATGGATGAAAATATGTGTTGAAAATCATTCTTTTAAGTAGGGGACCTTATTTTTTGGTTATATTCTTCTTCAAACATTACAGATAGATTGTAACAAATATGGTTTCTAGGAATGGGTCCTTAAATTTACTTGAATATAACATGTTTAAACTATATCAATATTTTGATATTTTTATAAGGCACGAGAAATATAGGCACCAATAGTCATTCATATTTATTTTGGTTATAAATTTGTTTAAATCTGTGTTGTATTTTTTTTTGACATGGTGTATATCATAGGGCCTAAAATACATCCTTAGGATATTGGTATGGACATAGTTTTTACTACATGATCCATATATGTTTTATATTTGGATTTTTTTTAGATGGTAATCATTCTTGATATGTGTGAGAGGCAAAGTTGAGTCAATAATAATTATAAAATATAGACATGCAACAACGGAGTTTTAATAACTTGACTTGTCAGAATAGTAGATGGTAATTATGTCTAAATATGGTTCATATATGTTACAACTTTATAGAGAACATTTTTTGTAAAGACACTGCATCAAGAATGCATTGAAGGAAAACCCTGACAAAATAAAATAGTAAACATTTCAATAAGAAATAGGGAAAATTGTTGAATTAATATATTTGCATTAGTGAAGGTTGACCTACCTTAAAGTAGGCCACCTCCATACTTTGACCTATGTGCATTTATTTCAAGTTCACCCCTGTATCTTACTAGGATAACCTTTCCTATGAGGGTTATTGATCCTAGGTGGCTAACTTTTCTTCTATCATCTCCCACTTTCTCTCTTAGTTAGTACACATTATTTTTCCTTTACATTTAGAGAAATTTGAAAACTACAAGGATTTTGAATGAGAACTTTCAATGGCTATAACTTTCACATTTTACATGGAAATGTCATATGACCCGTAGTTTTTGGGTCTTGTGATAATATTTATGCATTGGCATAGATAAATTCAATTTTGGTTTATCTATTGTAAGATACATGCTTATGTACACTCTTATCATTTATAGTATGGAGGTCCATTTTTAGTGGACAACTAAGAATCTCTCCTGGTTCTTCTTCCTTAACTATTGAACATTCATCTACTTCACCTATTATATTGGGATGATGATAGTCTTCATTGCTGAAAAGAAACAAGTTTCTTCGGTAGTATCATCAACTTTATACTCATTTTAATCTATTTTCAAGATTATTCATTCCTAAATCGATATGCAAACCTACTTTATCATGTTTCTTTAGTGTAGTTTGCATCTTTCATGCTCTTCCATACTTAGAAATTGGAGGGATATCATCACTTGTCTCAATTTATAGTTAAAGAAGTCTGGAACCTATGTTAAAGTGTTGTTTACTAAACCAAAGGAAACAAATGTAAGTTTTCAAACCATTTTCTTGAATTTCAATTATCATGCCATCAGATGTGGATTTACCTTAATTATAAGAAAACTAGATTGATTCTATAGGTCACAAAGAAATGGAAAGCTGGTTCTTGATCACTTTATGAAAGTGTAAAATGAATTGGTGTTTATACCTCAATTCTTAAAGGGTGATAGCTCAATGGAATAGCACCTACCTTATAGGCGAGAGGTTGGTGGATCGATTCCTCCATGCCCTATCATAAATTTGTGACTAATAAAATGACTAAAATTTGCATATAAATGACTGTTAGTAGTTGATTTACAACATCTTATAGCACAACTAATGTTTAGTCGTATTTAGCTTAGTCACTAATAGGTTACCTTGATTTATCATCTAGTAGTTTATTTAGTCGTATATTGGGTCATTAACTGTGGCAATTAATGACTAAATTAATGACTAATAATTCAACCAATTAATGACTAATTTAAATACAACTAAGTTAGTCAAGCTATAAGATAGTGGAAATTAGATATTATTGGTCACTGACTAAAAAATAGTCATTTATATCTGAATTTTAGTCATTTTTTTAGTCACTAATTCCTCATTTTGTACTAGTGGAATGCACCTTACTAACCTTTGTCCTCGCATGGATGAAGAATCAAATTTGTTGGAAGAATTTACTTTTCCCCACCAATGGCTTCCAACAGGTTATCGTATGTTTCCCTTTGAACCCCCACTAGTTGATAAAGTGGTCAATTTGGTTCCATCCTAGTCGATCCCACTCTTTATTCAAAGAGTAAAGAACAAGGAATCCAACCTACTCTTCCTTTTAAGAGTGAAGTTGAAGTGGTTGAGTTGATGTCAACTCTACCCAATCCCACTCTTTCAGAAGAGAGTGTTCATATGAAAGTGGTCACTTTGACACAACCTTCATCTCATCCTTCTCTTCTAGGTGTGAGTGAATTGAAAACCACTGAAGTTTTCTTGATCAAATCGGATTGTTCTAGATAAGGGAAAATACTATCCATTTCAACATGACCCCCTCTAAGTACTAATTTTATTTCCTTTTATTGGAGTAGTCTAACAGAAACTCATCTTCCTTCAGGTATTCCTTTCCAGATATCTATTGGATTTTACGGTAATACCATATTTCGTACTATTATAAACTAAGGGGATTCTATTATTATTTTATCCTCAACTTTTTGGAAAGCTATAGGTTCTACTCATATTGTTCCTGCCACTTCTTAGATATTGGCTCTTGATAGAAGACCTACTGAACCTTTGGTGATCCTTCCTTAGTTACCTATTACCATGGGAAAGAAAAAAATCTATATTATTGTTATAGTAGTCCAAGGTCCTTTGTATTTAAATATTATCCTTAGACATTATTATTTTTATGCAATGAAAGTTGTAGTGTCCTCACTCTTTCGAGTGATGTATTTTTCCTCGTGATGGGAATATCATGACCATCGATTAAATTTCTTTTATTCAACCTGATCGCTGCATGACTTCTAGTTATTAGACTTCCCTGAATGTTCTACATGTTTTAGTGGTTTCATCCCCTCAGGGATAGGGGGGATGTCTCCATCCTCACTGGATTTATCCCACTAGCTTCTACTGTTGGAGGGCACGCTACAAACCTCTTGACATCATGTTAGGTAAGAACTATTTTCAAGCAAAGTTTACCTTTGGTTTAAAGCTTGTGTAAAAATGAAACCATCGCCAAGAAGAGTTTTCCTTGGGTTTCAAGCTTGTGTAAAATCAAAACCATCCCCAAGAAAAAATTACCTTTGGTTTCAACCTTGTGTAAAAATGAAACCAGCCTCAAGAAGAGTTTACTTTTAGTTTCAATCTTGCATAAAAATGAAACCATCTCCAAGCAGAGTTTACCTGTGGTTTCAAGCTTGTGTAAAAATGAAACCATCCCCAAGCAAATTTTACTTTTGGTTTCAATCTTGTATAAAAATCAAACCAGCCTCAAGCAGAGTTTACTTTTAGTTTCAATATTGCATAAAAATTAACCTGACCTCAAGAAAAGTTTACCTTTGGTTTAAATCTTGTGTAAAAATGAAACCATTCCATAGCATAATTACCTTTGGTTTTAAGCTTGTGAAAAAATAAAAACATCATTGAGCATAGTTCCACTCCCTTTAAGGCTTGTTAGAAAATGAAATGGGATACCAGAAGCATAGTTCTTTTTTGTTTCAAACTTGTGTAAAAATGAAACAGGTCACCACAAGCATAGTTCTCATTTTGTGTCAAGCTCATTAAAAAATGAATCATGTGTCTAGAAGAATAGTTGTTTTATGTTTCAAGATTGTGTAAAAATAAAACATATCCTTCTCCTATTGAGTCAAGTCTTTCATGCTTTGTTTTAGGACTTGAACCTTTTTTCAGCTTCCTTTGTCACTATATCCTCTTTCTTCCTCTATCTCTGGTGAACCTTTTCCTGGTAGTAACCCGTAGTTTATTTTGGTCAAGAAAAAGAGTAGGAAGACGAAATGAAGATTTGGGGGCATGTATCCAACCTATTTATATTATGTTGAAGTTAATACACTTGATATTTATACTGGGGGAAAGTATCAATCTTTGGACATCATGTTGGGAAAATACTCATCAATAGGACTCATGTCGAGTGTACTTTATTTCTGGTTTCGATCTCGCTAAACCATGAAACCACATCTCAATCATAGTTCATTATCTCTTCCAAGATCATTAAAAAATGAAACAGATTCTTCAAGCATTCTTCCAACTTTTCTTCGAGCTTGTTAAAAATAGTAATAGGTGTCAAGCTTACTTTTTCACTTTTTCGTGTTTTGGTTTAAAAACATGAAAAGTGGTTTGAGCTTACTTTTTCATTTTTTGTGTTGTGGTTTAAACATGAAAAATTTTATGAGAGATTTGTATGTAATTCTTGTGCTTGTTAAACCTTTAGTAAAATAGTGTCAAGTTTAATGTTTGTGTCCCATACTCGTAAATCAATGAAACAAAACGAGTGATGTTTTTTTCCTTCATGTTCAATTAACTCTTTAAGAGTTATGCTTTTTTATCAAATGAGTGTCTATATGGTGATAGTTTACCCCCTTTTTTGACCTAGCGAACTAACTACAAAAAATGAATACCTTAGTCGTCACTAACTAATAGAGTTCTTCTAGATATTATTTTATACTTTTTCAAATATTAGGGATTAAACTTATGAAAAAATTCACCCTTGAGTCTTCTTTAGTTTTTTCAGATCTCTAAAAATGAAAGATATATGATTTTACAATCTTTGTACTTGTAAAATCAAACATTGAAGGACCCTTTTAGGACCAAACCCCTCCTTTATCAGGTTAGTAAAATATGTGGGATTGGACTCGTCCAAAGGATGATCTATATTATGCATCTGTTATCCTCCTAAAGATCATTAATAAACAAAGAGCTACTCAACAATCATGATGGGGAATAAGGGAAGGTAAATGCGTTTGAATCTGTATTTATGTAAACCTGTCATTTTCCTTGAACATGGCACATGTTTGTCTTTCATTCAAACAATTAGGTAATTACCTTGTCTTTGGGTCATGTCAAGTCTATGAGTATCTTTAATCCTTTGGTTCATCCGAAGAATGCTTCATTCATATTGCAGTATTGCTTGCCTTTTGTCTCATTGATTCAATTCTTCCAGTTCATGTGTCATATTGAAAATGTTTAATAAAAGTCATCCATTTGAGTCAAAATTCGTTGTTATCAAGCCCTCTGTCATGCTATTCATTTTTTAACCAGTCTCTTGGTATCACTTATCCATACACTTTGTGTCAGTCCATACTCATTTGATCTATTGTCCAAAATTTCCTCCTGTATTTGTTTTGTGTCGTTGATGTGGGAAACGTCATGGCCCTCCTTCGATGGATCTATCCCTATCAACACCAGCACCTCATCCAAAGATTATATTTAGATACCACCTAGTACCTTGAAGCCTACATGCCACAACGGTATTTTTCTCGCCTTAGACAATAGGTTTCTGTCATTGACCCCTGATCGAATGATTCCACATATGCTCAACTCTAACTCATCCATTCGCATTCATTAGAATGTATTGTGATACCTTGGGAATCATGGTAATCACTAGATATTTCCCTTGCACTTGTTAATGGTTTACATCATTGACCAATAATCAAGTGGTTCCTACCATGTTCGACTTCAATTCCTTTATTCACATGGTTAGGATAGTATCAATTTCAGGATTGGTTTGAATACCCCAAGATACATTTTGTTGCATCTCTTACACAGGATGCATTGGATATTGTTTGAATAACTTCCTACATGGACTTCATGTGGGTACTCTATCACATAGATCCAGACTGTATTATTCGGTGGCTATGTTAGGTTTGTTTTGTAGATGCACCATGTATGGTATCATGGCTATGATTGAAATCTTATTTCAATGATATAGATACATGTTTGTATCTTCATTGGCCATATCCACATCTAGTATTTGTATGGATATGTAGTGTATTGATCTGCATCAATGCTTTGAGTCATTTGAGATGTCCCATTCAAACATGTGACAGTTTATACAACAAATTCCTTTATTTTTGTTAGTTCTCCAACCGATGGTTCCTCTCTTCAGCAATCACATCAAAGTACATCACCTTTCACTTATCTCTAGCATCATACTTTGGGGGTAACATATTACACAAGATTATCGTCGGTATCATAAACCTTGTAGCCTCATGTTTCCATAATCCTTGAAGACATTATCATAGTGGATGATCCTTGTTTTCCTTGTCCTGCAAGTTCACTTGTTTAGAAACCTCGACATGTCTTGATATCCTAACAACATGCGTCACAACTAATTCAACACATGGTGTCTTGTTAAAACATGCATCGATGCCATGCATTGCCTCTACAAAAACATGTGTCTCCCTATTGAGATGCATCTTGCTCCAGTAACAGTTCATGCCACCCTTTTTATAGATAAAAAATTAGAGTTTTTGAGAAGCTTCTAGAGCAAAATCTATTTGGTCAAATTTCCCTCCTATTTACCTAGATCTAGATGAAGCTCCAAAACTATTGGGATATCCTATAATCCACTTTACCTATTATTATCACCTCTCCCTTACCCTCATTTTCCTATAAATGAATCCCTTGGCCATGGGTGAGGGGAAGAGGAATTGATAGCAGGTAAATGCTGGAGAAATTTTCCCAGAGTGTAGACTCTTGATGTACTTTCTTCCAATACAAGTGTGACATGTTGGAGTAGGAGGAATCTATAGGAAAGGGAGTACAACACTAAGGACTATGGTTGTATTTCTTTCTAATATATTTAATACAATGATTCA
The DNA here is from genome assembly GCA_001517045.1 of Pseudotsuga menziesii. NCBI lineage: Eukaryota > Viridiplantae > Streptophyta > Pinopsida > Pinales > Pinaceae > Pseudotsuga > Pseudotsuga menziesii. The sequence goes on from LPNX010186535.1 coordinate 500,581, forward strand.
TTGCCTTCCTATATTTGATTGTTATTTTCTTCTATAGTAAATCCCCTTAGTCATTTGCTTGGATCAGTTAAATTGTTTTAAGACCAATCCACTTTATATTTGTTTGTGTTGGATCTGTTACATGTTCTTTCATACACAAAATTGGTTTTCAGCAGCTTGAGGATAGCGAGAAAAAATTCCATATTAGAGGAAAGAGTTCTCTACTTCATTTCTCGTCAAAATTTGATTGATATAGGAGAAGGTGTGCATGTATTGTTTTTTATTGTTCTAGATTCGACTCATTTGAACTAGGGAGGTCCACTTGTGTTTGAACTTGAGGACTAATCCTTTAACGAATTAGATCAAGGTTCACAAGGGAACCATAAATGGTAGTTTTAAACTCTTGATCACTGTAGAAAATTAAAGAGTCATATTTTTCTTTGTCTGAGTAATCCACCAACTGAATTTTCACCTCCACCAGCTGAATTTTCACCTCCATCACTGTAAAATATGATATATGTTATTTCTATTGAAAAACCCTATGGAAAAATCCTATAAACCTAATATGTAGAAAAACACTCCCTAATTTGACTCCTTCATTATAGTTTTCACATGAACTTGTCTTTTTATAAACATTAAATAACTTTTAAATGGTGGTTTTTGTGCAAAGTCCTAAAATGAGAATTGATCCTCAAAAAAGGGGTCAAATATATTCCTGACTCTTAAGGAAGAGGAAGATCAATTTTTTATAGGAATCTGGCAGTGCCAAGGAAAGCAAGGATAAATGAATTTGAAATTGATGTATATTTGTAGTTTGTTCAAGACACATGTGTTATTTTTCTAGTATGGGATTCAAATGTACACTCACTTTATTTACTTTGGGGACAAGTTTCCATTATGTAATATGAGCATGATGTGCCATTTTGTAATACATAAATATTTTATGTAATATTATTATTTTGATACACATGCTTGAGTTTGAATGACATGAATAGAAATCCTATGAAGCATGCAATAAATATCAATTGCATTATATTGTCCATGTGATGAGTCATCTAATACTCAACAAATAAAGTATGGGAACTTGAATCCTTATTTGTATGTTTTTCTTCTTTGATTGCATCCCTATCGTCCCCTTCAGTCTATATATCTCTCAAAGTAAAGAATCAATGGATACATTTAATTGTCAAAATCCAACTTGTACATGGCCCATAAAACATCTTTCAATGATAAGCTTCCATTATTTTTTATAGAAATTTCCATTCACTTTTCTCATTATGAAATAGATAAATTTTGATATCTAGTGGTGTATTATAGTCATTGATATCTTAATTATATTATAGTCACTTACAAACAATAACAAATTTTATCATCCCTACGAATATTTATGTGAAAAAAGAACCAAGAGGAACGTTTTTGTCATTTTCAATATTACATGTTTTCTTAGTTTTCATAGTAATATTAACTTAAGGATTCCCTGGTTCCAAGCTAATTCATACTTATTTGTACTGCAAGTGAGCTGACAAAGTTTGAACAAGGTTACTTGTTCATGATTAGGTTTCGGAAGTTCATCAGGCCTTCTAAGCCCTTTTTATTTTTTGTACCACATGTTCATACCCCCTTGGGGGCGTTGTAATAAAATGTGCTAGCATGATGAATTTGTAAAGGGTTGGATTTCTAGGACTTAGACTTCAATCCAATAATTCCAAGGTGTTTTTTCCTTGTTAATTATGCATTGTTGAACAAGGTGTGTATAATTTTTTATTTTTTTACCCGCTCCTCCCAATTTGGATTGATTGTCTTGGTGGTTAGGCCTTAGGAGGTTATTACAAATCATGTGTCATTGTATATAAACATGATAGGAATTATAAATAATTCGTATGGACATTTTCTAGGTCCCCCTAAGTATATTTTTAATTCTGATAAAAATAAATTTTCTCATAAAATTAAACCATTTTTAATGGTTTAATTGGGAAATTTCAAATCGTAATAAAAGTTGGTTATGGAGGTGGAATTTTGCATGGGGATGCTCATTTTCACACTGTAAGTATCATGTTTATCCTAGAGCCCACTTTTCCTACCTTTCAAGTGAATAAATCATCACATAAAGCCATTTTTTGCTAAAGGGGCATCAAAAGGTCATTTTAATGCTAAAAATTTGATAAAATGACAAAATTCCAAATCATGTTGGAACATGTCAAACTTGTTTTAAAAAGTGAAGTAAGGGGGAAATTTTGTCCTTTAGTGGAGGGAGACTCATTATAAGATTAAACAATATGATTTAATTTTGATAAAGAGGTTGGCGAATTACTATAAGTGTGGCGTCCTCATTTTTGGAGCTCACGCTAAGTGATGGAATGCTCCCACTATATCAAAGATGTGATTGGGATATATGGAGAATGAAAGGATGAGTTGGCATCCCGTATTAGAGTGGAGGCAACTTTAGTGGGACCATTTTAATTTGTGTGGATTGGATGTGATATCTTGGATTTGATTGATGAATATTACATAGGAACCATGTAGCGGATTAAAGAGGTTATATTTGCAAGTATACATTAATTAGCAATATTCACATATTCAAACATTCACCTTAAGTTATTATTGTTGGTTGTGGAGCTTGGCCTTCCAGATTCATAGATGTTATTGTTTAGTTGTGTTTGTACCCTAGTTTTATTGTACACTCATTCCAGCAGGGCGTGCGAGAGGTGGGGGGAATACCCTTTGGTTTGCGGATTCAGGGGAGGCACCCCTGAGAAAGGGAGTTTGGGGGTGAATCCCCCAAAATAATTTCTTTTGAATGATTGTTGGCCAACATTTTACGGGCCTATGGTATTGGGTGACCTATGGTATTTTCCCATGGTAATTCCCCTATAAAAAGAAATCATTGTAATATGGTTGTGTATTGTATTGTATCATTGTAAAACAATATCTATGGTTGCCTAAGAGAGACTATGAAAGAGTGAATAAGAATTGTAGTGAGGTTGTTGCAGGTTGTATCCCTTCATTTTTCTAGATGGTACAATAATAAAGGACTAACAATTTTTTGTGTGGACATAGCCCATCTTGGGTGAACCACATTATATCTATGTCTCTCTTGTAATATATTTTAATATTTGCATCGTGTTTATAGCTTATTGTTATTGTGTTGCGATCCTATTTCTCTAAAAATTGGTATCATAGCCAAAAGGTCTATTTGGCTAGTAAACTCACAAGAAAGAAGGGTTCCTAGTTCAAGTGGGAGCAATGGAAAAAGAAGGAAAGTTTAGAGTCAAGAAATTTAATGGCCAAAACTATTAGTTATGGAAGATGAAAATGGAGGATTATCTATACATATCGTTGTCAAAAAAACAAAACAGCTGGCAACAATGAAGGATGAAGAATGGGAGGTTCTTCATAGAAAGGCACTGGGAACAATAAAATTGTGTCTGCCTTCATCGGTGGCTTTCAATATCTCAAAATAAAATACAATAGAGGGTGTGATGAGTTCATTCGCTAAGCTCTATGAAAAACCCTTAGTTTCCAATAACATATTTTTAATGAAGTGTTTATTTAATATGAAGATGCCAAAATTAAGGTGGATCTGTTGCTCACCATTTAAATGAATTTAATACACCTACTAGTCATCTAATTTGTGTAAAAGTGAAATTTGAAGATAACGTTAGGACTCTTCTAATCTTGTGCACATTTCCATAAAGATGGAACATCTTAGTTATGGTTGTAATTAACTTTGTCCCTGGTTTAGGCACTTTGAAATTTGATGATGTTGTAGGTTTTATTCTTAGTGAGGGAATGTGAAGAAAAAGTACAGGTGAGACGTCAAGTAATGCATTGACCATGGAGAGTATAGGAAGACAAAGGGAGAGAGGAAGGAGACCAGGTAATCACAGCAAGTCTAGAAAGGGAATATCCAAGTCTAGATTTGGAAATGTAGAGTGTTGGAAATGTGGTAAGAAAGGACATTTGAAAAAGGACTGCAGAGCTCCGAAGAAGAAAGGAGATGGGCAGCAAGAGACTACTCAGGAAGCAAATGTAGCAGGTGATGTGTTATAAGATGATTTGATTCTTACATTAGATAATACTAGTGATTATTGGGTACTATATTCAAGGGCTTCATGTCATGCTACACCCCGTAGAAAATTTTATCATGATTATGTTCTAGGTGATTTTGGACATGTTTTATTGGGGGATGACAAACCATGTAAAATTGTTGAAATGGCTAAGCCATGGATTAAGTTAAATAACGGAAATGGATGGCAGCTAAAATATGTAAGACATATTCCTACTATGTAAAGAAATCTGATCTCAATAGGGAAATTGGGAGATAGCGTTTGTTTGTATGTGTTTGGAAAAAAATGGTGGAATATCACTAAAGGAACACTGGTAATAACAAAAGGATATAGGATAGGTATGTTGTATTTATGTCCTCATAATATTGATTATTCGAACTCTATGGATTTCACAGAAACAGGTGTAGCATTGTGGCATTATAGGCTTGGCCACATGAGTGAGAAGGGGATGTATATTCTCCACTCAAGGAAACTACTTCCAGATATGAAGCAAGTAAGTTTGGAATTTTGTGAGGACTCTGTCTATGGAAAACATAAGAGAGTTAGATTTCTCAGGGTTTGGAAATAGAAGAAGAGTGAAAATTTGAAGCTTGCGCATACAAATGTATGGGTATCTACTCATGTACAATCTCTTGGTGTCTCTCGGTATTATGTTGCTTTCATTTATGATGCAACTAGAAAAACTTGGGTTTATTGCATTAGATAGAAATCTGATGTGTTTGCTACTTTTAAGAAGTGGAAATATTTGGTTGAAAATGAAATAGGGAAAAGGTTGAAATGTCTCAGATATGATAATGGAGGTGAATATTGCAATAAGGAGTTTGATAGTTATTGTTCATACCATGGGATCCATAGAGAGAAGACCGCCCCAGGAACACCATAAGAAAATGGTGTGTCAAAAACGATGAACAGAACGATCATGAAGCGTATAAGGTGTATGAGATTGCATGCAGGTTTTCCCTTACGTTTTTTGGTTGATTATGTAAATATTGTTGTTTATTTAATAAATAGAGGGCCTCCAAGCGCTTTGATTGGTGGAATTCAGAGGAGGCATGGACAGGTAAAAAGGTAAACTACTCATTTGTCAGAACGTTTTGTTGTGAAGCACTTGTCCATATTAATAAAGAAAATACAACAAATCTTGAGGATAAATCCAAGAAACATACCTTTATTGGATACGGGGTTGATGATTTTGGTTATCGCTTATGGGATAATGAAAATCACAAAATCATTAGGATTAGATGTGTAGTATTCAATGAAAATTTTATGTACAAATATCAGTTGTAGGGAAAGAAAGAGGAAAAGAAAAACACAGAGTACATAGTGCTTGATGAAATCAAAGAAAATGAAGTTCCAAAGGCACCAGAAAATAAAGAACAACAGCATGTACCTCAAACTCCTACAAATGTAAGAATATCTACCAGTTTAAGTAGACCCATTGAACGATTCTCTCCTTCAATTTATTATTTATTGATGGTTGATTCTGGTGAACCAGGATATTATATATAGGAAATGCGAGTAGAAACTAGAAAGAAGTGGGAGAAAGGAATGAATGAGGAGATGGAATCATTGGTAAGAAACCATACTTGGGATTTGGTTGAGTTTCCTGCATAAAAGAGAGCATTTCAAAATAAATGGGTTTATGGGTTGAAGGAAGAAGAAGGAGGCAAGAAGCGATATAAGGATATACTTGTGGTAAAGGGGTGTACACAAAAGAAAGATATATATTTTGATGAAATATTTTCTCCTGTTGTTAAAATGACTTCAATTAGAACTATTTTAAGTTTAGTGGCAGTATATTATTTGCATATTGAATAGTTAGATGTAAAAAAAACATTTCTTCATGGGGATTTGGAGGAAGAGATTTATATGCAGCAGCCACAGGGTTATGAGGTCAAAGGGAAGGAGAATTTGGTTTGTAGGATGAAGAAGAGATTGTATGGCGTGAAGCAAGCTCCAAGGCAGTGGTATTTAAAATTTGATAAGCTTATGATAGAATAGTGTTATAGTGGATGTCATTATGACCATTTTGTTTATTTCAAGAGGCTAGGTAATGGAATATATGTTTTCTTGTTATTCTATGTGGATGACATGCTTGTTGTGGGGTCTAGCATGCAGGATATAAATGTGCTCAAAAGGAAACTAGCTAAATCATTTGCGATGAAGGATTTGGGTGTTGCAAAGAAAATCCTTAATATGAAAATAACAAGAGATAGGAAAAATCACAAATTGACATTGTCTCAAGGTGATTGCATAGAAAAGGTGTTGGAGAGGTTTAGAATGCAGAATGAAAAACCAATCAATACACCTTTGGCCAACAATTTAAAACTAAGGATATGTGTCCCAAGACACAAGAAGAGATAGAATACATGTCCAAGGTTCCATATTCATCAGCAATTAGCTGCATCTTGATGTATGCCATGGTGTGTACAAGACTAGATATTGCACATGTTATGGGAGTTGTGAGCGGGTATATGAACAGTATAGGTAAAGAGCATTGGAAAGTATTATAGTGGATTCTTAGGTATTTGAGAGGTACCACTTCTCATGCATTATGTTTTGGAGGTTAATACATTGTTCTATAGTGATGTATTGATGCAGATATGGCAGGTGAAAAAGACAGTAAGAGGAGCACCATAGGGTATGTATTTACATTGAGTGGAACATCAGTAAGTTGTATTTTGAAACTGCAAAAGGTTGTTGCAATTTCAATAAAGGAAGTAAAGTATTTTACTGCTACATAGGCTAGTAAAGGGATGATTTGGTTTCAAAGGTTCATGGAGGAATTGGGTAAGAAGCAGGAGAATAGCAGGTTGTACAGTGACAACCATAGTTTCATTCATCTTTCAAAGAACTCGGGATTTCATCGGAAGACTAAATATATACAAATCAAGTACCATTTCATAATATCTATTTTAGAAGATGAATTGTTGAAGTTGAAAAAGATACATACTAGCTAGAATCCTATAGACATGTTGACAAAGGTAGTAACTAGAGAGAAACTAAGTTACTACTCAGTTTCTAATGGCATTCAAGCATGAAGGTGAAAATGATAAATTTTTCAGGTCCAAGGTTCAAATCATAGTCCAGCAAGTGCAGCAGCGGTGGAGTTGTTGTGATCAATCTCCAAGTGGGAGATTGTATGTTGTGGAGCCTAATCTTCCAAATTTAGAGATTTTATTGTTCAGTTGTGTGTGTACCCCATTTTTACTGTATGCTCATCCCAATAGGGGGTTTCAAGGGGTACATGTCCCCCCCGCAAGGGTCCAAGGGCCAGTAGGCCCCTAGCAGGGGTTCAGGGGTGAAGCCCCTGAAAGAATTTTTTCGAATGTTTGTTGGCCAACATTTTATGGACCCATGGTATTGGTTGACCCGTGGTATTTTCCCATGTTAATTCCCCTATAAAAGGAAATTGTTGTAATACGGTTGTGTATTGTATTGTAGCATTCTAAAATAATCTTTGTGATTGTGTCAGAGAGAATATGAGAGAGTGAAGAGGGAGTGCAGTGGAGTTGCTACAAGTTGTATCTCTTCATTTTGTTGGATGATATAATAATAAAGGACTGGAAATTTCTGAGTGAACGTATCCCATCTTGGGTGAATATTGTATACTATCAATCTAACTAGCCAAATAGTATTATTTGTGCTCATGAAAGAGAATGGACACACTGCATCTATTGCAAGCCCAAACCTAATACTACAGGGTTCATCTATGAATTTTCCTGGCCATTTTCCCTCTATGTGTTTCATTGCTTTGCACTCTACCAAAATTCACATGAATCCATCTTTACACATGTTCTTTGCATGACATTCCATCAATTGTGCAAGTGACTTGCAATGAAACATTCATTGAAGTATAGGTATAACTAGCATGTGTTGTAAAACCTTACTTGGTACTATAGGACCTTGTGCATCTATACAATATATCTTCTCTTTACATACAGGGCATTCTACCTTGTTTTGATATTTATATCTATATAAATGTAGTCATTTATACATGAATGAATTTGAATTAAATCCCTAACTCAACCAACAACTGACATGTTAATGTGCCATCTGATGGCAACACATTCTCTTCAGGGAATATTTTAGTTTTTAGTGTGCTATAAAATTGCAAGAGATTAAGTCAATTAAATGTTTGACTTATGATGAACATGTTGTTAGAGACATTTACCCACCATGCACACTTAATTTGGTCAATTTGTCCTTGTTAAACCACTATCCTAAGTTTTATTGACTTAATCGGCATCAGATGAGCACTCTATGACATCAGCATGAGCACACCCATGCCTACCTTCAGTCAAGGAGGCCAACTAATCCTTCTCCTTCATTTAGGGAGGCTAACTGGGCTTTCTCCTTCAAACAAGGAGCACTTCGGGAGTGATCTGAGTGTCATAAATGCACATAATTTCTAACTGATGGTTACAATCAGTTAACCTGAGTGGTGAAGGCACCTCCATTCATTATAATGATTATTTTTATTAATATTTATGAACTAGAGTCAACAGGGGCCCCTCCAACCACCTCTGATGGCCAGTTTGACTTCAGTTAACCTCATCGGGGTTCATTAGAGTTAATGATGTGCTACCACTTGTTGGTTGGCATGCAGTGACATGTGTCTGAGCTACTTTTAGTTAGACTCAGTCATCCATTACACTCTGACTTCAGTTAGGACTCAGTTGATTCAATCGGCACTAGATCAGTTGGTTAACTAAGTGTGTTTATTGTGGCTTACAGTCAGTTAAGCTAAACCCATTCATTCAATTCAAATGACCTCCTTGGGAATTTGAATTGTCTTGGCATTCATACATCTTGCATGATCATTGTATTGTATTATTCATTCTTCATTTGATTATACAGAGTTTCTACTCCTATTGCAGCACCATTATGCCATTTTCATGTTTAATTGTCTGAAATCTCTTATGAGATTGTGTTTTAGTCCCTAGATTATTGTGAAATATTAATATGGTATCATAGCTCACAATGGCACAAAGCTCATATCTCTCAAAAACATGGTTTTTTGAGATATCTTGCATGAAAAATTGAGCAAAAGCTCAAAATTCCAACACTACACCAGAAGCCAAGGCTTACCACTTAATACCCCAAGTAAAGAAATTGTTGATCAAGCTTGCTTGATCAATTATGTTGGGTGTGATGAAATCCTAAAATGTGCAGGCTGTCTGACCTTACAGTGCCCCTTTTGTTGTGATTTGTAGGTTTTAACAGGTGAAAAGTATTCGCTACAACAGTTCGAGATGGCTTCTTCTGTCGAACTCTTGACTCCATTCAATTTCCATTCATGGAAAGGAGATATGGAGATCCAGCTACGTGCCAAAGGAATATACCAGGTCACTATGGACACTGAAGAAGAGCCTACTCATGTGATAGACAAAGCCAAATTCTTGAACAAGAAAGATGAAGCATTCGGATTCTTGTGCCTCTCTATTTCCTGAGATCTTCTTTTCCATCTCTTGAGACTGAAGACTCCAAAGGAAATTTGGGAAAAATTGGACACCCTGTATGGAAAAAAGGATGATTTGAGAGTTTACCAGCTTGAAAATGAGTTGATGTCTCTCCAAACTTCCAATTTTGAGACCTTAAATGATTTTTTCACAAAGTTCAAGCATATTGTCTTACTGTTGAAGCAATGTAAGGTGGAGAAGGAGGATGATCAACTCATCCTCGCCATTCTCTCCAAACTTGGAGCTGATTATTTAGTTTTTGTCTCTACATTCCATGTGGGGCAGCTCACAACCCCTGGATGGAAGATTCCTTCACTCAATGCCTTCATTGAGTCCCTAACAAGTGAATATGATAAGCTTGTCCATATGAGGATCATCAAATCCTCCCGTCATCAAGCCCTCTATGCTTCAGGAACCAACGATCTAAAGGGTGAATTAAAGCAGCAAAAGAACCCAAAAAACAAATTCAAAGCTTCTAAGCCTAAAGTTGAAAACCAACAACATGAAGAGCCTTCTAGATCGAAAAAGAATAAAAGAAAATGGCATCATGGAAAGGAAAAATTCAAGTGTTCATACTGCGGGAAGGGCTTCCACCCTGAACATGCCTATATGAAAAAGAAACTTGATGAAGTTACTTCTCTTCTTGAGAAAAATCACATCAATATTCTTGAAATCTTTCAAAGGAGAGATTAGCAAGATCGGGAACCACAGCATGAAAGAGGTCATGCTCTCATGGCAAGCACTTCGAGGTCCAAAGCACTCTTGATAGATTCTAGAGCTTCGAATCACATGATGGCTGAAAGAGACTCTTTCTCATCTTTGGAGACCAGAAAATCCATTCCCATCCACATGGGATATGACTCCACAATCATATCCGAAGCACAAGGTACTGTAGATCTTGAGCATGGTTATTTTTCCAATGTTATGTATGTACCATCTCTTGCATCAAACCTCCTAAGTGTTTATCAAATGACATATACGAGAGTTCCCAAGAGAGTCTCCTTTAGCCCAGATGATGTAGAGATCATAGAACTTGCATCCAGAAAAATTGTAGCAAAAGTCCTTGCAAACCATCATGCAAAAGCCTACGAGTTCTCCCATTTTGTGCCGGATGCAAAGCCCACCGCATTACTGACTCATGGAAATGAAGTTAGTAGACTGTGGAATGAGAGGTTTGGCCATATAAACTTCAAATAATTGAATAAATTACAGAATAATTCTATGGTTGAAGGCCTCCTGGTCATCAAATCTACCACTGGAATTTGCAAGGGTTGTGTTGTTGGAAAGCACCCTGAGCATAAGTTCGATCAGGGGAAGGCAAGCCGAGCATCATGCATCTTGGGACTGATACATTCTGATATCAGTGGTCCCATGCCTATCACATCCATGAATGGATCAAGGTATGTTCTGACTTTCATTGATGACTTTTCCATATACACATGGGTCTTTTTTATCAAAAATAAGTCGAAAGTCTTGGAAAAATTCATTGAATTGAAGGCCTTGATTGAGAATGCATCTAGAAAAAAGATTAAGATTTTAAGATATGATAATGGTGGGGAGTATGTAAGTAATGAGTTACTACATATATGTTCCCAAAGTGGTATTCAGATCCAGCATTCAGTCCCGTACACTCCCCAGCAGAACGGTGTAGCGGAGAGGAGGAATCGGTCTCTCAAGGAGATGACCACCTGTATGTTGGAATCAAAGAAGTTGGCTGCAAATTTGTGGGATGAAGCCATGCATGCTGCATCATATATTAATAATAGATTACCACACTCATCCATGAAAGCAAAGACCCCTTTCGAAGCATATTTCGGATACAAGCCGGATGTGTCGAATCTGAGGGTGTTTGGGTCCACTGCATGGGCCTGAATTCCGCTTTATAAAAGGAGGGATTTGCAACTGCAAAGCATAGAATGTCTGTTTATTGGATATCCTGATGAATCTAAAGGTTTCAAGATTCTAGATATCAAAACAAAATAGATCATCATTGAAAGGAGTTTCATGTTCGATGAGCCTCTTTAAGAGGTGGAACTAGTGAAGGAGAAAACTGTTGAATTTCCTTCCTATTCTATTGAATATTTGGATGATGTAATTGGGGGTGATGACCCTGATTTGGATCCTATGATTTTTGATATCAGTGTACAGCAAACATCAAATTCTGAATCATAACCTAAATTACAAAATCATCTCCCAACTTGGGCCCGACAGACACTCTCCTCCGCAGGTGATAACATTGGAAATCCGGATGATCCAAGGAGAACCCGGTCTGATTTCCAAAGAGAAGGTATTGTGCTCTCTTGTATTGATTATTTTATTTCCAAAAATTGTTACTTAATGATAATTTCTGATCCAAATTCTTACTACCATGCTCGGAAGGATCCGAGATGGAAAGCTGCCATGGATGAAGAGATGAATTCTCTTCAGAAAAACACTACTTGGGAGCTAGTTTCTCTTCCTCTGGAGAGGAAATTGGTTCAATGCAAGTGGGTGTTTCAAAATAAGTTTGATGCTTATGGAAGAACCTAAAAATACAATTCAAGGATGGTATCAAAAGGTTTCTCCCTGGTCCAAGGTGTGGACTACCATGAGACTTTTGCACCGGTTGCAAAAATGGACTCCATCCGCCTAGTTTTGGCAATTTCTGCATCTAAGCACTGGGAAGTGCATCATATGGATGTTAATTCTATCATTATACATGGAGATATTCATGAGGAGATATACATGAATCAGCATGAGGGATAAATTTCTGATCCATCTTTGGTTTGCAAACTAAAGAAGTCACTATACGGGTTAAAACAGGCCCCAAGAGAGTGGTATTCCAAGATCGATGCCTTCCTTCTCTCGCAAAACTTCCAAAGGTGTAGATCAGATACAAATGTGTATATACAGTAGTATGATGGTCATTTTATTATTATTGTTTTATATGTTGATGAATTACTTATCACATGTAGCACAGTTGCTTCTATTTCAGTCATCAAGACTGCTCTCCACAATGCATTTGAAATGAGCAATTTGGGGCTCTTAAAGCAATTTTTGGGGCTCAAAATTGAGCAAACTTTTGATGGGATAATGGTCAATCAGTAAAAATAAATAATAGACCTATTATTCAATTTTAACATGGCTGAACATAAGTCTGCTCCATTCCCTATCCTTTCAAGGATCAGCCTTGAAGAAGGAAAAAGCTCACCTCCCATGGACTGCACTATTTATCGACAGCTGATTGGTAGCTTGTTGTACTTGACTCATTCTCAGACTGATATATGTTATGCCATGAATGTTGTGTCAAGATACATGCATCAGCCCTGTGATATTCATTGGAAGGCAGCCAAGAGGATCCTCCAGTATATTCAAGGAACCAAGACCTACGGCATTCACTATGCTGCAGACTCCGAGCTAGAGCTGGTTGTTTACATAGATTTCGATTGGGAAGATGATTCTATTGATTGGAAGTATACTTCTAGATATGTATTCATGTTTGGTGGTGGCCCCATTTTCTGGTCCAGCAAAAAGTAAGCTGCCATAGCATTGTCTTCAACAGATGCCGAGTATCGAGGAGCGGTGAATGCTTGCATCCATGCTGTTTGGTTGCAAGGCATTCTTTCAGAGTTTGATCTTGGTAGTACTTTTTACACTATCCTATTTTGTGACAATAAAAGTGCTATTAATATATCCACAGATCCAGTTACCAGGAAGAGGACCAAGCATGTAGAGATACACATGCACTATATTAGGGAATTAGTGCATGATAGGACCATCATTCTACAATAATTCCTGACTGATAAGCAAATTGCAGACATCTTCACCAAGATCTTTTCAAAAAATAATTTCACTTACCTTTGTTCACTATTGGGGGTGATTTCATCAGAGTGATCAAACTACTTTCAGTGTTCAGCTTAAGGGGGGGTTTTCCCACTAGGTTTTCCCTCTTTTCCTCACTTAGACTTATTTTTTAGCATTGTTTGAGTTACATTATTGTACAGGGTGACCTATGGCCTTAGTTTTCAGGGCCCTAGCATTTCATGCACTTTATGTTTCTACTTCTCCTGAGTATAGCTTAAGGGGGGGGGGGGGGGTGTTGGAGACATTTACCCACCATGCACACTTAATTTGGTCAATTTGGCCTTGTTAAACCACTATCCTAAGTTTTATTGACTTAATCGACATTAGATGAGCACTCTATGACATCAACATGAGCACACCCACACCTGCCTTCAGTCAAGGAGGCCAACTAAGCCTTCTCCTTCATTTGGGGAGGCTAATTGGGCTTCCTCCTTCAAACAAGGAGCACTTCGAGAGTGATCTGAGTGTCATAAATGCACCTAATTGCTAACTGATGGTTACAATCATTTAATTTGAGTGGTGAAGGCACCTCCATTCATTATATTGATTATTTTTATTAATGTTTATGACCTAGAGTCAACAGGGGTGCCTCCAACCACCTCTGATGGCGAGTTTGACTTCAGTTAACCTCATCAGGGTTCATTGGAGTTAATGATGCACTACCACTTGTTGGTTGGCATGCAGTGACATGTGTCTGAGCTACTTTCAGTTAGACTCAGTCATCCATTACACTCTGTCTTCAGTTAGGACTCAGTTGAGTTAATCTACACTTGATCAATTGGTTAACTAAGTTTGTTTACTGTGGCTTACAGTCAGTTAAGCTACACCCATTCATTCAATTCAAATGACCTCCTTGGGAATTCAAATTGTCTTGGCATTCATGCATCTTGCTTGATCATTATATTGTATTATTCATTCTTCATTTGATTATACAAAGCTACTACTCCTATTACAGCACCATTATGCCATTTTCATGCTTAATTGTATGAAATCTCTTATGAGACTGTGTTTTAGTCCCTAGATTACTCTAACAGATTAATATTGTTGGAGACATTTACCCACCATGCACACTTAATTTGGTAAATTTTTCCTTGTTAAACCACTATCCTAAGTTTTATTGACTTAATCAGCATCATATGAGCACTCTATGACATCATCATGAGCACACCCATGCCTACCTTTAGTCAAGGAGGCCAACTAAGCCTTCTCCTTCATTTAGGGAGGCTAACTGGGCTTCCTCCTTCAAACAAAGAGCACTCTAGGAGTGATCTGATTTTCATAAATGCACCTAATTACTAACTGATGGTTACAATCAGTTAAGCTAAGTGGTGAAGGTGCCTTCATTCATTATATTGATTATTTTTATTAATATTTATGAACTGGAGTCAACAGGGACGCCTCCAACCACCTCTGATGGCCAGTTTGACTTCAGTTAACCTCATCGGAGTTTATTGGAGTTAATGATGTGCTACCACTTGTTGGTTGGCATGCAGTGACATGTGTCTAAGCTACTTTCAGTTAGAATCAGTCATCCATTGCACTCCAACTTCAGTTAGGACTCAATTGAGTCAATCGACACTTGATCAGTTGGTTAACAAAGTGTGTTTACTGTGGCTTACAGTCAGTTAAGCTACACCCATTCACTCAATTCGAATGACCTCCTTGGGAATTCGAATTGTCTTGGAATTCATGCATCTTGCATGATCATTGTATTGTATTATTCATTCTTCATTTGATTATACAGAGTTTCTACTCTTATTGCAACACCATTATGCCATTTTCATGCCTAATTGTCTGAAATCTCTTATGAGACTGTGTTTTAGTCCCTAGATTATTGTGATAGATTAATACATGTTTGACATGTCAATATATACTATGATTGTTTATATACAATATACGATATTAAAATCCCCTTAAAGAATTATAAATGAAGTTAATGAATGCCTTTTGAATTACATATACAATTGATAATGCAAAGTAAGAAATAGATTTGAAGTCATTTTAGTATGGTAGTGAGTCCTTCATCTCACCAACCAAATAGTGCCTTGTTTTCCAATAATATTAATGAGAATTCCATTTTTGAGGTTCTACTTGCACCCAATTTCAACATGGGTGTCTTGAATGCTTGTGTGATTGAGTCTTTTAGGTTGTTGTCATCAAGATTATCTTGGTGGTAATGACCCCTACTATCATAATTAGTTTCAACCATAGAATCATTATTGTCATCAATGTTTCCATCCCCAAACAATGATGTAAGAATTTCATTCAATACTTCTTCATGCACTACATTTTCACTGTCATCGTCATCATTAAGGCTAGGTGGCACGTCATTAATGTATGTTAATCTCATTAGCTCTTCAAATTTCTCGGCCAATAGTATTTTCTTCAATGTTTCTCTTTTCACCATGGTATGGTTTAAAGGATGGTTTGGATATTCTCGTCCAAATATTAATAACCCAGTTTGGTCTTAGGTATTGGTAGGTGTATCATCAATATCTTCAACCTATCAACAAATACAAGCATTATTTAATGTTTGAAACAATTGGGTAAATCAAATATTTATCAATTTCAAAGAAATATAATCAAATATGTCCTAATAAATAAAAATATAGAACTTAAGAACTTATATACATCAATTGAATCATGAAACATTATTTTATGGACTACTCTTTTTTTACAATAATTTAAAATAAAACACAAGTTTGACAACATAGATTATAAAACATCAGTCCACGTTGATTGATTATTCTTTAGTTTTTTTCCCTTAAGAACATCCTTGGGTAGACCTTATTCTTCCCTTCATTTTTTTTTGTGCAAGAGTGCATTTTAAGAAGGGGTAATCAATCAATAACTCATCCCCAATGTTAAGGCCCATAATGTCCTCAACCATTTACAATCTATCAACATATTTTTCCATATCTCCATCTTTATCATTTATAACCTCAACAAATTGATAATTTGGTCTTACAGTAGGGTCCTTTCCCTTACTACTATTTATAAATCGTGCGATTTTTTGTGTGAGTATGCAAGTACATCTATATACATAAGATGGCCTTTATTAATTTCTATAGTTTGTGGAGCATGATCTTCCATATTTAGAGATTTTATTTTTTAGGCGTGTTTGTACCCCAGTTTTACTGTACACTCATTCCAGCATGGGGGTGCATTAAGGGGAAATTTCCCCCCCAATGGTTTACGGGTCCATGGTATTGGGTGACCTGTGTGCTGTAGAGGAAATTTTCCTATGGCTAAGGTTTAAGAGGCCATCAACATACCTGGGTTGTAAGAGAGATGCAAATGGTTCTGCAAGTATATATAAACAAGTTCAAATATTGGAATGGTCCATACCTTGACAAACGAAGGTTGATCCAAGAATCCCTTCAATCCTCCTCATTCTCCTCTTGATCCAAGAGATCTTCAAAATGAATTATACCTTCCTCAAACCAACATGATCATATGTACAACAATGATAATCAAAGAAACATGAAATAATAATCTAATAAACAACATCATATAATCATAACCAAATATTCAAATATACAAGACACATTGATTGGAAGAGGAAGAGCATCACATATTTATTATTCATGAAAAGAAGTAAAAATATACCTTCTCTTCAAGTTGGTCACCTCACAAAACCTTGTTTGGTTTTTTTGCTTCTCTTCTCCAAGGAACTCATCCTCCAGGATTTGCAACACAAGGAGATGATCAGTAGGGAAAAGGTGGGGGGAATGAGAGTCCCAATTCCTCCAGCATAACAATAAAAAAGTTCAATTCTCCTATCATGGACCTCCCTACCTTTATTTATACCTTTCTAAAGAGATAGGGTGGAAGACAAAGTAGTTATAACTGAAGAAGTCCATTGCATAACCACCCAAACTACCCAAAATTCGAGAAACATCCATTTTGACATATATAGGAAAAAATACACTGGATGCGGTGACAATAGACACGTACATACACGGGTTTGAATGTCAATAGTCATGTATGCAAAAGGATACACAATTTTCAGTCACAATAGTAGTGTATACAGAGGTATACGCGGGTACCATGTAGAACAAGTCGCATACAATACGTTGGTACCATGTATGACAAGTCACATATAGGTCAAATATTCTCATTTTAAGGGTACTTATAGGAATTTTAAGACTTTGGTGTCTTTTGGAAAGTTTTATTTGACTCAAATACATTTCCAACGGTGCTAACAATAGGTCAAACGGAGTTAAATAACTCTAGATATGGGTCCTCGAATATAGGTGTTTTTTAGTGACTTTCATGAAGTGTCGTCATGGAAGTGTCGACATGCGATAGAATCATGAGAAAGTGGTCACAGGAAGAGATGTGGAATTTTGGGCTATAACACTGTGGCATTTTCCCATAATAATTCCCCTATAAAAGGAAATAATTATAATATAGTTGTGTATTGTATCGTAGCATTGTGAAAACAATCTATGTGATTGTGTGAGAGAGACTGTGAGAAATTGAAGGGGAAGTGCAGTGGGGTTGCTATATTTTGTATCCATTCATTTTGTTGAATGGTATAATAATAAAGGACTGACAATTTCCGTGTGGGCGTATCCCATCTTGGGTGAACCACGGTATATATTTGTATCTCTTGTAATGTGATTTAATTTTTTCATCTTGTTTATTATTTATTGTTATTTCTCTGTGATCCTATTTTCTAACAATTTCTTTTCCATTTTCCAATTAGATACGATGTGTATACACATTCAAATATACACCATATGCTGACATCGAAGGCTTATATTCTTCTAGCCTTCTCCTTTCACCATTGTAATATGGATTTAATCTCATAGTGGTTTGTTGTGAATTGTTTCTATGTTTAGATCCCACATGTATAATTTAGACAATAAAGAGTCCTAGATTCGCTCCATGAATATATTAGGGCCATATCATGTAGTTGTATCCCCAAAATTGAAACACCATGTACACTCTAGGTAGTTGTTGGTCACTAGGCCAAGAGCAATATAGTTGACGATAAAATGTCTTTGATAAATTGATTTCAAAGTCAGGGGAAAGTCATCATCTCCATAACATTCATTCTCATAGGGTATGTACTCCACCTTCCCCTTGTCTTTATGCAAATTATGCATATTTAAACTAGTTCTTGTTCTAGTGTCCTCATCTTTCGATCCAGTATATGTGCACATATTTTTGTTGGATGTATCATATAATAAATAATCATCACCCTCTATGTTGAAAGTTGGTACTCCAGGAAACTTTAAACCAAGAAATTTACCCTGCAAGTATTCATTAAGAAAAAAATTAATTATTTAAATAATAAAAAACAATGTTTAAAAGAATTATACATATTATTTATATCAAATTGGAAAATTCCTTGCCACAAATCCTATTGGATTTGAATAAATTGTGGCAGGAATACTACCCACTAGAATCTCATCATCTATGTAATGCATTTGTATAATTTCCCATTTGAATTTTTTCTTTCCATGACACATGGTGTTAGGATTATTAATTAATCCTCACTTGAACACCATAGTATGTTTGTATTTTCCTAGTTTAGGAGGTCGTTTTCGCTTCACTAGTACATAGGGGACTCACATGGGGGTCAAATACCAGTCAATCCAACTGTTTTCATGAGTTTAGTAGTTGTAGGGACAAATCCCTATAATTTAGGAACCCACTCTAAGTGCCACCAGTAGTCTCCAACATTTGGCCCTAGTCGGTGTTCAGTTATGTTCAGTTATGCTCTGATTCCCATCAATTAGTTCACTCGCAGTCATCCTAGTGTCGGTTTGCATGATTTAAGGGAGGTAGGGTGCATTTCTTCACCTATCTACATCAATTAATTGATTTTGAACTGATTTAGTGAGCTCTAGTGGTGATTTTCCCACACTGAGTTAGCACCAGAGTCAGTCTAAGTTGGTGAATTTGAATCCTCCCTAATTCATTCAAATTATTCCTATTGTATGATTATTGTATTATAGAGATATCAATGGAAATTTATGTAATGTTATGCTGACCATTTTTTATCTCATGTTTGTGTAATTTTCTATGAATCTATTGATCATTTTACACTAAATTGTCCTCTCTTTTTCGACCTTCTCTTAACATTGCTTTCATTCAGGACTGAGGATCATATGCTTCACTAAATTAAAAATGGTATCAGAGCAGGTATACATACCATATTAAAACCTCATAAACTTCCATTGATGCACCAGAAGCAATTGGGTTCCACATAATTCCTAGTATTCTTGCCTTGCTCCCTCTGGATTCCACCCAGAGAAGTCTATCCAAGTGTGATGCACCTAGAGAAAGTGCACATGTCTGAGTGGAGAGAGTTTGAATTGGTTTGATTGTGAATTGAAGTTTTTTGCAATGTTTTTGCAAGAACATTCAAATATTTTCTGAAGAATTAGTTGTTTTTTAGGCTGTAAGATGGAGAATTCAACATCTTTGACACCCGAACTCCTCACCCCCTTCAATTATATTGATTGGAGGGTTGATATGAAAATTGAATTGCACGTCAAGGGTTTGTATAGTGTCACTATGGGAAGAGAGTTCGAACCCCAGCAGCCTCTTGAAAATTCAAAGCATATGAACAAGTTGGATGAAGCATTTGGATGCATGTGCATACACATTTCCAGGGAGCTTCCCTTCCATATTGATGGACTAAGAACTCCAAAATAAGTATGGGATAAGCAAAAATCCTTATTTGGAAAGAAATATGGTATCAATCTCCATTCTATATAACTATCTAATATCACTACCACCCAACAACTTTGAAATTATACAACAGTTCTTCTCAAAATTCAAATCCCTCGTCATGCAATGCAAGCAGTGTTGATTGATAAGAAGGATGAGTAATTGGTGCTCTCAATTCTAGGAAAACTTGGCCCATAATTCTTAGTTTTTGTATCTACCTTTCACTCCAAAATACTGACAACTCCTAATTGGTGAATTCCATCCCTTGATGCCTTCACAGAATTACTAATCTAGGAACAATATAAGTTGATGTAGATGGGAGCTCTCAAAGCCTCCAAGAATCAAGCTCTCTTAGATCGAGAGACTAAGAATTCAAAATTAAAAGGGAAGCATAAATACAAAGAGAAGAAGAACATTTATTTCAAGCCTAAGGATAAGAAAAATCCTTCAGAAGAAGCCTCATGTTCCAAGAAGGACAAGCACAAGAAGTTTGATGAGGCCAAGTGTTCTTATTACAGGAGAGGAAATCCTCCAGAGAATCTATGTATGAAGAAAACCATAGACCAGATGTCTAGGCTCCTTGAACAGAACAATGTTTCTCTTTTTGAAGGAGCAAAGAAGTTTGATGTTGGAAACAAGACTGAAGAATATGAGAGGTTCCATGATCTGGAGGTAGGATTTTCTCAATCACATGATTTTCTCATTTATTCTGGAGCCTCCAACCACATGGTTTCCTCAAAATAACCATTCACTTCTCTGGATCTCTCTAGAGGACCAAGAATCCACATCGGAGATGACTCACAATCCCAGTTGTCGAGAAAGATTCCATTAATATTGAGCATGGAGTGTTCCAAAATGTACTTTATGTACATGGTAATAAACGTGTCATATATATACCAAATGATACATACTAGCTCACCCCAAGCAAGTCACATTTGATCCTAACACAATGCATATCCCATAAGTCTCTACTATAAATCTAATAGTGGAAGGAGTTATTAAGCATGCCTTCAAGGCATATGAATTTTCTCACTTTCTTCCTAATTCATATCCTAGTGCCTTATTGACTCATTCCAATAACACAAGAAATTTGTGGCATGAAATATTTGGCCACCTGAACTTCAAGTATCTCTAGCAGCTACACAATGAAAATATGGTTGACGTATTTCCTCTCATCAAATAATCTGAAGGTGTGTGCACTTGTTTCTTGGTAGGGAAGCATCCATAGAAAAGTTATGAGGTTAGGAAGGAAAGAAGAGTTGCCTCCACACTGGATTTAATTCACAGTGATGTCTCTGGATCAATGCCTACGGAATCTATGAATGGATCCAGATAATTTCTAACCTTCATTGATGATTTTTCAAGGTATTGTTGGGTCTACTTTCTGAAGCAAAAGTCTGAGGTATTTGATACCTTCAAAAGTTTCAAATCCTTGGCTAAGAACACTCCTGGAAATAAGATCAAAGAACTTATATCTGATAATGGAGGTGAGTATGTCAAAAGATAATTCCATAAACTTTGTGAAACCATAGGAGTTCAAATGCAACACTCAGAACCATACCTACCACAATAGAATGGTGTAGCTAAGAGGAACAACAGATTCTTGAAAGAGATGGCTACATGCCTTCTAGAAGCAATAAATATTCCTCCATAACTGTGGGTTGAAGCAGTAAATTATGCTTCGTATATCAATAATAGAGTGCCTCATAAGTCAATGATTGGGGACACTTCTTTCGAAGCATTGATGGGACATAAGCCCAATGTCTCACATCTGGTAGTGTTTTTTTCCAAGGCATGGGCTAGAACTCCTACTAACAAGAGGAAATCCATCCAAGCCCATAGTAGCGAATGCATATTGTTGGGATATGAAGTTGATGCAAAGGCATACAAACTGATGTAGCTTGCACCAAAAAGTGCTTCATAGAGCATAGTTTTCAATTTGAAGAAGATCAGGTGCATGATCCACAGCGAGTTGAAGAAGAAGAAGAAGGTATAATTTCTCATCCATTTCCACTTGCAGATGATGGTGTCTTAACTAATGTTTCATATTCAGAAGATGAGGATAAAGATGATCAAGATCTTGAGGTTTAGAATGAACCTCAAATATATATATATCCATGTCCAGCACCTTCTCCCAATAAGAGTACTAAATGTCCCAAACTGTCATTGAAGCAGTTGGGAATAGTGTTGGGGATCCTGATGACAGAAGAAGAACAAGATCTTAGTATTATGATGAAAACCTTGCACTCTTCCATTCCGATTCACTTCTCCCATAGAGGTGCTTCATGATGATGGGGTCAAATCCTCAGTCATACAAGTATGCTTTCCATGATCCAAGGTGGCAAGCAGCTATGGATGATTAGTTTGGCTCGCTACAAGATAACAAAACCTGGGAAATTGTCTCTTTGCCTCCTGGGAGGAATTTAGTTTAGTGCAAATGGATATTCAATACCAATATAGTAGCTAATGGAACGACTACCAAGAACGAGGCTCGATTATTGGAAAAGCAATACTCACAATTCCATGGGTTAGACTACAATGAGACATTCGCTCATGTTGCAATAATGGACTCCATAAGACTAGTTTTGGCCATTGCAGCTTTGAAGGGGTGGGAGGTACGTCACATGAATGTGAAGAGTGCCTTCATCAATAGTGACCTGGAAGAGTATATCTATATGAGACAGTCTGTGGGGTACATTAAATATTCCTCCTTAGTTTGCAAACTAGGGAAATATATTTATGGGTTGAAGCAAGCCCCAAGGGTATGGTATGCCAAGATGGATTCCTTACTGATGTCACAGAAGTTAGAGAGATGCAAGTATAAATGCAATGTATAAATGAATCAAAAAGGGCCTTCTTACTGTTGATTTTTATATATGTGGATGACTTTCTCATTAATAGTGGCTCAGTTACTAGATTGAGGGGCATCAAGTCAGCTTTAAGTGAAGCATTATCCATTACTGATCTAGGACTGTTAAGATAATTTACTGGTCTTGAAGTAAATAAAAATCCTTCGAGAATAATGATTACATGGTCCAGTTACATAGGATACTTGCTCAAAATATTTCACATGACTGATCATAAAGAAACACCCTTCCCCTTCCTATCTGGCATCAGGTTGGAAGAAGATGGTTACACACCACTGGTTAAAATTACACTCTACAGACAACTGATTGGTTGTCACGTCCCCATCCCTCAGACCGACGAAGAGGACACGACGAACACCAAGCATACGGGCAAACAGCCCCATGAAAAATAATAACAGTTATCAATGTTGAAATAAAGGCTTAACAGAATGCATAACAGGAATGCTAAGATGCGTAATCCATCATAACAGACTGCATAATTCATCAATCATACAGCGGAAGCAACATGTACCTTCCAGCATTCATATGTTCATTATAATTCATAAAAAAATAGATTCAATTGCAGAGATAAAACGGTCAAGATTACTTATCTTTTTGATGAAGAGTTTACCCCGCAACCAGCTACGTCGCTGCAACGTTCCACCCAACCATAGGCCAGCGTGTTCATCAATCTCTCAGCAACACTGCCACCCCCGAGCTGGGCATGATTCCTCCAAGGATAAGGGTCAATGAAGTCTTACACATAGCCGAGGGACACAATCAGCAAACCAACACCACTGGGTTTACCAGGCCACCAACAGATCGGCCAAGCCAGCACAGTCCAAAGGACAACCACTGCATACCAGCAGCAAAACAACTCTTCACAGCCCTGTGAAGAAGCAAAGGTGACCAGGGATAATCCCAAACAAACGATGAGCACATCTCAAGACCACAAGCCAACACAGAGTTGTTCTTGGCCCTACCGTGGCCAAAACAACTCGGCTGCAACCCAAAACCAGGGTACTGCAGCAGCCACAAACACACAATGAATGATAGCAGCAATCCACAGTCCCAAAACAGGGAAAACTCAGCCAGCAGATTGGAAATCAATAGTGGCCCAAAATGAAATTGAGCACCACAACCAACAAAACATGGGAAAGACAACAGCCCCAAAACAAAAGCAGTGAGCACGGCTCACAACATGGGAAAACGACCCCAAACAGTCTGTGCTTGAGGGAACTTGCACCAGACCACAAAACATAGAGGAAAACATACCCGATTCCACTCTGTAGAAAACGTGAATGGCCACTGAAAGGCAGCTCCTCTCCTAGCTGCGTGAGATCCAGCAGAACCACTGCCTATGTGTGAGGAAAATAGACCCGACCTCTGCATGAGGATCCCCCAAACAGAGATCGCACACCCTCCTCACTCAGCCCCGCATGAGGAGATGATCCCACCATGAATCGACCAGCGCGTGAGGGAACTTAGTCGACCTCCTTCTACGCATGTCCCTACGTTGGGAGTGAACCGGTGTGAGGAAGCCGAACCTCCTCTGCGCGTGGATGATCAGCAGAACGTGAGGAACCAATAGACCATGGGGAGAATGGAGTCATGGGAGAGTGGAGTGAAGGCAGTCATGGGTGGAGTGTACGTGTGGGTGAGGACTGACAGTCTTGCCACCCCACTCCCAAAAGTAGTAACTGCCTCAACCACCAGCCATAACTGCCCCCAACAACAAAACCAAGTCATTGAAGAGGTTGGTGAAACAAGAAAGGTGGAAAAACAAACAAGGGGGAAACACATGGGTTTTTCCCCCATAAACCGAGGTTTGACATTCCCCACCCCTTATCCTTTAGAACCATGCCCTTTTCATTCAACGTTGCACTGCCATAGCTGGTTGTGGTTTTAGTTTTAATTGATGTGTGTATTTACATGATGCTGAATTATAATGTGCCAAATGGCACGATAAACCATCGGCAACTATCCCCATTGCCGAAACACACACACAACCAAATCGATGGTGGGGATTTTGCCTTGAGCTCCTCACCGTGATTAATTACAATATATACATCATGCAAACGGGGTCAAAACCAGGGACATTACATTCCCCTCCCCCTTGGAGTGACATCGTCCTCGGTGTTCCATTACATATATATACAATACATATATAATTGCACATCAAAATTTCAAAATTGCAGACCTGTCCCACGTTCAATCATTTATGTTGAATGTTCAAGACCAAGCCCCTCGGCTTCCATGAACTTCTCCTGCCGGTTCTCAGCTTCCAGCTGATCCCGAAGTCTAGGAACTTTGTGGCTATTGCCCTCATCATGTTCCCTCATTGGGCAGTCCCGGCGTAAATGATGTCCTCCGCATCTCCAGCATCTCACTGGCTGCTTCATCTTTACCTGCTCAAATTCCTTTGAGTCTTCATGCCTAGACCGTTTCCTATCGGGTCGCTTGGACGAATATCCCATCGCTGATCCACCTTCCTTTCACTTGCCG
This sequence comes from Pseudotsuga menziesii, assembly GCA_001517045.1. Taxonomy (NCBI): domain Eukaryota; kingdom Viridiplantae; phylum Streptophyta; class Pinopsida; order Pinales; family Pinaceae; genus Pseudotsuga; species Pseudotsuga menziesii. The sequence goes on from LPNX010186535.1 coordinate 525,970, forward strand.
ATTGCTCCCAGAAGGCTTTTCACCTCCCTTCGCAAACCAATAGAGTCTTGCAAAATATGGTGGTTCATTTCACTCTGCCTCTTCTGTATCTTGAGCATCTCCCCAAGATTCTCTTGGGTCTTGGCAATCACTTGAAGGAGACTTCTAGCTAAGTCCAGCAACTTTTGATCTGCTGCCATGATCAATGTGCACCACCTGGTTTCACTTTTCTCACCTATGAAATGCACCATTGAAGTTCTATCAGACCAAGCATAGTATAGACATTAAAATTAGTCAGTTAATTACCCAATTGGCATGACAGTCCAAGTTTCATCAAGGAAACTTTCATATTTTTCATGCCTTCCCCAACATGCACATGAGCTCATTCATGCCCATCCTTGGGGAGGGAATTAACTAATCCAGCATCCACAAATTTACTTGAGCAATTACACACATTTCATTCTCAATCATACATGCATTCAACAATCTTTTGTTTTCACAATGCATAAACATATGTATATATATAATCAGAAGGCAAGAGAGAGCAATAAGAGTTTTTTTTTTCCTCTTTGTTTTGTTCCATCTTGGAACCCACACCATCGCAGTGGCTTTTCTTGCTCTCAGTCTCTTTCACTTCACCATGAATGATGGACCAATCTCTCTTGGTCATGACACTTAGTGTCTTTGGTCTATTCCAGACCTCTAAACCATAAAGTCTCTCCACATGGTTTGTCTCGGCTACTAGGACTCCCCCATCTTACTAGCACCTTTTTCATTACCACTCATTCCGAGCTTTCCAGGATAGTCACATGTCCACATGCACCCCTAGGATGCTCTCATGGCCCTCGCTCCCAGCGATACCTATATCCAAACATTGAATAAATTCACATGTTTAGTTTATTCACATCAGTTTTATCTCTAGAACAAGAGCTTAAAACATCATAACCAAATCATATACACATGTATATTCATAAGCAAAATAATCCAATACTTATCTGTATTGTGTCTTTCCTCGTTCGTCCACAGGATCCTACTTCGCTTTGCAAGCCTTGGGATCACCTATGGACTTAGATGTTAGGTCAGCACATAGGCTTCTCCTCAACATCAAATAATTAATGTCCAGCCAGTACATCCTCATGTCGACTAGGCTTGGAACTTTATCATGACCATTTCTAGGTCTAGGATCTACTATGGATCCCCAGACATATAACAGTCCAACATACACTTATACCAACATACACTTATATCAACAATAACCCTTACTCTACAACCCCTCACAACAACCATTTACCATTTTACCTTTACCTTTTACCTTTACCTTTAGCCTGTCAACACAAGCAACTCATCAGTGTTATTGCTCAAAACTGCAATCATATTTCTCATCATTCACTATCAAGTATTGAGACACCAGGAGTGCGCCCACTCCCTAGGGTGTAATCAATATTGAAAACTCTTTCATGACTCAACATCGGAAAAGTGTGCACTCTTCTCCGGTGTGTGCCATGTAGGCCCTATTCATACTCAAGCGTTCGGTCATCATGGAAATAAAATCAAACATGTTTTGCATATGGAATTTAATGATTAAACATGCATATTCATAGCAAGGGTCACAGAACACTTATCCATTTGACGTCGCAGTATGCCTTTGTTAAGGAGGAATGGAGGCTCCTTCCCTGAGTTAACAGTCCCTCAGTTAGTCATCCCAACCCCTTTTTACATTTCATAATCACACATGTCTTACCGACATAACCCATACCATATCACTCATGTTATCACCAGACATGCAGTGCAGATGAGACATTTTCAAAATGTCCAATGGCGTTTCACCTGAAACCCATTTCCAAGGGAAAACCTTCCCATGAAGTTTGGCTCTTGCAGGTCATCACATATGATCTTCCTGCAATGTGTACTCCTGGCACATTCATCAAATAGCCAAATAGTCAATCATTACCTGATAATACAATCCAAATTGATTTTTCCATAACCAAATAATGACATTAATAATCAAATAAGAATTTACAGTTATGTCTACTACAGAAATTGACTTGCTCAATTGTGGGTTTCTTGTAAGCAGCATTACTATGCCCATTACAATTTTTTATGCTTACTATCATAACATGAATACCCACTTACCATGCGTCCCTCCTGACACAATCTTATACAAGCCAACAATGATTAGTAGTCGTTAGCACTTCTTAAATCTGAAATTCACAATTCAAATTTAACAACCCATCATGCATGCCAACTACTTTCACAACCATGATACTTCTTCTCATAAATGGTAGATTCTGGCATTGGTCAGGGTCTTACCTCTCATTTCCATGCTCGAATAATCTACTTGAAACATGAGTTTCAATCAACCAAACCCAATCTTATGCAAGCCAACAGTGGCTAGTGGTTGTCAGCAATTTCTCAAATCCGAAATTCACAATTCGAATTTTAACAACATATCATATGGTAGATTATGGCATTGGTCAGGATCTTACCTCTCACTGCCATGCTCGAAATAATCTACCTGAAACATAAGCTTCAACATCCAAACACAAGCTTATGAAAGCCAATAGTGACTAGCAGTTGTCAGCAATTCCTTAAAATTGAAATGCACAATTCCAATTTAATAAGCTCTTTCACATGGCAAATTCTGGCATTGGTCAGGGTCTTACCTCTCACTGCCATGCCCGAAATAATATTCCTGAAACATGAGCTTCAATCAACCAAACACTTGGTAAGTCTGGATGCATATAACCTTTTCATTGCTACAACCATCACTGAAGCATTTTTAGAATTTATAAAATTCAAATACTTTCAGCGGTTAGTCACATCAACATTACCAAAACTCATTTACTTCATGCAATCATCATCATACTAACATTGCAAGGTATATTCATATCATTCATGCAATTAAATGAAATGTTTAGATACTCCTTACTTCACAAGCGTATCATTCATACCACCTTGCTCTTCCATAGAGCATTTCTGGTAGCCAATTGATCATGACTATCCTGCATTCATAACAACCTTTGAAATTATGGTTCCTGAACTGTCATCAATTCATCATCTCGGTCATTAGTCTTTCATAATATCACATGCACTCATCTCAATGCATTCATGCAATGCACCACAACATTGCACCTATACTTACTTTCCTTAGGGTACTAAGCTCAATCAATATCATGACACATTTCTATATTCCAATTTCCACATGGTATAAGGTCTCTTACCTTTACCATTCCATGGAATTCGTCATAAGCAAATTCTTACCTGCATGGGTCGTACTTACATGCTTGACATGACCAATTTGGTTGGTCCTTGCAGGAGATTGCAGAATTTGCTCACCAACTTTTGTTATGGACTTGTTGCCTTACCCCTTTCTTCATAGGGTTGCTGGTCACATTCCTTAGCATCAGTAACATTTCATCTGGGTCCATGTCATCATTGGTTTTTCCACTAATGCCAACATCAAAGTAATGATTATCATTAGTGGTTCATACAAAACATATCCTCATGCATTTCATGCATAAAACTTAGGAAATGTAGCTATAATCAGCAAGACGGGGTTTTAAGGAAACTTCCCTCTTCAAGTCTTTCATCCTTGCATGGGACTACTCTTTTACACAGTAGTTGATTGACTTCATAGTCCTTGCTACCCCTGGCATGCAACTGTCCAGATTTGTCCCTTTGATAGCAGCGGCCATCATTAGCACTTTTTTGCTTCATGCTCAGATTCTGGAGACTTATCCGTGTTCCCTACTGGATAAGCTTTCCAATGCCTATCCCCATGCTTCATTTCGACCTCGGATGTGAAAACCACACCACTTCTAAAATGAAGACTTTCACCAATCTTGGCATTTTACACACACTACTGCATTTTGGTCCAGAATGCTAACTTCAGCCACCTCATTTCTGATGCACCATTCATCTTTTATGAATTTTGGGTTTAACTAATTTTTCCAAAACATAGAATTTTCTTTTCACAAGGACAACTGTCTCAAGGGATGACAGGGGTCAAGGGGGCTTAGATCACGCAATCTGGCGCATTAGATCGCTGCCACTTTCTCAATTTTCAGCCCTGAAAATCCACTGAAAATTCCTCTGAAAAACAACTGAATTTTCCTTTGTTCAATCGGGTCTCTTCCCCAATTACTCTTCCGCAGAATCGGCTCTCAAACCATTTTCTCTTCCGCAGAATCGGCTCTTGAAACCCTTTTCTCTTCCGCAGAATCGGCTCTCGGAACCATTTTCTCTTCTGCAGAATCAGCTCTCGGAAACATTTCCTCTTCCGTAGAATCGGCTCTCGGAATGCTTTCTCCTTCCGATCGGCATCAGTAGCCTTTCTGATTGGAAGCCTTAATGCTTTCGCTTCCACAACGGTGGCTCACGAAACGCTATCTTCTTTCGATCGGCGGATGACTTTCCATACTTAGGAAAAATTTTAAACTTAACTTTCCTCATGGCGTCAGCTGCATTTCTCATCGGCCGGCTAGTGTCTTTGGTTTCCGCAACAGCGGCATGCAAAACACTTTCTGCTTCCGATGGCCGATGTTTTCCGGACTTAGAGAAATTTTCAAAAAATTTCCCCCTTTAGTCTTCCTTTGGTACCTAATCGACATCGGCAGGCTTTCTCATCGGAAGACTTAGCGCTTTCGCTTCCGCAACGGCGGACGGGTGAACAACTAATTTCTTCCGATAGCCGACGATTTCAACACTTAGCCAAATTTTTCCAACTTATTCATGGCGTCGACGATCGGAGAACTTACCCATCGGACGCGTAGTTACTTCGCCATCCACAATGGCAGGTGCACGGACATTAATTCCTTCCGATGGACACCCAATCACTCAGAAACTTTTTCCAATTTTCTTCAAACTGCTCCGTCAGACAGACTTCCACCTAATGCCTCCGCTATAGCAGATGTCCTTCCCCGTCAGAAGACTTGGTGGTTTGGACTTCCGCAACGGCGGACGAGAAACCGCTAACTCTTCCGCTAGTGGCCCGACTGTTCAACACTTAGAATAATTCTTGGATTTTTTTTTTTACAGCCATTCAATTCTGATCCTTGATGGGAAGAAGGAAATTCTGCTTCTGTCACTGTGCCTTGGTGGTCCATTCAGGCCCATGTTGCAACATGAGCTCTGATACCACTCTGTCACGTCCCAACCCTCAGACCGGCGAAGAGGATGCGACGAACGCCAAGCATACGGGCAAACAGCCCCATGAAAAATAAGAACAGTTATCAATGCTGAAATAAAGGCTTAACAGAATGCATAACAGGAATGCTAAGATGCGTAATCCATTATAACAGAATGCATAATTCATCAATCATACAGTGGAAGCAACATGTACCTTCCAGCATTCATATGTTCATTATAATTCATAAAACAATAGATTCAATTGTAGAGATAACATGGTTAAGATTACTTATTTTTTTTATGAAGAGTTTACCCCGCAACCAGCTACGTCACTGCAACGTTCCACCCAACCATAGGCCAGCGTGCTCATCAATCTCTTAGCAACACTGCCACCCCCAAGCTGGGCATGATTCCTCCAAGGATAAGGGTCAATGCAGGCTTACACATAGCCGAGGGACACAATCAGCAAACCAACACCACTAGGTTTACCAGGCCATCAACAGATCGGCCAAGCCAGCACAGTCCAAAGGACAACCACTGCATACCAGCAGAAAAATAACTCTTCACAGCCCTGTGAAGAAGCAAAGGCGACCAGGGATAATCCCAAACAAACAATGAGCACAGCTCAAGCCCACAAGGCAACACAGAGCTGTTCTTGGCCCTACCGTGGCCAAAACAACTCGGCTGCAACCAAAAACCAAGGTACTCCAGCAACCACAAACACACAATGAATGATAGCAGCAATCCACAGTCCCAAAACAGGGAAAACTCAGCCAACAGATTGGAAATCAACAGTGGCCCAAAACGAAATTGAGCACCACAACCAACAAAACATGGGGAAGACAACAGCCCCAAAACACAAGCAGTGAGCACGACTCACAACATGGGAAAACGACCCCAAACAATATGTGCATGAGGGAACTTGCATGAGACCACAAAACACAGAGGAAAACATACCTGATTCCACTCTGTAGAAAACGTGAATGGCCACTGAAAGGCATCTCCTCTCCTAGATGCTTGAGATCCGGCAGAACCACTGCCTGTGCGTGAGGAAAACAGACCCGACCTCTGCATGAGGATCCCCCAAACAGAGATCGCACACCCTCCTCACTCAGCCCCGCGTGAGGAGATGATCCCACCATGAACTAACCAGTGCGTGAGGGAACTTAGTCGACCTCCTACTACGCGCGTCCCTACGTTGGGAGTGAACCGGCGTGAGGAAGCCAAACCTCCTCTGCGCATGGATGATCAACAGAACGTGAGGAACCAATAGACCATGGGGAGAATGGAGTCGTGGGAGAGTGGAGTGAAGGCAGTCATGGGTGGAGTGTACGTGTGGGTGAGGACTGACAATCCTGCCACCCCACTCCCAAAAGCAATAACTGCCTCAACCACCATCCATAACTGCCCCCAACAACAAAACCAAGTCATTGAAGAGGTTGGTGAAACAAGAAAGGTGGAAAAAAAAACAAGGGGGCAACACATGGGTTTTTCCCCCATAAACCGAGGTTTGACATTCCCCACCCCTTATCCTTTGGAACCATGCCCTTTTCATTCAACGTTGCACTGTCGTAGCTGGTTGTGGTTTTAGTTTTAATTGATGTGCGTATTTACATGATGCCGAATTATAATGTGCCAAATGGCATGATAAACCATCGGCAACTATCCCCATTGCCGAAACACACACAACCAAATCGATGGTGGGGATTTTTCCTTGAGCTCCTCACCGCGATTAATTACAATATATACATCATGCAAACGGGGTCAAAACCGGGGAGATTACATTGGTATCCTATTGTACCTCAACCATTTGAGGCCAGATTGATATTATGTCATGAGTGTTGCTACCAGATACATATAGGAGCCACATGAGCTACATTGGAAAGCAACAAAGCACATCTTGCATTATGTGCAAGGTACGAGGGAGTTTGGGATCCACTATTCGGCTGGTGCACAGCTAGATCTGATTGGTTTTACTAATTCAAACGTGGATGTTGATAGTACTGATAGGAAATATACATCAGGATTTGTGTTCATGTCAGTATTTGGACCAATATGTTGGTCAAACAAGAAGCAAGCATCTCTTTCTCTGTCTTTAGCTAAGGTAGAGTATCGGGGGGTTGTGAATGCAAATATTAGGCATTTTGGTTGCATGGGATTCTGATAGAGTTTGGCATTCACACTTCTCCTTCAGTAGACCTCTATTGTGATAATCATAGTACAATCAAGATGTCCATTGATCTAGTTCAAAAGTAGCGGACCAAGCACGTTGAAGTCCACATGCACTACATACAGGAACTAGTTCATATTAAGACTATCACTCTACATTACTGTCGTACAAAGGAGAATATTGCAGACATATTAACCAAGTCCTTCGTTGAAAAGAGATTTATCTATCTCATATTTATTCTATGTGTAAAGGCTTGATTCATTTATTGTTCTTGATTTTCCTTCTTATTTTGAGGGGGAGTTTTTTCCGTGAGGTTTTCCTTGTTTCCTTGGTTTGTTAAGCAGTCATTTTTTGCATTTAGTTTGTATGGGTGACCTTTGGTCTTAGTTGACAAGGACCAAGTTTTCCAAGTCAGGATTAATTGGGGGTGTTAGGATTATTAATTAATCATCCCTTGACCACAATAGCCTATTTGTATTTTCCTGGCTTAGTAGGTCATTGCCACTTCACTAGTGCATGGGGGACACACCTAGGGGCCACCTACCACTCAATGCACATGTCTACATGGTTTTAGGAGCTCTAGGGACCAATCCCTATAATTTGGGAACCCACTCTAAGTGCCACCAGTAGTCTCCAGCAGTTGAACCTAGTCATTGTTCAGTTATGTCTAGTTATACTCTAATTCCCATCAGTTAGTTCACTCTTAGTCATCCTAGCACCAGTTTGCATGATTTAAGGGAGGTAGGGTACATTTCCTCACCTACCTACATCAGTTAACCGATTGTGAACTGGTTTGCTGATCTGAATTTTCATTAGTGAGCTCTTGTTGTGATTTTCCCACACTGAGTTAGCACCAGAGTGAGTTTGATTTGGTGAATTCGAATCCTCCCTAAGGCATTCGAATTATTCCTATTTCATGGTTATTGTATTACAGACAACAATTTTCTCAAATTATTCATCCCATTTACTATAGTCTTGACCAACCTCTTATTCACTGCAATCTTTTGTTGTGTCTATAGGATCAATTGTAATATCATCTTCCACCCATTTCCCTCTACATGATTTAACAGTTCTAGGTCCATGTCCACATACATGTCTTTTTATTTTGCTAGTTGAATGATCATGCTTTGCATTTTCTCCAATGTCCATATAACATAATAAACTACATGCATTAATTTATGTCACGATTGGATACAGATGGGCAGATCAGAAAAATTCCATCAAATCAATTTTTTCAAAGTCAATTCAAAATTCTGATGCCCCACATCAAGCATTGTGTCCTCATTAGATAGGAGACGATCTATTTCCATGGCCTTGTTGGGCCCCTGTAATATGCAACATAGTCAATTATTTTTAGTACACCAATTATGTCATTTCAACTAATAGGATATCCAACAAAAAAACCTCACTTTACTCATATATTTGGCATATTGATATCATGTCTTAGATTTGAAAAAAAAAACAATTTTATGACCCTGGTTATATACATCGAGCCCAAATTTCAACAATAAAAGTATCCAACATCCCTATCCCACATGGACATCTTAAGTTTCAAAATTTTCCCTTGATCATAGAATCACATTTAATCACAATTTATGTATATTTGAAACCAATAAGTTTGACCTCACAGGCTTCATCGACAAGAAAATGACTTTATCTCCCCTAAGTTGTAGGATTTATGAATTCATAAAGACCTTGCTCCTTTGGTTGAGGTTTCTTTTTCTTATTACCTGTATTGTATCTATATATTCCATTTCCGTATCTATTTCCACCCACTTCCCTCTTTTCATGTCCTCAATTAAATAATTTCCAAATAAGACTACCTCCAAATAGTGTTCCACCAACCTACTAGTTCCCTAGGTTGAGATGGAGACATATATTTTGTAACAGGGGGATATGGAACCCAAAAGGACTTTAGTTTACCATATTAATATTTAAATGGGTCACATAAATGATAAATGGTAATAAAATAAGGTGTCATGGGTTCATGAAGACACTTGGAAGCTTGTGGAGCCTTTGGATGACTAGATTCCCCACACACTTGGTTGATCTTCATCCAAATTCAAAAACATGGTTAATGTAACGTTATTGTTGGAGGGTGATGTGGTGTCAAATATCATATAATGCACCAAGGAATTCTAATAGGTGAAGGATATTAACTCCCATGGAAGAGGAAGAGACTAGATAGACAAGGTGTGCCACTTGGAAGGAGATTCCATGCACTTTATGACAACAAATGATGAAACAAGTATGACGAATTCAGAACTGATTGTAGACATATGAAAAATATGACATGACAGGGATAAAAAATATCCACTAATAGGTCAAATTTGGGAGTTAGATGCAGCCATTCGAATTGGGGAAAGAATCAGAGCATTGCTTGTCCATTGCAGGGTGAGAGTTCACTCTCCCTGCTTGTGAACCAATTTCGAGGAGTTGGATTCCCTTCCAAGTTGGTTGATGGAGAGGCCATTCATAGCTATCAAGTGATCTTACTAAAGTATTTTTATTTTTAGGTTGAAGTTCCATACATCCGAATTCGCATCTATCACCCTACTCTCTCATTCCTTCTTCTCCATTCCCCCACACTCTCATGTTGATGGCGCACTTTTTGGAGTGGTGCTTCCACTTTGCTGAGGATATTTTGTGACCAATATTGCATATATGATGTATGTAAATGTACTCTTCTATACATATTCTCTGTAAGTCGAAATATCATAAATCCATGTATGAAAGTCTTGCATTCCCATGCTCTTAAATGACTAGTTTTCATGTATTTGGATTCCATTTTGGAAAGAGGTGTATATCATAATGGGATGAGGAATTTTATATAAGTTTTATGATGATGGGGTAGTAATAAATTATTTATAAATATAAATTCAATAAACTCCAATGTGAAAGACTTGCATTCCCATTCTCTTGAGCAACTAGTTTTCATAGATTTGGCTCCAATATTGAAGTTGTACTTAGTGGTTTTTTATCAAGTGAGCCTCGTAAACCGGACAAAGATGATTTGTTTGGACTTCAGAAGACCTTCCGAATGGCTTCTAGGAAGTGCTTGTTGTACTATATCACATGTTCATACCTCATGGGGGAGTTGTAATAAAATGTTCTAGCATGATAGTGTCTGTAAAAGACTCGGTCTCTTAGACTTTATTTGTTAATCCGATCAGCCCAGGGTGTTTTTTCCCTTGGTTATTATTGGTTGTTGAATAAACGACTGATAATTTTTGAGTTTTTCACTCAATACCTCCAAAGTTGGGGTGGTCGGCTTGGCATTTAGGCCTATTGAGTTTATTAGAGTCTATGTGTCTATGTATAAACATTCTATGCATCATGGTCGAGTCAAATGAACATGTCTAAGTCCCCCTAGGTTTTTATTTTTTTTAATTTTTTTAATTTTTTAAGTTTTTTAAATTTTAATTTTTCCACAAAACTTAGGATATTTTTTAACAGTCTAATTGAAAAAATTGGTTTTCTATTAAAAGTGGGCTCAATAATCAGTTTCAGTCATGGGGGTGCTCATTTTCAAGCTAAGAGCACCATGTAAACCCATAGACCCACTTTTTCTAAGTATTGAGTGATTTGTCCATCACTCGTGTCAAAAATCCCTAAAAATCAAATATTGATTATTTAATGGATAAATTAATTAAATAATCGAGAAAACCCCAAATCCTAAATCATTGGGATTTGCTCCGATTTGACTGAAATCAGTCTCATCGGATTGGGATTGACTGGATTTGAAAATTCCTTGACTGAAAGAGGTGATTTGGGCTGATATGAGAGTACATTAATGCATGCAAGCTTGGGAATTATGCCCTCCCTCTCTCCTCCACACATGTGGACTCATCTTCACCTTCCCCAATCAACCACCATCAGGCGAAAATCCAACGCCTCGATCAAACTGTAAGCAGTGGAAAAGTACCCAAAGGAAGAGGGAACTCCTAAAAAGTGACCTCGAGGCACCAATCACTGTTACACCTTCAGGTGCATTATGAACAATAGTCTCAGAGACTCCATTCATCCCACATATTCCCTGCGGCTAGCCGTGAATGTTTAGTTTTGGACATAATACCAGTACTCTCGGGTATATCTGGAGTCCCCCCCTCGCCTAATTTAATTTATTCATACTTCACATTAACTTAAAATGTACCAAGAGGCAACCGCAAAAAATTCACTCCAAGAACATGCAAGTACATTGATTATTTTATGACTCCATTCTAAGGCACTGGCTATTTTCTTTCTATATATATATTGTGTTTCATTATTGTGCTTTCGTGCACTCATTTTTACCTTGTCATCTATGGTTTTTCATGGTTAAATTTCAAACTCCTAAGTAACTCATTCAGTTTAACATCACCATACTAAATAATTTTTCCTTAGTAACTTAATAGGGTCTACCCCCCTTGTCTTCATTAAAAGTTGAGCCTAAACGAAGGAGTCAAGAACAAGGTGACAGCCTTGACTCGATACTTTCCCCCAAGGACACACCGAGTGGCTTAAATATTTCTGCCATGTTCCCCCCAGGTGTGTGAAAGGTGGCAACACTTTTTGGTGCCATTGTCGGGGATAAATATTTTTATTCATGAGTACGACTTAGCTTAACTTTTTTCTAAACAACTAAAAAGATAAAAAAAAAATTGATTGATCTTGCCTTTAAAAAACATAAAAATTAAAACTCGATCCATCTAGCGACTCCACTATCTAAAATCCCTCTAATAATTTCTACCCAAAGAAACCGCCATCAATTATTCAATCCTCTCCCTGATCCGGAAAGGTTTATTAGGGAAATATTGAATAGGAAGACTTCTCATAGAAACCTTGAAAATTTAAGAGACCAATCCCTCTCAGATATCCATCACTTATTTGTAGAGAGTCATGTTCACCAATCTCAAGAAATGACGGAATTATTCAAACCCCTTGACTTTTCTCAGATAGCATCTGCTCCACATGCCATTCCAAAATATACTATCAAGAAGCTCCCCATATTTCAGGGCAATAATGCCATCACTGCCCAGTCTCACCTTCGAAAGTTTGAAAATCACCTGGTCAGTTATTGCAATGATGCGGCCCATGACCATGACGATGTCAAAATGAAGCTCTTTGCTTTATCATTAGAAGATGATGTTGAAGAGTGGTACCTCGACCTAGATGATGATTCATATAAAACTCTTATCAAATTCCAAGATGGTTTTAGGAAGAAGTGGGGAGAAAAGAAGGAACCAAGACATCTACTTGCTTCCCTTTAGAGCATAGAGAAGATGGAGAATGAAACCATGGATGAATTTAACACTAAATTGAGGTGTGTGGTTGCGGACCTTCCTAGAGACATCAAGCCAAAAAATGCCTCTATCCTCATATCCTACATTGAAGCCTTCATCGGTGACTTAAGCTACCAATTGAGAGATAAAGAACGAGTCGATCTGAAAACTACCCAGGAATTGGCCGAGAAAATAGAAAAGAATATGCAATCTTCAGGCAAGTCCAACATTCCAGGTTACACTAGGGGAAACACTTCCTACAACAAAGACAAGGGTAAATCCGTTGAATCAGAAGAAAAGGGAACTTCTACATATCCCATGGAAAAGGTGATGGACATGATAAAAAACTTGGTTACTAGTCAAAACCAACTAATGGCCAATCATTTTGCACAATTGAATCATATGCAAAATAGAATAATCACAATGGAAAGGAATAATGGACCTAGGAACTTTTAGCCCAAGCAGAATCAGATGTATCAAAAGAAAGTTCCTCAGCAAGAACCTAGGATTCCAAACTAGTTAGAATCGGCTAACATGGTAGAAGAAGTAATTCCATGGTGTAGACCCTGTGAACAATTCCACCAAGGAAGCACTTGTTATGTCACAAATCAAGTCATGGAACATGGACTTCCCGAGTTCAGTATTCAGGAAACAAATTCAAGCAAGCCTGATCATGTATACATGGTAGGCTAGGTTTACCCTTTGTCACCAGCTAAATAGTACAAACCTTAGGATGAAACCATCACAGAACCTTATAGTGAAACTGATGATGAAAACCGTAATGTGCATGATAGGACTCATACGTTTTCTCCATATAATGATGACAGTCTGGAAGGTTTACTGCCTTGTGACATTTTCTCTGAAGAAGATGAGTAGGAAAATGAGGACAAGTATAACTTGGAGCATGATACAAGTGACGAAGACTCCCTTATCTCCGACAAAGATGTTGATGAGGGGTCCTAGACATTCATGGAAAATCCAGTCTATGACATGAATAAAGAGGAAAATAATGAACCAGAAACTTTTGATGGTTTTTTTCATTCTCTTGTTTATGGCATATCTAAAGGAGAGAGCATGGACCATGTGGCCAGGGGAAACTTTGATATGGAAAAGGAGCATGCAGTTTATCCATATGATCATTCTGAGCCATATATCAGTATCAGTAGTGAAGACAAAGAGAACTTGATATCAGAACTTGATATCAACAAATCCATCACATCTGACATAGATGGTGGTGATGACTATTGGGATATTTGTGGATATCTTATTAAGAATCCTATCTATGCTATATCCAGCAAGGGGAGTGTCTATTTAGAAATTTGTGGAAGTCCAATCTAGTATACTTCCATAGAGGGAAGCATGGATCTGGAGACCTGGGAAAATCCTACTATAGAAGAGCAGCATTCAAAACTCTTATATGGTCATTCAGAGTCATATCATGCAGAGCCACATAAAGGTATCAATAATGAAGACATTGAGAAGAAGTGTTTTGAAAAGACAAATATTATGCAGTCACTAGAATATCAGTGTCAACTATCATCTTCACATATAGAGTTTCCTTATGATTTGGAGCCGCTTCGTGTTGGAGACATTTACCACCTTACACACTCATTTTTGGTCAATTTGGCCTAGTTACACCACTATCCTAAGTATTATTGGCTTAATTAACATCAGTGGAGAATTAAATGTCATCAGCTAGATCACATCCACACCTACCTTCAGTCAAGGAGGCTAAATTAGCCTTCTCCTACATTTGGGGAGGCTAACTGGAGCACTCCGGAGGTGATCTGAGTGATATTAATGCACCTAATTGCTAACTGATGGTTACAATCAGTTAAATAGGGCATTGAAGGAACCTCCCTTCATTAAATTGATTATTTAATGATTATTTAATGAACTGGAGTCAACAGGGGTGCCTCCAACCACTTCTGATGTTCAGTTACACTTCAGTTAACCTCATCGGGGTTCATTGGAGTCATTGAAGTGCTACCACTTGATGGTTGGCTTGCTATGACATGTGTTTGATCTCTTTCAGTTGAGACTCAGTCATTTATTGCACTCCAACTTTAGTGAGGGCTCAGTTGAGCCAATTAGGGTTTTGATCAGTGGTTAACTTGAGTGTTGACTATGGCTTACATTCAGTTAAGCTAGACTCACTCATTCAATTCGAATGAACTCCTTAGGAATTTGAATTGCTTCTCATTCATGCTTGTAGCATGACATTGTAATGTTATTTCTCATTCTTTGTGTGAATATACAGAGAGGCTACTCATTTCGTAGCCCATTTACACCATTTCATGAGTTATTTGTTGATTAATCTTTGATGAGACTGATGTTTAGTCCCTAGATCACTATGCAAGATTAATATGGTATCATAGCTCACGGCGGGATCAAGCTCTATCTCTCAAAAACAAGCTTTTTGACAGATTTCTACATCAAAATTGAGCAATAGCTCAAAAATCCATCACTGCACCAGAAGCCAAGGCTTACCACTTAATACCCCAAGTAAAGAACTTGTTGATCAAGCTTCCTTGATTGACTATGCTGGGTGTGATGAAAGCCTAAAATGTGCAGGTTGTCTGACCTTACATTGCCCTTTCTGTTGTGATTTTCAGGTTTTCTACAGGTGAAGCATTCGCTCCAGTAGATCCAGATGGCCTCTTCAGTAGATATTTTGACTCCAAACAATTTCCACTCATGGAAAGGTGACATGGAGATTCAGCTACGCTCCAAAGGACTCTATAGAGTCACCATGGACACTAAAGATGAGTCTGGTTTTGCCATAGAAAAATCAAGATTCTTGAACAATAAGGATGAAGCATTCGGTTTCTTGTGCCTCTCTATTTCCCAGGATCTTCTTTTCCATATTGTGGGATTGAAGACTCCAAAAGAAATATGGGACAATTTGGAAACTCTATATGGAAAGCAAGATGACTTGAGAGTTGACCAGCTTGAAAATGAATTGATGTCTCTCTAGCCCTCCAATTTCTAGACTTTGAATGAATTTTTCACAAAGTTCAAGCACATTGTCTTACTCTTGAAGCAATGCAAAGTGGAGAAGGCGGATGATCAGCTCATCCTCACCATACTCTCCAAACTTGGGGCTGATTATTCAGTTTTTGTTTCTACATTTCGTGCGGGGAAGCTCACAACCCCTGGATGGAAGATGCCTACACTCAATGCCTTCATTGAGTCCCTAACAAGTGAACATGACAAGCTTGTCCAGACGGGGATCATCAGATCTTCCCGTGATCAATCCCTCCATGTCTCAGGGCCCAAATATCTGAAGGGTAAAGGAAAGCAGCAGAAGAACCCAAAAACTAATTTTGATGCTCCTAAGCCTAGAGTTGAAAACCAGCAGCATGATGAGTCTTACGGTTCAAGGAAGAACAAAGGAAAAGGGCACCATGGCAAGGAAAAATTCAAGTGTTCATACTATGGGAAGGGTTTCCACCCTGAACATGCCTGCATGAAGAAGAAGCTTAATGGAGCTACCTCTCTCCTTGAGAGAAATCACATCAATCTTCCAGAAAGCTTTCGGAGGCGAGATCAGCAAGATCGGGAACCACAGCATGAAAAAGGTCATGCCCTCATGGCAAGCACTTCTAAGTCCAAAGAACTCTTGATTGATTCTGGAGCTTCCAACCACATGATGGCTAAAAGAGACTCCTTTTCATCCTTGGAGACTGGAAAATCCATTCCCATCCACATGGGAGAAGACTCCACCATCATTTCAGAAGGACAAGGTACTGTTGATCTTGAAAATGTTTTTTTTTTCAAATGTGTTGTATGTACCGTCTCTGGCATAAAATATCCTTAGTGTCTATCAGATGACACATACTGGAGTGCCTAAGAGAGTTTCTTTCAGCCCAAATTATGTTGAGATAACGGAGCTTGCATCCGGGAAACTCATTGCTAAAGGTCTTGCAAACCATCATGCAAGAGCCTATGAGTTCTCCCACTTTGTGCCGGATGCAAATCCCACCACTATGCTAACTCATGGAAATGAGGTTAGTAAGTTGTGGCATGAAAGGTTTGGCCATATAAATTTCAAATATTTGCAAAAGTTACAGAAAAAATACATGGTTGAAGGCCTCCCAGTCATCAAGGCAACCACTGGAAATTGCAAGGGCTATGTGATTGGAAAACACCCTGAGCACAAGTTCGATCAAGGGAAGGCAAACCGAGCTACATGCATATTGGGTCTGATACATTCTAATATCAGAAGTCCGATGCCTATCACATCCATGAATGGATCAAGGTATCTTCTTACTTTTATTGATAATTTTTCAAGGTACACATGGGTCTTCTTTCTCAAAAAGAAGTCTGAAGTATGTGAAAAAATTTCTGAATTGAAGGCCTTGATCGAAAATGCCTCTAGGCTTAAGATCAAGATCTTGAGATCTGATAATGGAGGGGAGTATGTCAGTAATGATTTGCTGCACATATTCTCCCAAATTGGTATTCAGGTCCAACATTCAATTCCCTACACTCCCCAGCAAAACGGAGTAGCGGAAAGGAAGAATCGGTCTCTCAAGGAGATGACCGCCTGTATGTTGGAATCAAAGAATATTGCTGCAAATTTGTGGGCTGAAGCCATGCATGTTGCAGCATACATTTAGAATAGGGTTCCACACTCATCTGTGAAAGGGAAGACCCATTTTGAATCATACTTCAGACACAAGCCGGATGTGTCGAACCTGTGGGTGTTTGGGTCCACTGCATGGGCCCAGATTCCACTTGATAAAAGAAGGGATTTGCAACCGCAAAGCATAGAATGTTTTTTTAATGGGTATCCTAATGAATCAAAAGGTTTCAAGATGTTGTATATCAAAATAAAATATATCATCATCGAGAGAAGTGTCAAGTTCGATGAGCCTCTTCGGGAGGTGGAACTAGTGAAGGAGAAAACTGTTGAATTTCCTTCCTATTCTACTGAATATTTGGATGATGAAGTTGGGGGTGATGACCCTGATTTGGATCCTTTGATTTTTTATATCAGTGTGTAGAAATCATCAGATGCTGAATTAGAACCTGAAGTGCAAAATCATCTTCCCACATGGGCCCGACAGACACTCTCCTCCGCAAGAGATAACATTGGAAATCCAGATGATCCAAGGAGAACCCGGTCTAATTTCCAAAGAGCAGGTATTGCGCTCTCTTGTCCTGATACTTTTCTGTCCAAAAATTGCTATTTGATGATTATTTCAGACCCAAAATCCTACTACCATGCTCGTAAGGATCCGAGATGGCAAGTTGCCATGGATGAAGAGATGAATTCTCTTCTGAAAAACACTACTTGGGAGCTAGTTTCTCTTCCTCTGGGAAGGAAATTGGTTCAATGCAAGTGGGTGTTTCAGACCAAGGTTGCTGCTGGTGGCAGCACCTACAAATATAAGGCAAGGCTGGTGGAAAAAGTTTTCTCTCAAGTCCAAGGTGTGGACTACCATGAGACCTTTGCACCGGTTGCAAAAATGGACTCCATCTGCCTAGTTTTGGAAATTTCAACATCTAAGCACTGGGAAGTGCATCATATGGATGTTAAGTTAGCCTTTATACATGGATATATTCATGAGGAGATATACATGAAGTATCCTAATGGATACATCACTATCCATATTTGGTTTGCAAGCTAAAGAAGTCACTATATGGGTTCAAACAGGACCCAAGAGAGTGGTATTCCAAGTTGGATGCCTTCCTTCTCTCGCAAAACTTCCAAAGGTGTAGATCAGATCCAAATGTGTATTTACAGAATTCTGATGGTCATATTATTATTATTTTTTTATATTTTGATGACTTACTGATCACATGTAGCACAATTGCATCCATTTCAGCCATCAAAACTGCTCTCCACAATGCCTTTGAAATGAGTGATTTGGGGCTCCTAAAACAATTTTGGGGGCTTGAAATTGAGAAACATTCTGATGGGATTATGGTCACTCAGTCCAAATAAATTTCATACCTATTATTCAATTTTAACATGGCTGATTGTAGTCCTGCACCATTCCCTTTCCTTTCAGGGATCAGCCTTGAAGAAGGAAAAAGCACACCTTCCATGGACTGCACTATCTATCGACAGCTAATCGGTAGCTTGTTGTACTTGACACATTCTCAGCCTGATATCTGTTATGCCATGAATGCTATATAAAGATACATGTAGCAGCCTCATGATCTCCATTGGAAGGCAGCCAAGAGGATCCTCTAGTATATTCAGGGAACCGGGACCTACGGCATTCACTATGCTGCAGACTCCAAGCTAGAGCTAGTTGGATACACAGATTCCGATTGGGTGGGTGATTCTATTGATCAGAAGTCTACTTTTGGATATGTATTCATGTTTTTTGGTGGCCCCACTTGTTTGTCTAGCAAAAATCATGCTGCCATAGCACTATCTTTAGCAGAGGTTGAGTATCGAGGAGCGGTGAATGCCTGCATCCAAGCAGTTTGGTTGCAAAGCATTCTTTCAGAGTTTGATCTTGGTAGTACTTTGTCCATTGTCCTCTTTTGTGACAATCAAAGTGCTATTAAGATTTCCACAAATCCAGTTACCAGGCAGAGGACCAAGCATGTAGAGATCCACATGCACTATATCAGGAAGCTAGTGCATGACAGGACCATCATTCTACAATACTTCCCGACTGATGAGTAGATTGCAGACATCTTCACCAAGAGATTTTTAGAAAATAAGTTCACTTACCTCCGTTCACTATTGGGGGTGAGTTCATCAGGGTGATTCATACTACTTTCAGTGTTTAGCTTGAGGGGGGAGGGGGTTTCCCACTGGGTTTTCCCTCTTTTCCTCGCTTAGTTTGTTTTTGAGCATTGTTTCAGTTTCAACATTGTACAGGGTGACCTATGGACTTTTTTTCCGAGGCCCTAGCATTTTTATGCATTTTATGTTTTCTAACTCCTCCTGAGTATAGCTTAAGGGGGGGTGTTGAAGACATTTACCACCTTACACACTCATTTTGGTCAATTTGGCCTAGTTACACCACTATCCTAAGTATTATTGGCTTAATTAACATCAGTGGAGCATTAAATGTCATCATCTAGATCACATCCACACCTACCTTCAGTCAAGGAGGCTAACTTAGCCTTCTCCTACATTCGGGGAGGCTAACTGGAGCACTCCGGGGGTGATCTGAGTGATATTAATGCACCTAATTGCTAACTGATGGTTACAATCAATTAAACAGGGTAGTGAAGGCACCTCCCTTCATTAAATTGATTATTTAATGATTATTTAATGAACTGGAGTCAACAGGGGTGCCTCCAACCACTTTTGATGTTCAGTTACACTTCAGTTAACCTCATCGGAGTTCATTGGAGTCATTGAAGCACTACCACCTGATGGTTGGCTTGTTGTGACATGTGTCTGATCTCTTTCAGTTGAGACTCAATAATTTATTGCACTCCAACTTCAGTTAGGGCTCAGTTGAGTCAATTAGGTTTTTGATCAGTGGTTAACTTGAGTGTTGACTATGGCTTACATTCAGTTAAGCTAGACTCACTCATTCAATTCGAATGACCTCCTTAGGAATTCGAATTGCTTCTCATTCATGCTTGTAACATGACATTTTAATGTTATTTCTCATTCTTTGTGTGAATATACAGAGCGGCTACTCATTCCGTAGCCCATTTACACCATTTCATGAGTTATTTGTTGATTAATCTTTGTTGACACTGATGTTTAGTCCCTAGATCACTGTGCAAGATTAATACTTGGGGCTTATACAATGAGTTATCATTCGGTAAGCCTTGATGATTAGTATCACGGTGTAGTCAATCTACCTCATCATTCCGATTTGTATATCAACCCTATCCAGTCATGGATAGAAGAAGCCTGTGCAAGCACATACCAGTTTCGGAAGAAGTTTGATGACATTATTCATGCCTATGATTTCCCATCCATACCGCCCATTCCGAATCATCACGCAGGTTTGCATTTTCTGAATAAAGTATCCTTACTTTGGCTGGTAACCAAAGACAAGGAAAAAAAAAATTATGTTAATAAAATGCTTAGGTGGTTACATTGGATTTCTGATTACACTTAACCCTTTTTATATCATGCTTAGAGTAGGAAAATAAGCTCCTTGAAAAAGAGAATTTGCTTTCCGCTTTTTTGTTTTGTACTTAGCTATAATAAAACTTGTTTTCATTAGTTAGTTACATTTATCTTGTTTAAATAAATTGGCTTAATGGTTCACTTGGTTTTTATATATAGCTTGTGCTACTGAGGTTTTCTTGTCAAGTTGAGATGTTTTTACAGGGTGTATAAACCAGAGATTCTGGTGTTCTTGTATCTTCTCCTTGGCATATCACTAGATCAAGCACACGTCTTGTAGCTGGAGCCAAATGTTACCACCTAAGTTGTACTTAGTGGTTTTTTATCAAGTGAGCCTAGTGAACCGGACAAAGATGATTTGTTCGAACTTCAGAAGACCTTCTCAATTGCTTCTGGGAAGTGCTTGTTGTACTATATCACATGTTCATACCCCATGGGCGAGTTGTAATAAAATGTTCTAGCATGATAGTGTCTGTAAAAGACTCGGTTTCTTAGACTTTATTTGTCAATCCGATCAGTCCAGGGTGTTTTTTCCCTTGGTTATTATTCGTTGTTGAATAAACGACTGATAATTTCTCAATTTTTCACTCAATACCTCCAAAGTTGGGGTGGTCAGCTTGGCATTTAGGCCTATTGAGGTTATTAGAGTCTATGTGTCAATGTATAAACATGATAGGCATCATGGTCGAGTCATATGAACATGTCTAAGTCCCCCTAGGTTTTTAATTTTTTAAATTTTTTAAGTTTTTTAAATTTTAATTTTTCCACAAAACTTAGGCTACTTTTTAATAGTCTAATTGGAAAACTTTGTTTTGTATTAAAAGTGGGCTCAATAATCAGTTTCAGTCATGGGGGTGCTCATTTTCAAGCTAAGAGCACCATGTAAACCCATAGACCCACTTTTTCTAAGTTTTGAGTGATTTGTCCATCACTCGGGTCAAAAATCCCTAAAAATCAAATATTGATTATTTAATTGATAAATTAATTAAATAATGGAGAAAACCCCAAATCCTAAATCATTTGGATTTGCTCCGATTTGACTGAAATCAATCTCATCGGCTTGGGATTGACTGGATCTGACAATTCCTTGACTGAAGGAGGTGATCTGGGCTGATCTGAGAGTACATTAATGCATGCAAGCTTGGGAATTGTGCCCTCCCTCTCTCCTCCACACATTTGGCCTCATCTGGATGAGTTTTGGTGGATGCTTCAGTCAGCAGGTTGAGGTGTCGGTCAAATCAGTTTTTTGATTGATAGTTGCACTTAGTGAGACTCAGATCAGATTCGGATAGACTCATATTAGGCTCAGATTCACTCCACATGCAGCTGCAATCTATCTCTCCTTGGGATTTGTGCCCCCCCTGGGCTAGATCTCCTGTTTTTGCTATAAATAAAGCAGCCATTTCCTCTTCCAAGCTACTTAGAACTAGGATTGAGGTGTTGTTTCTATTGTAATATTGTTATTGTTTATTATTCTAGAATAAAGAAGCTTTGGAGGGAAGATCTATGGTGCAATGCTCTTCATGTGTGGATGGTGATTGTCAAATGATTATGAAGTATAATTTGTGTTATTTATCTTTGCTTTTGATGGTTAATTGTTGCCCTTGAAGGAGAGAACTCCCTCCTATTAGGGTAAGAGTTTATTCTAGTTTGATTTATGCTCTTACAATTTTCTTGTTTCATATCTATTGGAGTTGCATGTATTTTAAGTTTAATTGCATGCTTTCCAATTATCTTTTCCAGCAGCACCTATGTTTTAACCATCTATTTGTGCAAGGATTTCTAAGTTGTAGGTGATCTCACTTGTAGAAGGGGTTGAGAAGGATTGAATCTTATTCATATTCAAGATCTTCTGGAGGACACATTCCCTTGATGTTCCACCAAAGTAGACTCCAAAGCCCAACATTCCCAAGCTTCCAGCACTCTTTCTCTCTCTTCCTCCTTCAAAAAATCAATTTTCTTACATGGTTACTGTGTTCGAAAGCTTTGATATCATTTGGATCTGTTATATTTAAGTAAAAATTACATATATCTATTGTTTCAAGGCTCATATACTAGATCTCATTCCTAAAAAAGTTTTATAAAGCATTCTAGATCTAGTTTAGGGAAATCATCCTTTTTGGATGGCAATTTAAAGAGAATCCATAGGTTGCATGCTTTAAATTTATGTTTCTGTTTTAAAAATATTAAATCCACAAATCAGTGCATATTTCATTTTCTTCCCAAACAGAAATCCAAGATCCCAAGGAAAGCTTGCTTTCCTTGGTTCCTTTTTCATGGTTTTAGCTAGTTTTAACTTAGTTTTGTTTGATTTAAAGTAGGCTGACCCAAAGGTACTTCCAAAGTGATTTTGGTCATATTTCATTCTAACATGCTCGCTTTATTTTAGTAGGCATAACATAAAAATAGAGAAGCTGATGTTCGAAAGTGGCTTTGGGATCGTTCAAATCCCCCCAGAGGTCTCCCTTTTGACCATAATTTTAAATTTTGGGAAAGTTGTAAGATCTTGGTTTCATCCTATATAAGAAACAAGAGGATTCAGATCATTTTTCTGATATTGTAACAACAAATAATAAAAAATTTCTCCGAATAGGCTCTTTCGAGCCCATTCCCCATCCCCCCTGGGGGGATTCACGCCTTTTTTGTTATTTTCGCATTTTCTTATTTATGTTCAATTTAGATTAGTTACATTCATGTATAACAACATGATTTTATTACTTTATCATATATTCCACATTTCAGTATCAAAGTAACTTGAATACTTACTCCACGACTTCCTGATTGACCCGCAAGGGGAAAGAGATGCGTGGTAGGAATAATTAGCAAACTTGTGATTTGTTTATACTTGTTGATTATCATTAATTTTTGTAATTAATTGTTCTAAAATCAACCCCCTCCTTGATTCCCTGATTGAGGTCCACTTGGACCGAAAGAGGTTCCTAGAGGGTTTTTCTTTGTAAGAAAACAGATCCTTTAAAACTCACTAAAATTGACAAGAATCCTATGTGTATCCTATGTACTTGGATGTGGTTCATCCGATTAGTAAAGCTACATCAAAAGCAACATGAGTGACTATTTTAATTAGTCTTCACCTTCCCTAATCAACCACCATCAGGTGAAAATCGAACGCCTCGATCAAACCGTAAGCGGTGGGAAAATACACAAAGGAAGAGGGACCTCCTCAAAAGTGACCTCGAGGCATCGATCTCTGTTACACCTTTGGGTGCATTATGAACAACAGTCTCAGAGACTCCATTCAGTCCACATATTCCTTGCAGGTAGTCGTGAAGGTTTAGTTTTGTACATACTCCAAGTACTCTCGAGTATATCTGGAGTCCCCCCCTTGCCTAATTTAATTTATTCATACTTCACATTAACTTAAAACGTACCAAGATACCATTGCAAAACATTCACTCCAAGCACATGCAAGTACAATGATTATTTTATGACTCCATTCTAAGGCATTGGCTATTTTCTTTCTATATATATATATATATATATATATATATATTGTGTCTCATCATTGTGCTTTCGTGCGCTCATTTTTATCTTGTCATCTATGGTTTTTTATGGTTAAATTTCAAACTCCTAAGTAACTCATTCATTTTAACATCACCATACTAAATAATTTTTCCTTAGTAACTTAATAGGGTCTACCCCCCTTGTCTTCATTAGGAGTTGAGCCTAAACAGAGGAGTCAAGAACAAGGTGACAGCCTTGACTCAATACTTTCCCCCAAGGACACACCTAGTGGATTGAATATTTCTACCACGTTCCCCCCATGTGTGTGAAAGGCGGCAACACTTTTTGGTGCCGTTGCCGTGGATAAATATTTTTATTCCCGAGTATGACTTAGCTTAACTTTTTTCTAAACAACTAAAAAGATAAAAAAAAAAATTCATTGATCTTGTCTTTAAAAAACATAAAAATTAAAACTCGATCATCTGGTGACTCCATTTTCTAACATCCCTCCAAGAATTTCTACCCAAAGAAACTGCCATCAATTATTCAATCCTCTCTCTGATCCCGAAAGTTTTATTGGGGAAAGATTGAATAGGCAGACTTCTCGTAGAAACCTTGGAAATTTAGGAGACCAATCCCTCTTAGATATCCATCACTTATTTGTAGAGAGTCATGTTCACCAATCTCAAGAAATAATGGAATTATTCAAACCCCTTGACTTTTCTCAGATAACAGGTGCTCCCCATGCCATTCCAAAAGATGCTATCAAGAAGCTCCCCATATTTCAGGGCAATAATGCCATCACTGGCAAGTCTCAACTTCAAAAGTTTAAAAACCACCTAGTCAGTTATTGCAATGATGCGTCCCATGACCATGACGATGTCAAAATGAAGCTCTTTTCTTTATCCTTAGAATATGATGTTGAAGAGTGGTACCTTGACCTAGATGATGATTCATATAAAACTCTTAGAGAATTCTAAGATGGTTTTAGGAACAAGTGGGGAGAAAAGAAAGAACCAAGACATCTGCTCGTTGCCCTTTATAGCATAGAGAAGATGGAGAATGAAACTATGGATGAATTTAACACTAAATTCAGGTGTGTGGTTGTGGACCTTCCTAGAGACATCAAGCCAAAAATGTCTCTATCCTCGTATCCTACATTGAAGCCTTCGTCGGTGACTTAAGGTACCAGTTGAGAGATAAAGAACTGGCCGATCTGAAAACTGCCCAAGAATTGGCCGAGAAAATAGAAAAGAATATGCAATCTTCAGGCAAGTCCAACATTCCAGGTTACACTAGGGGAAACACTTCCTACAACAAAGAGAAGGGTAAATTCGTTGAATCAGAATAAAAGGGAACTTCTAAAGATCCCATGGAAAAGGTGACAGACATGATAAAAAACTTGGTTACTAGTCAAAACCAACTAATGGCCAATCATTCTGCACAATTGAATCATATGCAAAATAGAATAATCACAATGGAAAGGAATAATGGACCTAGGAACTTTCAGCCCAAGTAGAATCAGATGTATCAAAAGAAAGTTCCTCGGCAAGAGCCTGGGATTCCAAACCAGTTAGACTCAGCTAACATGGTAGAAGAAGTAAATCCATGGTGTAGAACTTGTGAACAATTCCACCAAGAAAGCACTTGTTATGTTGCAAATCAAGTCATGGAACATGGACTTCCCGAGGTCAGTAATTAGGAAACAAATTCAAGTGATCCTGATCATGTATACATGGTAGTCCAGGCCTACCCTTTGTCACCATCTAAACAGTACAAACCTAAGGATGAAACCATTGCAGAATCTTATAGTGAAACTTATGCTGAAAACCATAATGTGCATGATGGGACTCCTACGTGTTCTCCATATAATGATGACAGTATGGACGATTTTTGTGACCTTTTCTCTGAAGAAGATGAGTATGAAAATGAGGACAAGTATAACTTGAAGCATGATACAAGTGACGAATACTCCCTTATCTCTGACAAAGATGTTGATGAGGAGTCTTGTACATTCATGGAAAATCCAGTCTATGACATGAATAAAGAGGAAAATAATGAACGAGAAACTTTTGATGGTTTTGTTGATTCTCCTGTCTATGGCATATCTAAAGGAGAGAGCATGTACCATGTTTCCTTGGGAAAATTTGATATGGAAAAGGACCATGCAGTTTATCCATACAATCAGTTTGAGCCATATATCAGTATCAGTAATGAATACAAAGAGAAGTTGATATTGGAACTTGATATCAGCAAATCCATCACATCTAACATAGATGGTGGTGATGACTATTTGGATTTTTGTGGATATATTATTAAGAATCCTATCTATTCTATATCCAGCAAGGGGAGTGTCTATTTAGAACTTTGTGGAAGTCCAATCTACTATACTACCATAGAGGGAAGCATGGATCTGGAGACCTGGAAAAATCCTAGTATAGAAGAGCAACATTCAAAACTCTTATATGGTCATTCAGATTCATATCATGCAGAGCTACACAAAGGTATCAATAATGAATACATTGAGAAGCATTCTTGTGAAAAGTCAGATATGATGCAGTCTGTAGAATATCAGTCTCAACTATCACCTTCACATATAGAGTTTCCTTATGATTTGGATCTGCTTGGGGATTATACAATGAGTTATCATCCGGTAATCCTTGATGATCAATATGATTGTGTAGTCAATCTGCCTCATCATTTTGATTTGTATATCAACCCTATCCAGTCATGGATAGAAGCAGCCTGCGCAAGCACCTACCAGTTTGAGAAGAAGTTTGATGACATTATTCATGCCTATGATTTCCCATCCATCCCGCCCATTCCGGATCATCACGCAAGTTTGCATTTTCTGAATAAAGTATCCTTACTTTGGCTGGTAACCAAAGACAACGAAATTTTTTTTATGTTCATAAAATGCTTAGGTGGTTACATTGGATTTCTGATTACACTTAACCCTTTTTATATCATGCTTAGAATAGGAAAATAAGCTCCTTGAAAAAGAGAATTTACTTTCCGCATTTTTGTTTTGTACTTGGCTATAATAAAACTTTTTTTCATTAGTTAGTTACATTTATTTTGTTTAAATAAATCAGCTTAATGGTTCATTTGATTTTTATATAAAGCTTGTGCTACTGAGGTTTTCTTGTCAAGTTGAGATGTTTTTACAGGTGTATAAACCAGAGATTCTGGTGTTCTCGTATCCTCTCCTTGGCATATGACCAGATCAAGCAAACATCTCGCAGTTGGAGCCATATGTTACCACCTAAGTTGTACTTAGTGGTTTTTTTATCAAGTGAGCCTAGTGAACCGAACAAAGATGATTTGTTCAGACTTCAAAAGACCTTCAGAAATGCTTCTGGGAAGTGCTTGTTGTACTATATCACATGTTAATACCCAGTGGGGGAGTTGTAATAAAATGTTCTAGCATGATAATGTATGTAAAAGACTCGGTCTCTTAGACTTTATTTGCCAATCCGATCAACCCGGGGTGTTTTTTCCCTTGGTTATTATTGGTTGTTGAATAAACGACTGATAATTTCTGAGTTTTTCGCTCAATACCTCCAAGGTTGGGGTGGTCAACTTGGCATTTAGGCCTATTGAGGTTATTAGAGTCTATGTGTCAATGTATAAACATGCTAGGCATCATGGTAGAGTCATATGAACATGTCTAGAACCCCTAGGTTTTTAAGTTTTTAAATTTTAATTTTTCCATAATTCTTAGGCTATCTTTTAATAGTCTAAATGGAAATATTGGTTTTGTATTAAAAGTGGGCTCAATAATCAGTTTCAGTCATGGGGGTGCTCATTTTCAAGCTAAGAGCATCATGTAAACCCATAGACCCACTTTTTTCTAAGTTTTGAGTGATTTGTCCATCACTCGAGTCAAAAATCCCTAAAAATCAAATATTGATTATTTAATTGATAAATTAATTAAATAATGGAGAAAACCCCAAATCCTAAATCATTGGGATTTGCTCCAATTTGACTAAAATCAGTCTCATCAGCTTGGGAGTGACTATATCTAACAATTCCTTGACTGAAGGAGGTGATCTAGGATTAAATTAATGCATGCAATCTTGGGAATTGCGCCCTCCCTCTCTCCTCCACATGTGTGGGATCATCTGGATGACTTTTGGTGGATGCTTCAGTCAGCAGGTTGAGGTGTCAGTCAGAACAGCTCTCCGAATGACAGTTGCACTCAGTGAGACTCGGATCAGACTCATATAGACTCATATTAGGATCAAATTCACTCCACATGCAGCTACATTCTCTCTCTCCTTGGGATTTGCGCCCCCTGGGCTAGATCTCCTATTTTTGCTATAAATAAAGCAGCCATTTCCTCTTCCAAGCTAGTTAGAACTAGGATTGAAGTGTTGTTGCTATTGTACTATTTTTATTCTTTATTATTCTAGAATAAAGAAGCTTTGGAGGCAATATCTATGGTGTAATTCTCTTCATGTGTGGATGGTGATTGTCAAATTCTTATGAGGTATAATCTGTGTTATTTATCTTTGCTTTTGTTGGTTAATTGTTTGCCTTAAAGGAGAGAGCTCCCTCCTGTTAAGGTAAGAGTTTATTCTAGTTTTATTTATGCTTTTACTATTTTCTTGTTTCGGATCTATTGGAGTTGCATGTATTTTAAGTTTAATTGCATGCTTTCCAATTATCTTTTCCAGCAGCACCTATGTTTTAACCATTTGTTTGTGCAAGGATTTCTAAGTTGCAGGTGATCTCACTTGTAGAAGGGATTGAGCTGGTTTGCATATTCCTCATCTTCAATATATTTTGGAGGACATAATCCCTCGGTGTTCCACCAAATCAGACTCCAAAGCCCGACATTCCCAGGCATCCAGCACTCTTTCTCTCTCTTCCTCCTTCAAAAAAACAATTTTCTGACCTGGTTACTGTGTTCGAAAGCTTTGATATCATTTGGATCTATTATATTAAAGTAAAACTTACATATATCTATTGTTTCAAGGATCATATACTAGATCTCATTCCTAAAAAAGTTTCATAAAGCATTCTAGATCTAGTTTAGGGAAATCGTCCGTTTTGCATGGCAATTTAAAGAGAATCCGTAGGTTGCATGCTTTAGATTTATATTTATATTTTAAAAATATTAAATACAGAAATATGTGCATATTTCATTGGCTTCCCAAACAGCAATCCAAGATCCCAAGGAAAGCTTGCTTTCCTTGGTTCCTTTTTCACCGTTTTAGTTAGTTTTAACTTAGTTTTGTTTGGTTTAAAGTAGGATGACCCAAAGGTACTTTCAAAGTGATTTTGGGAATATTTCATTCTAAAATTCTTGCTCTCTTTTATAAGGCATAATAGAAAGAAGAGAATTTGTTGTTCAAAAGTGGCTTTGGGATCGTTCAAATCCCCCCAAGTGTCTCCCTTTTGACCATAATTTTAAATTTTGGGAAAGTTGTAAGATATTGGTTTCATATTATATAAGAAAAAAGAGGATTCAGATCATTTTACAGATATTGTAACATCATATAATAAAAATTTTCTCTGAATAGGCTCTTTTGAGCCCATTCCCCATCCCCCCTGGGGGGATTCGCGCCTTTTTTGTTATTTTCGTATTGTCTTATTTATGTTCACTTTATATTAGTTTCATTAATTTATAACAACATGCTTTGATTACTTTATCATATGTTCCATGATTCAGTATCAAATTAACTTGAATACTTACCCCATGACTTCCCGATTGACCCACAAGGGGAAAGAGATGCGTGGTAGGAATAATTAGAAAACTTGTGATTTGTTTCTGCTTGCTACTTATCATTAATTTCTGTAATTAATTGTTCTAAAATCAACCCCCTCCTTGATTCCTAGATTAAGGTCCACTTGGACCACGATTTCTCGATTGACCCGCAAGGGGAAAGAGATGCGTGGTAGGAATAATTAGAAAACTTGTGATTTGTTTCTGCTTGCTACTTATCATTAATTTCTTTAATTAATTGTTCAAAAATAAACCCCCTCCTTTATTCCTCGATTAAGGTCCACTTGGACCAAAAGATGTTCCTAGAGGGTTTTTCGTTCTAAGAAAACACATCCTTTAAAACTCACTAAAATTGACAAGACTCGGGTGTGTATGCTCTGTACTTGGTTGCGGTTCATCCAATAAGTCAAGCTGCATCAAAAGGAATGTGAGTGACTAGTTTAATTAGTCTTCGCCTTCCCCAATCAACCACCATCAGGTGAAAATCCAACACCTTGATCAAACCATAAGCGGTGGAAAAATACCCAAAGGAAGAGGGAACTCCTGAAAAGTGACCTCAAGGCGTCGATCTCTGTTACACCTTCGGGTGCATTATGAACAACAGTCTCAGAGACTCCATTCAGCCCACATATTCCTTGTGGGTAGCCGTGAAGTTTTAGTTTTGGACATAATCCAAGTATGCTCAGGTATATCTAGAGTCCCCCCCTCGCCTAATTTAATTTATTCATACTTCACATTAACTTAAAACGTACCAAGAGGCAATCGCAAAACATTCAGTCCAAGCACATGCAAGTACATTGATTATTTTATGACTCCATTTTAAGGCACTGGCTATTTTCTTTGTATATAAATATATATATTGTGTCTCAGCATTGTGCTTTCGTGCGCTCATTTTTTTATCTTGTCATCTATGGTTGTTTATGGTTAAATTTCAAGCTCCTAAGTAACTCATTCAGTTTAACATCACCATACTAAATAATTTTTCATTAGTAACTTAATAGGGCCTACCCCCCTTGGCTTCGTTAGGATTTGATCCTAAACGGAGGAGTCAAGAACAAGGTGACAGCCTTGACTCGAGACTTGCCCCCAAGGACACACCGAGTGGCTTGAATATTTCTGCCTCGTTCCCCCTAGTTGTGTGAAAGGCGACAAAACTTTTTGGGGCCGTTGCCGAGGATAAATATTTTTATTCCCGCGTACGACTTAGCTTAAATTTTTTCTAAACAACTATAAAGATAAAAAAAATTGATTGATCTTGTCTTTAAAAAACATAAAAATTAAAACTTGATCCATTTGGCGACTCCACTTTCTAACATCCCTCCAAGAATTTCTACCCGAAGAAACCGCCATCAATTATTCAATCCTCTCCCTGATCCTGAAAGGTTTATTAGGGAAAGATTGAATAGGTAGACTTCTCGTAGAAACCTTGAAAATTTAGGAGACCAATCCCTCTGAATATCCATCACTTATTTGTAGAGAGTCATGTTCAACAATCTAAAAAACGACGAAATTATTCAAACCGCTTGACTTTTCTCATATATCAGGTGCTCCCCATGCCATTCCAAAAGATGCTATCAAGAAGCTCCCCACATTTTAGGGCAATAATTCCATCACTGCCAAGTCTCACCTTCGAAAGTTTGAAAAGCACCTGGTCAGTTATTGCAATGATGCGGCCCATGACCATGACGATGTCAAAATGAAGCTCTTTGCTTTATCCTTATAAGATGATGTTGAAGAGTGGTACCTCAACCTAGATGATGATTCATATAAAACTCTTAGCAAATTCCAAGATGGTTTTAGGAAGAAGTGGGGAGAAAAGAAGGAACCAAGACATCTGCTTGCTACCCTTTATATCATAGAGAAGATGGAGAATGAAACCATGGATGAATTTAACACTGAATTCAGGCGTGCGGACCTTCCTAGAGACATCAAGCCAAAATATGCCTCTATCCTCATATCCTACATTGAAGCCTTCACCGGTGACTTAAGGTACCAATTGAGAGATAAAGAACCGGTCGATCTGAAAACTGCCCAGGAATTGGCTGAGAAAATAGAAAAGAATATGCAATCTTAAAGCAAGTCCAACATTCCAGGTTACACTAGGGTAAACACTTCCTACAACAAAGAGAAGGGTAAAGCCGTTGAATCAGAAGAAAAGGGAACTTCTAAAGATCCCATGGAAAAGGTGACGGACATGATAAAAAACTTGGTTACTAGTCAAAACCAACTAATGGCCAATCATTCTGCACAATTGAATCATATGCAAAATAGAATAATCACAATGGAAAGGAATAATGGACCTAGGAACTTTCAGCCCAAGTAGAATCAGATGTATCAAAAGAAAGTTCCTCAGCAAGAGCCTAGGATTCCAAACCAGTTAGACTCAGCTAACATGGTAAAAGAAGTAATTCCATGGTGTAGACCCTGTGAACAATTCCACCAAGAAAGCACTTGTTATGTTGCAAATCAAGTAATGGAACATGGACTTCCCGAGGTCAATAGTCAGGAAACAACTTCAAGCGATCCTGATCATGTATACATGGTAGGCCAGGCCTACGCTTTGTCACCAGCTAAATAGTACAAACCTAAGGATGAAACCATTGAAAAATCTTATAGTGAAACTTATGATGAAAATCGTAATGTGCATCATGGGACTCCTACGTGTTCTCCATATAATGATGACAGTCTGGAAGGTTTACTGCCTTGTGACATTTTCTCTGAAGAAGATGAGTATGAAAATGAGGACAAGTATAACTTGGAACATGATACAAGTGACGAAGACTCCCTTATCTCCGACAAAGATGTTGATGAGGAGTCCTGGACATTCATGGAAATCCAGTCTATGACATGGATAAAGAGAAAATAACGAACCAGAAAATTTTGATGGTTTTGTTGATTCCCTTGTCTATGGCATATCTAAAGGAGAGAGCATGGACCATGTTGCCTTGGGAAACTTTGATATGGAAAAGGACCATGCAGTTTATCCATATGATCAGTCTGAGCCATATATCAGTATCAGTAATGAAGACAAAGAGAACTTGATATCAGCAAATCCATCACATCTGACATAGATGGTCGTGATGACTATTGGGATTTTTGTGGATATCTTATTAAGCATCATATCTATGCTATATCCAGCAAGGGGAGTGTCTATTTAGAAATTTGTGGAAGTCCAATCTACTATACTTCCATAGAGGGAAGCATGGATCTCGAGACCTAGGAAAATCCTAGTATAGAAGAGCAGCATTCAAAAATCTGATATGGTCATTCAGAGTCATATCATGCAGAGCCGCACAAAGGTATGAATAATGAAGACATTGAGAAGCAGTGTTGTGAAAAGAAAAATATGATGCAGTCAGTAGAATATCAGTCTCAACTATCATCTTCACATATAGAGTTTCCTTATGATTTGGAGCCGCTTGGGGCTTATATAATGAGTTATCATCTGGTAATCCTTTATGATCAGTATGATGGTGTAGTTAATCTGCCTCATCATTTCATTTGTATATCAACCCTATTCAGTCATGGATAGAAGCATCATGTGCAAGCACCTACCAGTTTGGCAAGAAGTTTGATGACATTATTCATGCCTATGATTTCCCATCCATGCTGCCCATTCTAGATCATCACGTAGGTTTGCATTTTCTTAATAAAGTATCCTTACTTTGGCTGGTAACCAAAGACAAGGAAAAAAAAATTATGTTAATAAAATGCTTCAGTGGTTACATTGAATTTCTGATTACACTTAACCCTTTTTATATCATGCTTAGAGTAGGAAAATAAGTTGCTTGAAAAAGAGAATTTAGTTTCCGCATTTTTGTTTTGTACTTAGCTATAATAAAACTTTTTTTCATTAGTTAGTTACATTTATTTTGTTTAAATAAATCAGCTTAATGGTTCATTTCGTTTTTATATAAATCTTGTGCTACTGAGGTTTTCTTGTCAAGTTGAGATGTTTTTACAGGGTGTATAAACCAAAGATTCTGGTGTTCTCGTATCCTCTCCTTGGCATATGACCAGATCAAGCACACATCCCGCAGTTGGAGCTAGATGTTACCACCTAAGTTGTACTTAATGGTTTTTTATCAAGTGAGCCTGGTGAACCAGACAAAGATGATTTGTTTGAACTTCAGAAGACCTTCGGAATTGCTTCTGGGAAGTGCTTGTTGTACTATATCACATGTTCATACCCCGTGGGGGAGTTGTAATTAAATGTTCTAGCATGATAGTGTTTGTAAGAGACTCGGTCTCTTAGACTTTATTCGTCAATCCGATCAGCCCAAGGTGTTTTTTCCCTTGGTTATTATTGGTTGTTGAATAAATGACTAATAATTTCTGAGTTTTTCACTCAATACCTCCAAAGTTGGGGTGGTCGGCTTGGAATTTAGACCTATTGAGGTTATTAGAGTCTATGTGTCAATGTATAAACATGCTAGACATCATGGTCGATTCATATGAACATGTCTAAGTCCCCCTAGGTTTTTAATTTTTTTAATTTTGTAAGTTTTTTAAATTTTAATTTTTCCACAAAACTTAGGCTATTTTTTAATGGTCTAATTGGAAAAAGTGGTTTTGTATTAAAAGTGGGCTCAATAATCAGTTTCAGTCATGGAGGTGCTCATTTTCAAGCTAATAGCACCATGTAAACCCATAGACTCACTTTTTCTAATTTTTGAGTGATTTGTCCATCACTCGGGTCAAAAATCCCTAAAAATCAAATATTGATTATTTAATTGATAAATTAATTAAATAATGGATAAAAACCCAAATCCTAAATCATTGGGATTTGCTCCGATTTGACTGAAATCAATCTCATCGGCTTGGTATTGAATGGATTTGACAATTCCTTGTCTGAAGGAGGTGATCTGGGCTGATTTGAGAGTACATTAATGCATGCAATCTTGGGAATTGTGCCCTCCCTATCTCCTCCACAAGTGTGGGCTCATATCGATGAGTTTTGGTGGATGCTTCAGTCAGCAGGTTGAGGTGTCGGTCAGATAAGCTCTCTGATTGACAGTCGCACTCAGTGAGACTTAGATCAGACTCAGATAGACTCAGATCAGTCTCAGATTCACTCCACATGCAGCTGCAGTCTCTCTCTCCTTGGGATTTGCGCCCCCTTGGGCTAGATCTCCTGTTTTTGCTATAAATAAAGCAGTCATTTCCTATTCCAAGCTAGTTAGAACTGGGATTGAGGTGTTGTTTCTATTGTACTATTTTTATTCTTTATTATTCTGGAATAAAGAATCTTTGGAGGCAAAATCTATGGTGTAATTCTCTTCATGTGTGGATGGTGATTGTCAAATGCTTATGAGGTATAATCTGTGTTATTTATCTTTGCTTTTGTTGGTTAATTGTTGGTCTTGAAGGAGAGAGATCTCTCCTGTTAGGGTAAGAGTTTATTCTAGTTTGATTTATGCTCTTACAATTTTCTTGTTTCAGATCTATTGGAGTTGCATGTATTTTAAGTTTAATTGCATGCTTTCCAATTATCTTTTCCAGCAGCAGCTATGTTTTAACCATCTGATTGTGCAAGGATTTCTAAGTTGTAGGTGATCTCACTTGTAGAAGGGGTTGAGCTGGTTTGCATATTCCTCATATTCAATATCTTCTAAAGGAAATTTTCCCTCGGTGTTCCACCAAAGCAGACTCCAAAGCCCAACATTCCCAGGCTTCCAGTACTCTTTCTCTCTCTTCCTCCTTCAAAAAATTAATTTTCTTACCTGGTTACTGTGTTCAAAAGATTTGATATCATTTGGATCTGTTATATTAAAGTAAAACTTACATATATCTGTTGTTTCAAGTCTCATATACTAGATCTCATTCCTAAAAAAGTTTCATAAAGCATTCTAGATGTAGTTTAGGGAAATCATCTGTTTTGCATGGCAATTTAAGGAGAATCTGTAGGTTGCATGCTTTATATTTATGTTTATGTTTTAAAAATATTAAATCTATCAATCAGTGCATATTTCATTGGCTTCCCAAACAGCAAGCCAATATCCCAAGAAAAGCTTGCTTTCCTTGGTTCCTTTTTCACCATTTTAGCTAGTTTTAACTTAGTTTTGTTTGGTTTAAAGTAGGATGAACCAAAGGTACTTTCAAAGTGATTTTGGTCATATTTCCTTATAAAATTCTCACTTTATTTTAGAATTCATAACATAAAGGAGAGAATTTACTGTTTGAAAGTGGCTTTGGGATCGTTCAAATCCCCCCACGGGTCTCCCTTTTGACCATAATTTTAAATTTTGGAAAAGTTGTAAGATATTGGTTTCATCTTATATAAGAAACAAGAGGATTCAGATCATTTTACTGATATTGTAACAGAATATAATAAAAATTTTCTCCGAATAGGCTCTTTCGAGCTCATTCCCCATCACCCATGGGGGGATTCACGCCTTTTTTGTTATTTTTCGCATTGTCTTATTTCTGTTCACTTTAGATTAGTTTTATTCATGCATAACAACATTCTTTGATTACTTTATCATATATTCCACATTTAAGTATCAAATTAACTTGAATACTTACTCCACAACTTCCCGATTGACCCGCAAGGGGAAAGAGATGTGTGGTAGGAATAATTAGAAAACTTGTGATTTGTTTTGCTTGCTACTTATCATTAATTTCTATAAGTAATTGTTCTAAAATCAACCCCCTCCTTGATTCCCCAATTGAGGTCCACTTGGACCGAAAGAGGTTCCTGGAGGGTTTTTCTTTCTAAGAAAACACATCCTTTAAAACTCACTAAAATTGACAAGACTCCGATGTGTATGCTCTTTACTTGGCTGTGGTTCATCTGATCAGTCAAGCTGCATCAAAAGCAACGTGAGTGACTAGTTTAATTAGTCTTTACCTTCCCTAATCAACCACCATCAAGCGAAAATCCAACACCTCGATCAAACCGTAAGCGGTGGAAAAATACCCAAATGAAGAGGGAACTCCTGAAAAGTGACCTTGAGGCACCGATATCTATTACACCTTCGGGTGCATTATGAAAAACAGTCTCAAAGACTCCATTCAGCCCACATATTCCTTGTGGGTAGCTGTGAAGGTTTAGT
Organism: Pseudotsuga menziesii; assembly: GCA_001517045.1. Lineage (NCBI taxonomy): Eukaryota > Viridiplantae > Streptophyta > Pinopsida > Pinales > Pinaceae > Pseudotsuga > Pseudotsuga menziesii. The sequence goes on from LPNX010186535.1 coordinate 562,820, forward strand.
TTTGGACATATTCCAAGTACTCTTGGGTATATCTGGAGTCCCCCCCTTGCCTAATTTAATTTATTCATACTTCACATTAACTTAAAACGTACCAAGAGGAAATCACAAAACATTCAGTCCAAGCACATGCAAGTACATTGATTATTTTATGACTCCATTCTAAGGCACTGGCTATTTTCTTTCTATATATATATTGTGTCTCATTATTGTGCTTTCGTGAGCTCATTTTTATCTTGTCATATATGGTTGTTTATGGTTAAATTTGAAACTCCTAAGTAACTCATTTAGTTTAATATCACCATAATAAATAATTTTTCCTTAGTAACTTAATAGGGTCTACCCCCCTTGGCTTCGTTAAGAGTTGAGCCTAAACAGAGGAGTCAAGAACAAGGTGACATCCTTGACTCGAGACTTTCCCCCAAGGACACACCGAGTGGCTTGAATATTTCTACCATGTTCCCCCCAGGTGTGTGAAAGGCGGCAACAGGTCCAAGAAATCCATATGTGAAATTCTTGCAATTCCATGCTACTAATTCATTAGTTTTCATGTATGTGGCTCCCATACTGAATGAGTTGTATACAAGACTTGTATGAAGGGATTTATATGTTGTTTAATACTGGTGGGTCAGAAATGTTTATGTTGTATATGGTCTATATATGTCACATCCTATACCTTAAACTCTACCTTTCATATGTCAAAATCAAGCTAGTTATGCAATTTCCCCATAAGCAATTTCACTGAAAGTTAACAAATGTGGAACTCTATAACCAGTTTGTAGAACTAATAGGCATGTGTAATGATAATCAATGAGGTATTATATCATTCCCCATAATCTGCTTACAAATTTGGGAGGGTCGTACATGAGTTGGGAAGCGAATTTGGCTCTCACCCTTGGGGAGAATTTGACCTTAATTTTCTTAGTAAATTTTCCCCTTTTATTCTTAGCCCCAAATAAAGTTGCAGAAGCCTAATTTTAGATACAAATTATACATAAACCACCTTGATATGTTAAATGACTCACCATACCATTTACTTTCAAATTTGGGACCATTTGATGAAAGTTGGAACCCTCTAGAGTCATGACTGGTTAAGCTTGAATTCTGCCCAATTTGTACTTTTCTCCAAAACTCCAAAAAGGTACATTACAGTGGTATCAGAGCATGGTCTGGGAACCTATTGAAGTTGTGGATGATAGGGATGAATTTAAGAAATTCTTGAAATCATATTTTAATTATATCGCCAAGCATTTTCTGCAAGGGTTCGAAATGATGGCTAGTCAACTTAGGGGTAAGCTGGAAGTCGGTGGTAGTAGTAGTTCCCATCAAGGAAAGAAACATAAGACCATTCCTTTTGAATACTTTGATGATTGGTTGAATTTATTTAGGCACAATAATTCAAAGGTGAATTCATTATGGTACAATCATCAATCCACAAGTTTGGAGGAGCATGAAATGATAAAAAATTATCCTACTTGTGAAAAGCGCCTAGATACACCATTAAAGGAAGAAACAGAGAATCCTGAAGTGTAGCATCAATTACATAAAGGTGATTTCAGAGAAGAACATAAAGAGGGAGGTGAAGACAGGAACAAAATCCTTACTAATGGGGGTTGCACAAATCAAAGAGCATCTACTGATGGATCCTTGAACTATGAAGGAGTACTTATTGATGGGTGCTCACAACTCTATGTTGGTGACATAGAGATCAAATTTGAAAATTTTTCTGCAATACAAAGTTATCATAATCATGAAGATGAATACCTTGTGAAATATAATGAATGACCAAGATTAACTTCCTCGTCACCACTTGAGCTTCAAAATGTTGATCAAAAAAAGAAGGAAGAAGAAGAGGAGGTTCTCTCCCATGAACCATCCTTCATCGAAGGGTCTTTGAAGATGAGTGAACACAATATCTATTAGTCCCTTAGCATACTCAATGACACTAAATAATTGGTTTCAATTTCTTGTTGGAAAGTTTCTTCATTGGAGGAGCCATCCTTCCTTGAAGACATGGATAATATTCAAAGAGCAATGTGCAACATTGAAGGTAATTTCATGTCTTTTCTTTTCGATAGAAATAATTTGGTTGATATTAATGAATGTTTACATGAAGCATAATTGAATAATGATCAGGATATTCATAAGATCAAAATTCAAAATTAGCAACTCCTTGAGAGGTTGCAAGATACTTGTTTTTCCTCCTATGTTTCAGATTGTCATATGGTAGATTGCTTGGAGAATTCTCATGACATGAGGGACCATGAAAGACATGGAAAATTGAAGGTTATTGATGTGTTTGAATATGATCTTGATGAGATCCAATCACTTTTTGTGGTAGAAGAGGAACTTGAGTTTCCTCTTGAAAATGGTTACACATTTTATGAAGAAGTGCATGATTCCACTACCTTGGAACCAACCTATGAGGAAAGTTTTGCATTTTTTAGGGAGGTGCATGTTCCTACCCCTATGGAGCTTTCCCATAATGAAATATCTGCACTTTATAATTCTTTGGGTGAGTTGGTTCTTTCTCCTACATCCTACACTTCCACATTTTGCAGAATTCATCCTAATGAAGTACGGGAGAAAGGTTTCTTTTTTATGGTACCACATGAAGAGTATGGACTTCCTATCTCTTCTCTTGGTGATGACATGAATAGAGTGACATATTCTTTAAATTTTCAGCAGAATTATTTGTTACATTATGATGATATACATATTCATGGGTGTATTGATGAGACTTCTTTGATCCACTTGAAGTCTTCATGTTTTCTTTTCTTCTTATTTGGTTCAGATTTTGTTGAATGTTATTAATTCACTTCTTGGATGAAAGAACACATGGATGATTATTATTTTGATGCATCTCACATTATTTTGGAGCAGAATTATAGGACACAGGATCCTCACATATGTCATTGGGGCATATCTGATATAATACTTGATGCTTGTGTGTATGGGCCACATGATGATCTACTTACTTGGATGTAAAAGAACTTTCATGATTCTTTGACGAGGTACATTCTTGATGTACACTTATATGAATTTTGTATGTTCTTTCATGATATATCTTTTGTAATCATGATGTTTGGAAAGGTGCAATACAAGCAATGGGATCCAAGTATTGCTTGGTTTCAATTTTGGGGGAAACAAGCAGTGGGGGATATTGAGTCACCACTTGAGAAGGTGATTGTAATCAGAGTATAAAAGAAAAAATAATGGTGGTTCCTCTTTGAAACTTTCTTGGCATCTTGGAAATTTAAGTTTGGAAACTAAATACCAACTTCAAAGAATTATACAGAAGCAAAAAGGGTTGAAATTTCATAAAAGGTTTTAAAAAGATGGAGGTAAATATTATTTGTGAAAATTTTGTTTTGGTGGATTTTATTAATCCTTTCGGTGTTAGTGGTGATGTCACATGATATATCAATATTCAAATATCCACATATCTTTAATTTTGGAAACACACAATTGTAGTACACTAGTGCCACTACTCAAATTGCAACTAAGGTTTAAAGAAGTGTTTTGGAAGGAAAGAAGGTTATTCAAAATCCATGTTTTAAATTGCTTGAGGAAAAGAAATATTGACTGGGGAGGACTTTCATGTCCCCAATTAAATAATTTCCAAATAATACTACTTCCAAATAGTGTTCCACCAACCTACTAGTTCCCTAGGTTGAGATGGAGACATAATTTTTGTAATAAGGGGATATGTGACCCAAAAGGAATTTAGTTTACCATATTAAAATTTAAATGGATCACATAAATTATAAATGGTAATAAAATAATTTTCCATGGGTTCATGAAGACACATGGAATCCCGTGGAGCCTTTGAATGACTAGATTCCCCACACACTTGGCATGATCTTCATCCAAATTCGAACACATGGGTAATGTTACATTATTGGATGGTGATGTGGTGTCAAATATCATATAATTATCAAAGGAATTCGAATAGGTAAATGATATTAACTCCCAGGGAAGAGTAAGAGACTAGAAGAGAAGGTGTGCCACTTGGAAGGAGATTCCATGCACTTTATGACAACAAGTGATGAAAGATTCTATGACAAGTATGACAAATTCAGACATGATTGCAGACATATGAAAAATATGACATGAAAGGAATAAAAATAGCCACCAATATTTCAAATTCAAGAGTTATAGGAATCCATTTCGATTTGGGGAAAGAATTGGAGCATGAAGAGGAAGACAAGTGTCATGAGAGTTACTAAACCGCTAAGATGAGTTGGAGGAATCCCATGGAGGTTAATTCAACCTTAGGATTACTCGTGAAGTTAATAAAATGATTTAATGAGGAAGGAGAATATATTTTGATCATTTTTTAATTGTCATTTTCCATTTTGGATAGTTTTGCGTGTCCATTGCACGGTGAGCGTTCACTCTCCTGCTTGTGAAAAAATTTCGAGGGAGTTGGATTCATTCCAAGTTGGTTGATGGAGAGGCCATTAAGACATATAATTGGATATTAGTGAAGGATTTTTTTTTCATTTTTAATTTCTATACATTTTAATTCTCATATATCTCCCTATTCTCTCATTCCTTCTTCTCCATTCCCCCACACTCTCATGTTGACGGTGCACTTGTTTGAGTGGTGCTTGCACTTTGCTGAGTATATTTGGTGCCAAATATTGGGTATATGATGTATGTATCTGTACTATTCTATTGATATTCTATTTAATTCTAAATATCATAATTCCATATATGAAATACTTGCGTTCACATTCTCTTGAATGACTAGTTTTCATGTATTTGGCTTCCATTTTGGAAAGAGTTGTATATAAGATTTGGATGAGTAATTTTATATAAGTTTTATGATGATGGGGAACCCATAAATTATTTATAACTCTGTAATTCCATTACCATATTCTCTTTATCTCTAAATTCAAGAAACTCCGGTGTGAAAGGCTCGCATTCCCATGTCGCTTGAATAACTAGTTTTCATGGATTTGGCTTCAATCTTGAAGTAGTTTTATATCATATTTGTATGAGGAATGTTATATGATTTTTATTATGTTGTGACAGACATATATTATGTGTTACTCTATAATTTCATTTCCCTAGGCTCTGTGAGATGAAATCCAAGAAATCCATATATGAAACTTTTGTCATTCCATGCTACTAATTCACTAGTTTTCATGTATTTATCTCCCATACTGAATGAGATGTATACAAGACTTGTATGAAGGGATTTATCTGGTGTTTAATAATTTTGGGTTATAATTTTTTGTGTTTTACATGGTCTCTATATATCACATCCTGATCTGAACCTTTAACTCTATCTTTCATATGTCAAAATCGAGCTAGTTATGCAATTTCCCCATAAGCAATTTCACTTAAAGTTATCAAAGGAATGTGGAACTCTATAACCAATTTACAGAAATAATAGCCATGTGTAATGAAATTCCATGAGGTCTTATATCAGTCCCTATACTCTACTTAAAAAATTTGGAGGTTCGTACATGAGTTGGGAATCCAATTTGGCTCTCACCCTTGGCGGGAATTTCACCTCAATTTTTCTAGTAAATTTGCCCCCTTTATTATGAGCCCCAAATCAAGTTGTAGAAGCCTAATTTCAGATAAAAGGTGTACATAAACTAAATTTATATTTTATATGACTCACCATACCATTTTACTTCAAATTCGGGACCATTTGATGAAAGTTGGAACCCTCTAGAGTCATGACTAGTTAAGCTCAAATTCTACCCAATTTGTAATTTTCTCCAAAACTCCAAAAGGGGAAATTACACCTCTAGTTGATTTAGTTGTTCTACGCTATCCACATCCTATGTCCATTGCATCCTCTAGATCATATAATACACAACAATGAGAATAATCACATAACACTTGTGCACCAATAGAATATTGTTGAACTTATCTTGAACTATAGGATCCTTTACTATAATTATTTTTTGAAGAGGATTAACCCAAAACCAAGTTATTTAAATAGTTTGATGCAAAGAGATTATTATAGACAGCCCATTATGGAATTAATATAATGTTGGTTCTAAATTGAATATATTATGGTTCTTTGTTTCTCTTGGTTGAAATAGAAAACATGGCCTTAAAAACTAGTGATGGTTGCAAATCAAACTTTGTATAAATTTTAAACTTTTACAGGAATATGTTGCAGACTACCCAAAGCTATGTTGCATACTAACTGCATTGATACACATGATAGTAGCATGGGGAACATCATAGGGCACATGGCACACAATTAAAGGAGAAACACCTTGCATAAGGATAATTGGTAAGTGAACCACCATGGAAGAGGGAACATTGGAATCACATGTTGTTGGAGTGGGAATAATCTTGTAGGAGGGGCATTGATCCCAAGGTCATGAATTGGATAACATTTCACTTTTGGGGTTGAATAAATCCTAGTTTGAAATATGTGCATCCTTGTATTGATGATTTCTCTATGTGGGGTTTTCTTGTTGGTTACTTGTATGTACACATATCCTTATTTTGTGTTATCCTCTTTTCTATTGTATATATAAGGGAGTAGTTAGACCTTTTATTCATTCATCATTTTACTCTCTTATTTGTACTTGTCTTGAAAATGTTAGATTCGTGAGAAAACTTTGTCAGCTATACTCCATGATTCACATGGAAACCCTAAGAGAATATAAGGGGAAAGAGAGGTGCCTTGGATGTTCTTGGAGAGATTTCTCTTGTGCAATGCTAGGGTATAGGAATAGTGGACAAGGCATAGGAATAATGGGCAAGGAATAGAAACCATTATTTTTTAGGGTATACCTTGTTGGTATAAATATCCATAGAAGAACTAAAATAAAGAATGTTGAGGCCAACTCTCAAACCTTGTCAGATATTTCCATAGGCTCATATTAATTATTGTTTACAGGAATTTCAAACTTCTTTAAAATTCTACAATTCTAACAGCTATGAGTCATTTTCCTCATTCCCTGTAACACTAAATATAATTATATAATTATGTATATATTATAGCACTATATATAATTATGTAATTGTATATATGTTTTTAAGTTTTCATTTGTAGGAGGAAACTCGGCACTAACTTAGGAAAAACTGGCACCAAATTTAGCAAACTAGGGTGTGCACATTCAGAGCTCTAACTTGGCATTAAATTGGGCGCAATTTTCACCAACTTTATCACCTAAACAAGGTTATATTTAGGGCCAAAAATCAGCACTACATGGGGCACAATTTTTAAAGAAATGTAACTACGGAAGATATTCTATTTTGTATTATTATTGTTATTACCCCTTTCAGAGATGTTGTTCTTCCGATTAGGGATGTTATTGTTCTAATTGGTCATGTAAAGTCTTGAGGTAAAACCTCTGTTGTAAGTCGGGTCAATAGTACCCACAAAAGTATTATTAAAATGTAATTTTGAGTCTCCCAAGGTAATTCGGCCCTAATTTGGAGGATAATTCAGCCTAGTTGGGTTATTAGGCCTCTCCACTAATCAGTACAAATAGGAGAGGCACCTCCCTCATTTGGACATACAAAAAAATCAGTAGTTGCGCTAGAGAGAGAAGGATCATTCCATCTAGGAGAGAGGAAGCAGTCAAGTATTATTCTTCGGGTCTTATAAGTCTTATTCTTGGTGTCTTACATTGTACTTGGTTGAATTCTATATCGAGGAATTTTTTTTGGGTTTTCTCTCCCATGAGGGTTTCCCACAATAAATCTATGTGTTATTTTGTGTGGGTGTTCTTGTCTTTCTTTTAGTGATCCTTTTGTATATGGTTATGATGTTATGATGTTAAATGTTCTTAGATATTGTATAACCATTGAAATATTAACATGGTATCAGATCCACCCTGAAAGAAGTCTTTGTGCAGCCAAGACACTGCTACAATTACAAGTACTTGATATTAGGGTTTCATGCTTGAAAACCCTAGAAGACAAAATCTTGTCATCTTGGGACTTTATCTATAAATAGAGATTGGAGAATGCTCAAGATGTGAAACTATTACACAATGAAGATGAAATATTTTTGTACCTTATGTGTTAATTTCAACCACATATTCGCTATTCTTTAGGAGATATGATTCCTCCAAATCAGGGTTCCAGCCTCCTCCAGAATCCAGTCTCAAACAAGAGACCTAGGGAGAATTTTTATATCTCGGGCTAGGAAGGTCCAAATAAAATTTAGAAAGTTTTTACAGATAGGGCATGGACTTTAGTTTCTGTGGTCCAAGTTTCAGACCCTGAATGTGAAACAGTGACATGTGGAAGTCTATATCAGTTCACTACGTTGAACAGTCCTAAAATAAGTCAACTTGGGAAACTTATTATAATTCGGACTTGGAGAATCCAATTCTTCTCTAAAATGTGGGGTTGGAAAGAAGACATATCAGGCTATCTCATGATGAAGTTTCATATTTTTTGGATCATAAAATTCAGAGATATAGAAGAAACAAGATAAGGAAATTTTGCAGAAGAAATTAAAGAAACTAGGGATTCTTGTTCCGGGAACCTCCCCCCACCGATCAGAGTAAAAAAGAGGACTATAAAACTTGTCCTAGGAGGGATCATAGTTATATGGAATAATTTTCTCATTCTGTGGATTTTCAATTTTTGAACTAACACTTCTGCCGGGGAAAACTACAGCATCAGATATTTTGCACGTATGTCCACAATTGTGGGGAAATGAGTATGTTGCTGTACTCTCCTTGAGGAGGTGCACCTTTCTATCCAATCAGATATGAATATACTTAAGTTTAAATATTAGGGTTTCTCTATCAAACCCTAGATCTACCAGAAGCAGTCTTCTAGAAAAATCTTTCAAGCAAGCATCAAGTTTAAGCAATCTCATTGGTAAGTTCTATCCTCTCTATTTCCACATGAGATTCTCCTTTTTATCATGATGAAAAGCAGTACCAAGATGTAAAATATTAAAGGAGCCAAGGAATTCTGAGCATGGAAGTATATATTGCTTCTCGTACCTGAAGAAGCATGACCTGGATAAATATGTCAAAGAAGAAGCTGCATATCCAGAGGGAGATAAAGACAAAGCACAAGAAGGAATTAGTCAAAGAAAACAGGATTATTTTCGTCGCCATTGGATATGACATGTATCATCCTTATAGAATCCTAAGGATATGTTCGATACAATGACCATATTGTACGAAGGAAATAATATCAACAAGAAGATGGCATTGAGGAACCAATTGAAGAATGTGAAGGTACAGAACTCAGAGACCATGCAGTCTCACTTCACAAGGGTTTCTCTTGAAGCAGTCGAAGAGAATGTGGAAGAAGGAGATATTGGTATGACCACCTTGAATGGCCTCCCAATATCATGGTATTCATTCATTCAATGAATATGTGTAAGAAGGAATCCAATCTCTTTCAGCAGACTATGGGAATAATGCACATAAGAAGAAGCTCGGCTCATAACAAGATAATATGGGAGAAACTGTAGATCAAGCTCTTGTTGTTCACTCTAGAATAAATCATAGAAAGAAGGAGGATGATCATCACAACAGAAGACAAAACGAATTCAGAAGAGATCCTTACCACATTCGATGAGAAGGGACACTACTCCAGAGATTGTCCTAGAAATATAGGCTCCTTCAACAAAAATTCAAACAAAAAAATACATCATGCTCACACTACTGAAGATGATGAACCAACTAATAAAATATTCAAAGAAGAAAAAGAAGATTCCTCAAGTGATGAGAAATATGAATTCTACTGGTGAAGACAAAGATCATACTCTTATCCATTTCAGCATTGGTTAAGAAGGAATGTAGTTAGTGACACGCAGAACCAATACACAAGTTCCCAGAATCAGATGCTGAAGTAGAAGGATCCAGTTATTCTTGCAAGGACATAAGGATCAAGAAGGAGTCTACCAAACAAAAAAAGATAAGTATTTGAATTGTCACTTCCTATATATCTAGTTGCTTAAATAACATTGTTTAGTTGTGTATATATCTATGTTCAAGGAAATGTATTATGCATGATAAAATGTTTGCATTAATGGAAAGTACACTTCTAGTATGCATGTGATGGGTAAGTGGCCTATGGTGCTATACAACATTTCATTTCTACTTATCTAGAATGAAATTTACTTGATGACATATTCGGATTAGTGCACAATCTCAATAATGTTATGGTAGAGATGGAAGGCATCCAGAAAGTTTCTATGTGTATACGGGATATGGATGAATGTTGTATCGGCTAAAATAGTTGCATGATTATATATTTATGCATAAGAATTTATCATTATGAAATGTTTCTAACCATGCAACTGAATTTGACTTGTAGGAAATATCTTGTACAATCACCTACAAGAAAAGAAGGATGAGACTTGTTCCGAAGAACAAGTGACAACACTTCAGTTAGAAGATACACTCCAATAAACATACATGAAGATGAACCTAAATATCCCAGGGTCAGAGACATCGTGGAGGAAGAAAGAGCTTCATAAGAATATAATAATCATGATATGACCTAGAGAGAGCGGTAGATCCACCTTGAGATATGAATACCATCTTGGGCATGAGATATAATTCAATATGAATAAAATTATGACGAGACTTCCAACGAAAGTAAGAAGACTCGGATACACTCTAGTTATGTGGAATTATTGATGGAGATCGTTCCATTTATGAAGAAGTAGCCAAGGAGAAATGGAAGAAGACTATGATTAAACAATACAAGTTGATCATGGGGAATGATGTCTAGGATGCAGTTCTGAGACCTGAAGGGAAGTTCATAGTGTCTTCCATGTGCATCTTCAAGATCAAGTATGTAGCAGATGGAAGCATCAAGGGAGACAAAGCAAGGTTCGTGGTTTCTCTCAGAAAGATAGAGTAGACTATGGCATGACATACTCCACTGAACAGACTCACTTCTCTAGTAAAGTAGAAGTGTATATCGAGCATAGGACCACACTATGCACAAACGGATTTGTATGAGATTAGAAGGAACCCATGGATAAGTAAATAGATTTACATGAGGAGATTGAAGATCACCTAGATTAATGAATATCTTAATCTTTGCTACAAGGTTGAAGATGGAAGCCTATAGAGAACAACAAGCTCACAGATGGGTACAAGAGGAAATTTTCAACAAAGTTCAAGATAGAGGATCTTGGTATCCACTGACCTTAGATGGATACATATAATATTGGTAGTAGAGGATGCTACCTATCACTCCAGTACAAAATGTTTCGATACATGGAGTACAAAATGCAAAGGGAAGGTGATGCTCTGTTTCAGAGAGAGTGACTGCAAAATATCTATGAGTTCGAAATGGTATGACAGGATGGACATCTTGCTAATGTATGAGTAAAGTGGGTTCCAAACTTTAATTTAAGGTTGAATGTGAAAGACTGGTATATGTCAATGACCTAACGAGAGAGGATGAACTCATTGTAGATGCAAAGAGAAAGTTCTAGAAAGATCAACTCAAGATGATGTTTCAGCTTGGGATTGAGTATTATCTCATGGATTAGCAAAAATTAAACCAGTGTTTCCCTCAGTATATTCGAGGTTGAGTACATTGTAGCATGTTCAGCCTATAGCGAAGGAATATGGCTTTGCAAACTATTGGCGGGATTGTTTGATGTCAAGATAGATGCAACTAAAATTTATTGTGAAAACCACAGTTGTATCAAGATAACAGAGGACCCTATGTTTCATAAAGTCTAGGATATGGTACAAAGAGAATCCTTGAATTTCCAGTATGTTCCTACATAGGAACAAGTTGTTGATGTGCTAACTAAGCCTCTTTCTCGTGTAAAGTTTGAACACTTTCAAGACAAGCTTGGTGTATTCTGAAAGGACCTCCCTGGAAAGAGGGAGTGATGATAAGATGGTAATGGTATGACAGTATAAAGAAGGATAGTTAATTTTTCTATTGTTAGAATAATCAACCCATAGTTAGCTACCTTAGATATTAATTAATCCATTTTTGTCTTATTTTCCTAGTTTCCTATATTCCACTCTATGCAAGTTGTCTTCCACATGTCCTAGAAGTCAAACTTTCTAAAACCGAGTCATGGAGAACTTGGGAAACCTCCTGGAAACCATATTTAGCATGTCTACTTTATTTCAGATCCTCCAAAGTGCATATCTTCTTTTTTTTCTAAGTTGTATGTTTTATTGATAAATAAGGCAAAAGGGAAAGTAAGACTAGGTGTAGTTGACTTGTTTTTTCCCTCATCATCCTCCATCATTTTATCCTAATAAAAGAATGTATGATTTGTCTTTCCATCCCTTATTAGCTTTCCTACTTGACGTTTCCAATTCGTGAGCCTCTAAGTGGATTTGGAAACTGCTTTATGCACCTATGGGGGATTTGACTAGATTTAGTAAGCCTACTTTTTGACTATTCTGAATGGAATCCTTATGCATTCAAATATCTCATGTAATTATGTATTGCAGCAGCCTATTACTTCACAAGGTTGGCTATTGTACACTTATCAATACAGATTAGTGTTATGCTCCAATTTTAGTCTCCTTTGTTTGTAATTTTGCATGTTTGATTAGCAATTTGGTGAGTGCAATTGTTCTATTACTTGGGTTCAATTTCCACCTAGCATCAGAGCCTTTGTAGATTGATTTCTCTCCTTCCATATTGCTACTGCAGGTTCAACATCTTTACTAGGAGAATATTCTGCTGACTGAAGGGCACAGTTTCTGAGCTATGGATCAATCTCAGAAGATCATCTTGACTCCATTTAATTTCTTTGAATGGAAAGAAGATATGGAGATATTGTTGAGAGAGAAAGGTCTCTATAGGGTGACTATGGAAACTAAGGTAGATCCCAATACAGCTGCAGAGAAAATTAAATGGCACAACAGGAGGGATGAGGCCTATGGTCTTTTGTGTCTGAGCATATCAAGAGACCTCCTCTTCCATCTTGATGGATTGACATCACCTAATGAATTATGGGAGAAGCTTGTAGATATTTTTGGTAAGATAGATGAGATGAGAGGACATCAAATCAAGAATGAATTGATCTCTTTGAGTCCCAGCAGCTTCAAATCCCTGCAACTCTACTTTTCCAAGTTTAAAACCCTTGTTTTGCAACTAAAATGGTGTGGAATTGAAAAGAAGGAAGACCAACTAGTTTTGTCCATACTCTCGAAGCTTGGCCCTGAATATTCAGTGTTTGTTTCGACCTTACATCCCATAAAGTTGACAACTCGAGCCTGGAAGATGCCTAAGCTTGCAGAGTTCATGGAATCCCTCACACAAGAACAAGATAAACTGGTGATGATGGGAACCATCAAACCTTTCAAAGACCAAGCTTTGGTTGCTGGATATTCGAGGGAAGATTCAAAAGGCAAGAAGAAATCTAAGAAGCCACCTGAGCAAAAGAGAGAAGAACAACTCTCAAGAGGATCCCCAAGGCTCCAAGAACAACTTCCAGAAGAAGAAGAACAAAGGAGAAATGAGCAAGTGCACATACTGCAGTAAGGGCTATCATCCTGAAAGCTCCTGCATGAAGAAGCAAATTGACATGTTGACCCAACTCCTGGAGAAGAATAACATCTCCCTTCCTAATTTCTCAAAGAAGAGGGAAGGAGGATCAAATTCAAAGGACAGAGAGAGATTACATGCTTTGGTTGCTGGAACATGAAGCTCACCTAGCTTCATCATAGACTCTGGAGCTTCAAGACATATGGTTTCAACTAAGGAGGCATTCTCCTCTCTTGACATGTCGAAATTTCCACCAATAGTGTTGGGAGATGACTCTCTCAGTGGCAGTTTGGGGAAAGGAAGGATTGATCTTGACCATGGTAAGTTCAGTAATGTATTGTATGTTCCAGGTCTTACCTCTAACCTCTTGTCAGTGTATCAAATGACTCACACAGGGTCTCCAAAGAAGGTCATCTTCTCCCCTAATGATGTTGAGATCATAGAGATCTCGAATGGTAAAGTCATTGCAAAAGGAGTTGTAGATCACACTTCGAAGGTATACATGTTTTCACATTTTCTACCCTACTCAAACCCCTCTGTTCTTCTGATTCATGCTAATGAGGCAAGAAAGATTTGGCATGAAATATTTTGCCATATTAACTATAAGTATCTTTCTGATCTAAGTGAAAAATAAATGGTCAATGGGTTACCATAGATTAAGTTTCCCATGGGAGTCTGTCAAGGTTGTATCCTAGGAAAACACCCAGAGCATAAATTTGAGAGAGCTAGTCATGAGAGAACCTCTACACCTCTTGAGTTGATACATAGTGATGTTGCTGGTCCATTTCCTCATATGTCAATGATTCAAGCCAAATATGCATTAACCTTCATAGATGAATTTTCCAGGTATTGTTGGGTTTACTTCCTAAAGCATAAGTCTAAAGTTTTTGACCTCTTCAAAGTCTTTAAGGCCTTGGTTAAAAACCAGTCTGGGAGGAGACTCAAGATCCTCAGATCTGACAATGGTGGTGAGTATGTCAGGTTTGATTTCATTCAATATTGTAAAGATGCAGGTATTTAGATGCAACATTCAATCCCTTACACACCATAACAAAATGGTGTTGTTGAGAGAAAGAACAGATCACTGAAGGAGATGGCAACCTGTATGATGGATGCTAGAAATTTGCCACCAAAGTTTTGGGCCAAGGCTATAAAATGTGCATCCTATATCCATAATAGGGTGCCTCATAAATAGCTTGATGTTATGACTCCTCTCTAAGCTTGGAGCGGGTACAAGCCAGATGTGACCCATTTTAGGATTTTTGGCTCAAAGGCTTGGGCTAGAATTCCAACTAAAAAGAGAAAGGCTTTGCAGCCCCAAAGCCAAGAGTGCCTAGTTTATGGGTATTCTAAAGATTCAAAAGGGTACAAGCTGATCAACTTGAGCACAAACAAATCCTTCATTGAAAGGAGTGTTCAGTTCCAAGAAGAGCCTTTAGCAGCAGTTGAAGTTCGAGAGTCTTCTTCACCACCAGAACCATTGAATGTAAGTGAAGAGACAAATGAGTTTGCTGATTCTAATATGTCTAATAATGATGATTTAATTTCAGATACTGACAGTCCTACAAGACCAAAATGGGCAGCAAATACCATTCATTCCGCTGGGGAACTAGCTGGAAATCCTAGTGATCCTAGGAGGACTAGATCTCAGTTTGAGAGTGCCCTGTGTATGAAAGATCCTTTGTTTGCAGAGAAGTGATATCTGATGGTTGAATCATACCCACAGACATATGAAGATGCAGCACATGATCCAAGATGGAAAACAGCCATGAAAGAATAATTCAGGTCACTCCAGAAGAACAACACTTGGGAACTAGTTGATCTTCCCCCAGGGAGGAAGCTAGTTCAATGTAAGTGGGTTTTCAAAACTAAGTTTGCTGCTGATGGTTCACCTTTCAAATGAAAGGAAATATTGGTAGCTAAGGGCTACTCACAGGTACATGGTATTGACTACAATGAAACCTTTGCACCAGTGGCAAAGATGGACTCCATAAGGCTAGCCTTGGCCATTGCAGCTTCGAAGCAGTGGGAGGTACATCACATGGATGTGAAATGTGCTTTCACAAATGAAGATATTACTGAATATATTCACATGCATCAACCTCAAGGGTTTGTGTCTAATGCATCTTTTGTGTGCAAGTTAAAGAAATCATTGTATGGGCTCAAGCAAGCCCCCAGGGCTTGGTATGCCAAGATTGATGGCTTTCTGTTGTCATTGAGTTTTGTTCGATGCAAGTCTGATCCTAATGTTTATTTGAAGCTTATTCATGGTTATTTGATGATTATTTTCTTGTATGTGGATGACCTTCTGATTACAGGAAGTTCAAAGAAAGAGATTTCCTCCTTGAAGGATGCAATGAACCATGCATTTTCTATGACTGATTTGGGGTTGTTGAGCCAATTCTTGGGTCTCAAAATTGCTCAATCCCAACATGGAATAAAATTTCATCAGTCCAAGTATGCTTTATATTTTCTGAACAAGTTCAACATGAAATATTGCAAGCCAAGCAAGACTCCTTTCCTTTTAGGAGTTAAGCTTGAAGAAGCAAGTTCTTCTCCTATGGTAAATAATACACTGTATAGGAAGTTGATTGGGTGTTTTCTTTACCTTACACATACTCAACCTGATATTTATTATGCAGTAAGTGTGGCCTCAAGATACATGGATCAGCCTCATGAGATCCATTGGAGAGAAACCAAAAGGATCCTTAACTTTGTTCAGGGAACAAGAACTCATGGGATCTTCTACAAAGCTAAATCTGATCTTGATTTGATTGGGTTTACTGACAGTGATTGGGCAGGTGACAACATAGATTGAAATTCAACATCAAGATATGTGTTCATGCTTGCTGAAGGACCAATCAGCTGGTCAAGCAAGAAACAGAGTGCCATAGCACTCTCATCTATAGAAGCAGAGTACAGAGGAGTTGTAAATGCAGCAACTCAATGTTTATGGTTGCAAGGGATACTTGGTGAGTGTGGCTTCGAATTAGTGTTTTCAACTATTATCTATTGTGATAATTAGAGTACCATTCAAATCTGCAATGATCTAGTTTAGAGATAGAGAACCAAACACATTGAGATCCATATGCACTACATCAAACAGCTTGTGCATGATGGCACCATTCACCTACTCTTTTGTGCATCTTCAGAACAAGTAGCAGACATCTTCACCAAAGTTTTTTGTGAGAAGCATTTAGCAATCTCAAATCACTACTGGGGATTGTTGATCATGCTATGAAGCATGGTTGATGACAATATTTTTAAATTTTGTTTTACTGTCCATGTTTAAGGGAGGATTTTCCCACTAGGTTTTTGCCTCTTTCCTTGGTTAAATGGACATGCAGTATGTAAAGGGTGACTAAGAATTGTTGCTAGGCCCTATAGTTTTCTGATATTTACTCATAAACTCAACCCATAGTTAGCTACCTTAGACATTAATTAATCCATTTTTGTCTTATTTGCCTAGTTTCCTATATTCCACTCTATGCAAGTTGTCTTCCACATGTCCTAGAAGTCAAACTTGCTAAAACTGAGTCATAGAGCACTTGGGAAACCTCCTGGAAACCATATTTATCATGTTTGCTTTATTCTAGATCCTCCAAAGCGCATATCTGCTTTTTCTGCTAAGTTGCCTATTTTATTGATAAATAAGGCAAAAGGGAAAGTAAGACTAGGTGTAGTTGACTTGTTTTTTTCCCTCATCATCCTCCATCCTTTTCTCCTAATAATATAATGTATGAGTTGTCTTTCCATCCCTTATTATCTTACCTACTTGACTTTTCCAATTCGTGAGCCTCTAAGTGGATTTGGAAACTGCTTTATGCACCTATGGGGGATTTGACTAGATTTAGTAAGCCTACTTTTTGACTATTTCGAATGGCATCCTTATGCATTTGAATCTCTCATGTAATTATATATTGAAGCAGCCTATTACTTCACAAGTTTGGCTATTGTACACTTATTCAATACAGATTAGTGTTATGCTCCAATTTCAGTCTCCTTTGTTTGTAATTTTGCATGTTTGATTATCAATTTTGTGAGTGCAATTGTTCTATCACTTGGGTTCAATTTCCACAGCTAGTATGTGTATAGATATTGATGAATTTGTGGATGTACAAGAAAATAATGATGAGCCCCAGTGGTCTGGTCACTGTATAGAGATCATAGTTGTATCTTTGTGGGTAGACTCCAATATGGTTGGTGACATAACCGAGGGTGGATCCCAGTATGACTGGTCGTATCACTGAGGGTATATACCAACATGGTTGGTGGCATCCTCACAAGTAATATCCTAGGAATGTTGGTCATATCTTTAAATAGGATGATCCCAACGAGCTGTGGTCTAGCATTCATTTACGGATATTGTGGTCCTGCATTCATTTATGAACGTTGTGGTCCTGCATTCATTTGCATACATTGTGGTATTGCATTCATTTGTGGAAATTGTGGTCATGAATTCATTTTCGAACATTGTGGTCCTACATTCATTTGCAACATTATGGTCCTGCATTCATTTACAGACATTGTGGTCCTACATTCATTTGCAGATGTTGTGGTCCTACATTCATTTGTGGATGTTGCGGTCATGCATTATTTGTGAACGTTGTGGTCCTGCATTCATTTTCCAGCAATGAGATTCCATCATTTTTTATGTTGTGGGTGATTTCGCATTAATTTGCAATGTTGTGTTGTGTTTGTGTAACATTACAGGTGATGCTCAGGATGAGGATACCTAAGATGATGCGATGAGATGTGATACTCGTAATGTTGCGATGAGATGGGATGCTCATGATTATGCGATGAGATGTGATACTCATGATGATGCGATGAGATGTGATGCTCATGATGATGCGACAAGATGTGATACTTCTAATGATGCGATGAGAGGTGATCCTCATGATGATGCGACGAGATGTGATGCTTGTGATGATGTGTCTAGATGCGATGCTCGTACGAAGTTTTTCATGATGTGATGATTTAGATATGATGCTCCATGATGGTGATATTCCATGAATAATGATAATGTTTATATAGTTGTGAAAACGACCTATGATGTATAGACTTACCAATTAGTTGTACATATGTATTATTGTGTTATATAATACCTTCCTTACTAAGAGGGAGTGTTAAAAAAATGTAACTGCAGAAGATATTCTATTTTTTATTATTATTGTTATTACCCCTTTCGGAGATGTTGTTCCTTCAATTGTCATTGTCAATTTATTAATTTCTAAATGTTTCAAATATTTCTCTTGTTTTTTTTTTTTTGTTTTTTTCCCAAAATTTAAAATGAGAAATGTATTTTTTATATATAGGAAAATGAGACCGACCAAGAGAAAGAGGAATTTCCTTCCATATTTGGGTTGGAGGCAATGAACAAGACGAATGGTGGGGACTTCAAAACACTTTATAGATGCATAGAAAAATGATCTAGTAAAATCCCTGAAACATTGAAACCAAAACAATTGTATCGAACAGACTCAATTGATTCCACATCCACTCATAAAATGAGTAGAAGATCCTGGAGGAAATTAATAACAATAAACTATCAAAATGTGGAATAGGAAGTACAGACTTCCACTGTCCCAACCACTCCTAGGACACATACTTCTTCCACTATGGCATCTTTTGCATCTTGCATTGGAAGATACAATACAAAGATAGAATACGACATGGTTTTAGGGGATATCTAAATGTCAGATACTAGAAAAAAAATTCTAAATAGGTTGAAGGAATCATGCCTTCAACGGTTCAAAGACCATCTACATTTTCCATTCTCAAAGATACTGATGCACCAGTAAAAATCATTTATCCATGACATTGATACTGAATTTGGAACATGTTGGTCTATAAAGAAGTTAAAAAAATTCTTGAAATTACAAGATATTCTGGTGCAACCAAACAAAGAAGATAAAAACAAAAATATCGCTTGAGCAAAGGATAAAAAAGGCCAATTGATGTAAGCCTTAAAGTATAGAAAGTACTTGTAAAAGCATATGAGAAGTTGGATGCATGGAGGAAATTCGATTAGGAGAATACCTAGGTAATTGAATTTGCTGATAAGATATATCAAACTTAATAAACGATTTTAATATTTGATTTGTGCATAGTTAAATTGATTTGGTATATGTTTCAGGACAAGGCCTCCAAGGCTAGGATTTTCAAACTTCGTTCCATGCATCATAATGGCCAAAATGGTCTACAGGCCTTAGTCTATACTTTTGTAAGTATATTTATTCTGTGAAATGATATTTTTTTAATTTCTAGAAAAAAGTAAATGATTACATAAAAATTAGTTTAACCAGTCCTTATGCCATGTTATTTACATGAGGAAAAATAAGGTCGGCATCCAATGCCATATGAAAAAGAAATTTTACAAAGAAAAAAGTGGATCGACTTTGTAATATGGATGGAGAACGAGGTGTCAATATTTGACTAATTACTCTTGTTGAGAACTTTTACTACATTTCTCATTCTTTCTTTGGGAAGCTATAATCTTAGGCAGTTTATCACATTCATTAGAGTTTAACTTAAGCACACTACACCCTCCCAAATGTGGTTCCCTAGAAATTGTAACAAATTGTCATATGTGTGTTTCCATAAGTCATTATTAGTACTTTCATGGGACTACTCTCACAAAAATTGAGCTCATAAAATTGTCAAGAGAAAAAAATATTTGGCAATAACCTCAAAAGATAATATATTGTCATGCACTGAAAATATGAGTGCTTGATTGGGTTTCCTTGATGGTAAAACTCTTCTCTCTTCTTCACATAAACTATGGGTCATTACTTTGATTACCACAAAGGTTGTAATGGAGGTGTGGAAATGATCTTCTTGATCCATGGTGACTAATATAGGCCAAATTTAAACAAGTCTCTGTGTGCTAGTAGAAAAATCCACTCCAAATCCCAAAAATCCACTTGAAGATTCCTTATATAATGTTGAAGGTAACTGCTAAATGAATTGTCAGTTGTTTATTGGTACACTTCATGGATGTTATTATATGGACACCAAAACGTATAAAAAAATCACCATAACCAATATTTTTTTTTCTATTTATGTAATCCTTGGAGGAGACATCACTACTAGTTATAACACAATCTTCTCAATAAATGGGCACAACTTGTGTTGTTGGAATTTAGACAAGGGATTTCATACCATATTACCCATTTTTAGGGCATCAAAACAACGTTTCCATCTTGAAAATATGCCAATCCTATAGCATGAACACCCATAAACACCTTTGTTTGTCTTGACCATAGCCATAAAAACACTTTGAATAGTGTAAAGCCTTCACGAAACACTAGTTTCTCCAAATATAGAAAATGTTCCATCAAGGTATGCATTTGTGTAGAAAGAGGCCATGCAATTCTACCAACAAATTTCAAAGTTGAACCAAAGGAATTTAAACCTAAAAATTCTCATCCAACGTTATATATTATCATTCCAAATGAAATTATTCTCCACAAGTGCACGTATAAGTGTTGAGATAGGGTTATTTCCAAATGGATATTCCCTAATCAGTTAAATATGGGATCCTTTGATGGTAAAAATCCATTTCAAGAGGTATAGGAATAGTGGACAAGGAATGGAGTCCTATTGTTGATGGTATACCTTGTTGGTATAAATATCCATAGAAGAACTAAAATCAAGAATTTTAAGGCTACCTCTAAAACTTGGTCGCATATTTCAATATGGTCATATTAATTGTTGTTTACAAGCATTTCAAACTTATTTAAAATTATGCACTTATAAAAACTATGAGTCATTTTCCTCATGCCCTATAACACTATATATGATAACGTTATCAAAATAACGGCTAGTTTACCATCCATTTCTAATAGAATAACAATCATTGTCGTTATAAAATGTTTTTGGCATTATGAAAAATGTTGTTCTATGACTGATCATAGAATATTGGTGCCTTGTCATAAGTCATCATATTGGTAGGACAACACACTATTAATATTTGACACAAATATTATCCACATAAAACCATCCCAATCCTTCCCAATCTTCCATGTTTCTAAACCATCACAAAGGATCTCCAGTAAATCCTTAATTGTTATCAACATATGCCTAGAAATACACCAATTATGGTCATTGGAGTTTCCTCGATCCATATGATTATTTGATTTTGTGGAATCACGGTGTATTGTGCAACCCATGGTATTGTGTTTCTATACTTCTTATAAATTTGAATCCTTCTATATTCAACCAATAGTTTAATACCAAGAAAAATAGTATAACACTAATTCATAGCAATGAAAAGGTGAACTCCTTAGGATGTAAGGGAAAATAGTTTATGTTTTAGTCCCATATTTTGTGAACAAAAATATACTACCCCACAGTAGTCCTTAAATAGTATCTTGGGATGGGCTTTGAAATCTTGTACTAGCAATAAAACGATTATGTCCATCCTATAGAAAACCAAAAAAGCACTTAAGTTCATTACTAGTAGAAATGACTTATTGAGTTTGGGTCACAGCGATCATTTCAGTACGTAGATTGGAATAAATTTTCCACACCAACTAACTCAGGGAAGCATATAATGGTGACATATTGAGCCTACATTAAAATTTTATTCTCTCTTATGTCCAACTATTTGGCATAGATTACAATGGATGAAACAAGGGTTATATCAGGAGTTCATGGCTCGAAACAACTGTATTCAGGAACAGTAAAATACACTAGCACATAATCATTTCAATGACCAATTCTATGTTTTTATTTCCAATAGGTATGTGGAATTGTTTGGCATGGTTTTATGATTGGTGCTAGGGGTGTAATTAGAAGAAAACCCTATGTATGCAAAATCCTCCATATGATTGATATGGAAACCTTTGAAGTGACATTTTCCAAACCTAAGCAAAACAGTTAACTATAAACCGAGAATGGTGTTTTGGAGGATATTTTCTATGGGTAGGGTACTTATGTTGCATGCAAAACATATATGACCTTCTCATGTTCTATACTAGTTGAAACATTTTTGAAGTATAAATATGCCATGAAGATCACTAAGAGATATGAATTTCACCCTTATACTGAGGCATCTACCTTAATGTAGAAAGGTGTTGCCTTCATACATTTGTGGAATTTCTTTGCACAATGTGCTTCCCATCGCTCCAAAGTAGTTTTCCATATATTGGGATTTTAATTTCCTGGGATAAGTTTCACAAGTTTGGTGTTGATGCTCAACATGCAACTCAATTTCCCATTTTTTCTTTGTAAACTTATGCTTTCTTGGTTTCATTGTCACATAGACACCTCCTAGAGCAATCACAATGGCCTTGTAAATTAACATGCATTATGCACAACACCTATTAAACTATGCTTGGATTTTTTAAGCTCTTCTTCCATGGACATATTACATGCATTATCCATGGGACCTAGATGTGTTATCTTCCATGTGATATTTTCTTCAAAAAATTGTATGGCTCCTGTCAAAGATTAGTGGAATTTTGACCTTTAATCTATAACATGAGAATTTTTGTGAAGCTCATGGCCATACGCTTGGATCTTTAAGAAATTATCAGTAGTACATTCAACTCTTGACCATATAAATTTACTAGGAATTCAACCCAAACAATATCATGAAAGTGCTCAAACAAGTACTTATCTTTGAATTTTATGGTATCTCCATGCAAAGATGCAAGTTCCTGGTAGGTGGATGAATGAAAATGCACCTCAAACCAATCTTGATGTTGGTCCTTTGTCAACAAATTCCACCACATCTAAGCTACTCTAAATTTACTACTATGTGTGTGTAAAGTTTCTACTTATACAAAGTGTAACATATGAATTCAAGTTTCTAAAGTTAACAAACTTTGTTGTGTCCAAAATAGGAAAGAAAAAAAAATCCTTCAAGCTTGGGAAAAAATTAAACAGCAATGCCTTAGTTTCATGTTGCCACGTAATGCACAATGTATCATGTTTTCTTGGAAATCTTATCACAATAAAAGTCCCACGAAGCACATAACCAAGTTCATCCTCAATCCAGTCTTCCATAACTACAATACATAATTACCACTTGAACCTTCAATGCCATTATTTTTCACTTGATGATAGGCTCCAAGAGGGGAAGGGGTCTATTGTGCTTGATAAAATTCATCCTAGTTTTTGCATTCAGAAAACCAAGCAATAATAGACAACCTTTTACTACAAAAATGTGCCTTCAATGTCATCGCATAATCAATAGACTGATAAGTCAAAGCTTCATACCTCACAAATGTACTAAATATTTCATTCATTAGTCTCTTAGGTAAAAGGTCGAAATACAAACCTTGTTAATATTGTTGTTTAGACCCTAGTATTTAAGCCTACTTATTGGTATTGTGTTGAGTAATGGTGTATTGAGGTGGAGGTGGAAACAAAGCTTGTTTCTTTTGGTTTTGAGGCCTCCAAGGTAGTTGAGGGTTATACATTAGTTCACATATGCAAATTATACAAAACTTCACTAAGATAACACTTTAAGGTCAATCATATCACATTCAATCTTGGAATTAAGCAAACCGCATGTAACTAAATAAGAATAAATCATATTGTCTCATGGCCATCAAAAAGTCCTAATGTTTTCCATTAAGATCCTATCTTTAAGGGGAAAAAATGTATCAAATGTAGTATAGGATGGGCTATAAAATTAGACAAACTGGTTTTCAATCTAATGTTATCCAAAACCCAACAAAGGAATTCACCATAAATAATAAAAGCTAACTAGCAAGACATCCCACCAAGTTATCTAACCACACCAAAGCATGTCTCTAGTAGGTAGGGAAGGTATTTTCAAAGTGTTATCCCTTCAAGAGATCCTTCTCAAGCCATTTTCCTTGTAGACCATGAAACGTGATCTCAATTCATGCACCTTCTAGAACCTATAAAACATCTGTGTGGTACCCATGACTCCCTCTGACAAAAATACTAAGATGAATTAGCTTGGTTCAAGTAGATTTGACTCCATGGTGGCATCATTGGAAGGTTTTTTTCCTAAGAGTGTGGACGAGTATGATGATGCAAACTGAAGAAGGAGCATGGAAATTGAAAAAAAAACAATCGAAATGGAACCAGATGCTTCTGACTTGTAAAGCTTGGTCTCGACAACAAACCTAGTTAATAGGGATGATGCTTTCAAGGAAATAGAAGCATTTTCCTTTGGTATGTTGGGATCGTTAGGTTGTGTAGTTGACCCAAAAGCTGAGAAGTTGTTTATTGAAGGTGCCAGTGTGATTGGTTACAGCTTGACTCTCTTGGTGTATTTGAGAAAGATGCAATGTGAAGAATAGTCATAGGTAGATGGAGACAGTGGCCTTGGAATCCACCGTCCACCTATTCCACATTGAGAAAAAAAATGGATGGGCTCACCAACTAAGGGTAGGAAGCATAGCCAAGGCACCTTGGTGATGTGTTCCAATGAAGTGAACACAATGTTAGGATTAGTAATCCTCCCTTGGTCAAATGTCTATTAAATTAATTAGTGCCTAACTTAGGAACCTTAATTAAATAATTGGGTCCATTTCGCCCAATGGGGCCACATGTACCAGTCACTGGAGTGTGGGGAACACTGCTATAGGTTAAATGCCACTTACTGCATGTGCATGCATCAGTTTGGGCACCTCCTAGACCAATCCCTGCATTTTAGGAGCCACTGGGAGTCCTGGCACCAACCTACTTCAATTAGTTGGTGTTAGTGCTAGTTAGTCTTAGATAGCCTCCAGTTACAATCAGTTAGTTCACCGTCAGTTATCTAGCACAAGCATTGCAAGGCTAATGTATGGTTGCATGGGGAGGAGCACTTTTCCTACCTACCACACTCAGCTGCACTGAGTTAACTAGTTGTCACTGATTATTGGAGTTATTGGTCATCAAAGAGTTGTCTATTTTGACTCTAATATTGATTGGGATACCTTGAGTTAGAGATTCAATTAGATACAGTCATATCCACTTGGAGGATTCGAATTCATACCCCATGCATTCGAATTCTTTCCTATGTAAACTATTGTAACACCGGATATTATTATTGTTAATGATACTGTAAATTCCTGAGCAATACTTGTTTGTTTCTTGTGTGGTTTGTTTTGTTCAATTTGTATCGTCATTCTCCATTCTTTTGCTGCAAACATTATTAGAATTATATACTTAAAGATATAAATGGAATTAAAATTATAATGTGGTATCAGATCCTTCTCACGCAGGTTGCATGCTTTTTTCTCCCCATCGAACATCATAAGCAGTTGGATTTCCACAGAAGTCCCCTATGAAAATTTGCTAGCTTTGGATTTATTCAGAGCAGTGAAGAGGGTGTGATGGACCCTGAAACATGTTCATGATGGGAGGAAAAGCATGATTCTAACAGTTCATATGTTTTAGTATGTTATTACAGTGAAATTGACAGGTGCTATGTATCTTGTGAGAAGTATTTACAGTCCTCCAGCCAGAGCAATTATGAGTTCTCAAACTCCTGAACCACGGATCCTCACAACTTCCAATTATCTTGATTGGATGATTGATATGCAGCTGGGATTGTGCAAGCATGGATACCACAAGATCATACATGGATGGGAGGCCTAGCCTCATCATTCGGTAGAGCAGAACAAGTTCCTAAACCGTTGTGATGAAGCATTAGAGTACTTATGTACTTATATTTCTAGAGATCTCCTCTTCCATCTAGAAGGATTGAGGACTCCCAAAGAATCCGAGGAGAATCTTATAGCTTGTTTAACAAACAAGATGAGCTTCAGGGACACATACTGGAGAATGAGTTGGTATATTTACCATGGGGACTTCACTTAGTGAACCTCCCACATAGCACATGCGATCATGGGATATTAAAGAATACCCTTAATTTCGAGAGATATTGACCCAAACTCTTTTTGTTGAAACCCCCTCCCAATACTTAAAGCCTCCTCCCCACCCCTTTTTATACCTCAATCCTTATAAACCACCCTACCCACCCCCACCTTAAACCCCTCATCCCCCTAATACCTGTAATATATTGGTTCAATTTTTGATAATTTTAAAACCCACAATATGAACTAACGTGATAGGATATTGGCCAAGAAGTGAATCCCCCGTGATATTTACATCCCAGTAGTTTCGATACTATTGAGCAATTATTCTATAAATTCAAGTCTCTAGTGCTCAATTGCATACAATGCGGAATAGAGCGGATGGATGAGCAGAATTTCCCTTCCATACTCAGCAAACTAGGCCCTGAGTATTCTGTATATGTCTCTATGTTTCATTCCAAGCAGTAAATCTTTCCTGATTGGAAACTTCCTTCATTAGATTCTTTTTACGAGTCCTTAATCAAGGAGCAAGACAAATTGATTCGAATGGGAGTCATCAAGACCTCCAAATATCAAGCTCTCTTAGTTACTGACTCTTCCAAAGCGCAAGCAAAGGGGAAATCAAAGAAGAAGGAGCCAAAGGCAGCTGATTCGAAGCATAAACAAAATCAGCAAGCTTCCGAAGGGGCCTCCGGCTCTAAGAAGAATAAATTTGAAAATATTTATGTCCTTACTGTAAAAAGGGATACCATCTTCAAGATCAGTGTATGAGGAAGCAACTTGATGAGATGTCTACTCTTCTCATGTAGCACAATATTGCTCCTCCAAGAGCAAAGAATCCTAATGGAGAGGCACCGACAGAAGATACCAAAAGGTTTCATGCTTTGAAAGCAACTCCCTCTCCATCCTCAGCATACATTATAGATTTTGGAGCCCCCAACCACATGGTTTCCTCCAAAGAATCCTTCTCTACTCTTTCACTATCAAACGGGCCTAACATTCACATGGGAGATGATTCCCAGATTGCAGCAGAAGGAAGGGGATGAGTCAAAGCGAAGCATGGTGAGTTCAAGGATGTCTTATATGTGCCCTCCCTTGCTGCTAACCTATTATCTATTTACCAAATGACTCATACAGGCTCTCCCAAGAGGGTCACATTCGATTCAGAATCAGTTGAGATCACAGAAAAATCCACAGGAAATCTTGTAGCTAAAGGGATTGCAAATAACTCTACCAAAGATTATGAGTTTTCACATTTCTTACATGTTTCTCCTCCTACATCTTTATTGTCTCATGCTAACAACACTAGTAAGATTTGGCATGAGAGGTTTGGCCATCTCAATTTCAAATATTTGAAGCAGCTCCACAATTATAACATGGTTGAAGGTTTTCCCTCCATCCAAACTTCCGATGGAGTATGTGTTGGGTGCTTGGTAGGTAAGCATCCATAAAAGAAGTATGATGTTGGGAAGGCACATAGAGTTGTCTCTACACTTGATTTGATACACAATGATGTAGTTGGACCTATGCCCACAAACTCCATTAATGGTTGTAGGTATTTCCTAACCTTTATTAATGATTTTTCTAGGTACTGTTGGATCTACTTCATGAAAAAAAATCAAAAGTTTTTGAGACTTTTAAAAGTTTTACAGCTATGGTTGAGAACAGTTTCAATAAGAATATTAAGTCAATAAGATCCGATGGAGGAGGAGAATATGTCAAAAGAGATTTCCATAATTTCTATGAATCAGAAGGGATTCGAATGGAACACTCAGTTCCATACACACCACGGCAAAATGGTGTGGCTGAGAGGAAGAATAGATCACTGAAAGAGATGGAAACATGCCTTCTCCATGCCAAGCATCTACCTCCTTCTCTTTGGGCTGAAGCAGTAAATTTTTCTTTGTATTTGCAGAATAGGGTGCCCCACAAGTCAGTGGTTGGGGTGAATCCATTCGAATCACTGCATGGGTATAAGCCCAATGTCTCACATCTGAGAGTTTTTGGTTCCAAATCTTAGGCCAGAATACCACTTGACAACAGGAAATCCTTCCAAGCCCAAAGTAGCGAATTCATTCTGTTGGGATATGTAGAAGATGCAAAATCTTACAAACTGATGGAGGTTGCTACCAAAATATGCTTCATTGAAAGAAGTGTCCAACTCAAAGAATATCAGTTGCATGATACTCCTCTAGCAGCACAAGGTATAACTATTTCTCCACCTATTTTTGATGATGATGATGTGCTACCAGTTTCAAATTCAGATGAATATCATATACAGCATTATCATGTTATTGAGACTGAATATCAAGAGATTCTAGATCCAGATCCAGTACCCATTCCTAATCATAATCCTAAACCCAGATGGGCTCAAAAGTTTCTTGATGCAGCTAGAAGTGGTGCTGGAGTTCCAGAAGACAGAAGAAGAACAAGGTCCCAGTATCAGAATGAGCATGTTGCACTATCCCTCATAGATTCTCTCTCTATAGAATGGTGTTGCAAAGTTCCAGGTCGGTGCTACTTGATGATGGAAAATGATCAGCTACATGGCCCACAAAAGCAGATATTTGATCATTCCCTACCTTCACCATCCAGCAGAAACAAACAGAGTCATCAGTTCATAAGTACATTAAGAGGTCCATTGATGGACCATACTACTGCATAGAGCTGCAATTTTTTGCAGCATTTTTACTCAAGTTATTTTTCTGAGGAAGCTTCTTTCTTCTAAAGATAGCTTGCAGATTGCTATTTTCCTGCTTATTTTTTGAAGGGGGTTTTTCCCATGAGTTTTTCCCATGTTTCCTCAGTTGTATTAAGCAGCATTTTTTATTATCTTATATATTGTATTTGGGTGACCTATGGTCTTGTTACCAGGGCCCACAGTTTCCCAAGTTAGGATTCAGGGGGGGTGTTAGGATTATTAATCCTCCCTTGGTTAAACATCTATTAGATTAAATATTGCCTAACATAAGAACCTTAATTAAATAATTGGGTCCACTAGTACAATTGGGTCCACTTGGCCCAATTGGGCCACATGTACCAGTCACTGGAGTGTGGGGACCACTGCTATAGGTTAACTGCCACTTACTACATGTGCATGCATCAGTTTGGGCGCCTCCTAGACCAATCCATACATTTTAGGAGCCATTGGGAGTCTCAGCACCAACCTACATCAATTAGTTGGTTTTAGTGCTAGTTAGTATTAGATAGCCTCCAGTTATATTCAGTTAGTTCACCATCAATTAGCTAGCGCAATCATTGCATGTCTAATGCATGGCTACATGGGGAGGAGCACTTTTCCTACCTACCACACTCGATTTCACTAAGTTAACTAGTTTTCACTTATTGTTGGAGTTATTGGCCATCAGGGAGTTGTCTATTTGGACTCCGATATTGATTGGGAGACCTTGAGTTAGAGATTCAGTTAGATACAGTCATATCCACTTGGAGAATTTGAATTCATACCCCATGCATTCGAATTCTTTCCTATGTAAACTATTGTAACACGAGATATTATTATTGTGAATGATACTATAAATTCCTGAGCAATACTTGTCCATTTCTTATGTGGTTTGTTTTGTTCAATTTGTATCTTCATTCTCCATTCTTTTGCTACAAACATTATTAGAACTATCTGCTTAAAGGTATAAATGGCATTCAAATTCTAATACACGAAACCCAAACCAAGCAATGTAACCTAGTTTCATCAACTCCCACAAGTGAATATAGCCATTTTGGATGTATCCACACTGGCCACAGTCGTGAGGGAGAATTTAGCTCAATTTTTTCCCTCTTGTGCAAAATTGGCATGACCTTAATTTAGCAGAACCCTAGTTATGGAGATAGCACAATAGGACCATTACCAGGATATTTAGTCATAGTATGGGGCATCCCCCAAATAAAACCTGACATCTTGAATCTATCGGAATCAATAGCTTCATGATCGGATACATTGTTTTGATTCTATGTCCATTTTTTTCCAGGCACCCCAGCACCATTCAGGAACACTATGAGAACTTGTTACGGGTGCACGAAAATAAAATAGAGAAATGTAATCATGTTTTGTTAGTTCCCACACATAAATCTGGAAATTATGGATGTCTCCACTTTGTCTACTATGACGCAAGAGCATTCGAATCAAATTTGACCCATTTGTGCAAAATTGGCAATGCCTTCACTTAGCAAAACCCTAGTTCCAGAGACGACGCATTAGGACCATTTTTGGGAAATTGCGTCATGGTTGGGGGGTCCCCCAAATAAAACCCAATGTCAAAAATCCATCGAAATTGACAGATTCGCGATCAAAGGCACGGGTTTGCTTATATGGCCATATTTTCCAGGCACCCCAAGGTCATTCAAGGGCACTTTGAGAACTTGTTATGGGTGCACAAAACCCAAACCAAGAAACATAACCAGTTTTTGTCAGCTCCCACATGTGTATCTAGCCATTTTGGATGTCTCCATGTTATCCATGGTCGTGCAGGAGCGTTCGGCTCAAATATGACCCCCTTATGCAAAATTGGCGAGGACTTCACTAAGTGGAACCTTAGTTCTAGACACTATACAACAGGACCATTTTTGGAAAATTGAGTCATGGTGTGGGGGGTCCCCTAGCTGAAAAAATACATCCTAAATCCATCATAATTAATGACTTCACACCCGAAGACTTTTTTTTTCTATGGTCATTTTTTCCAAGCACCCCAAGGTTATTCAGGGATACTTTGAGAACTTGCTACAAGTGCAAAAAACCAAAACTAAGAAATGTAACTAGGTTTAGTCAACTCCTACCTATCCATTATTACATTGTGAATGTCTCCATGCTATCCACGATCAATTAGGAGCATTTGGATCAAATTTGACCCCTTTATGTGAAATTGGCACGGCCTTCACTCAGTAGAACCCTGGTTTCGAATATGGCACAATAGGATAATTTTCAGGAAATTGAGTCATGATACAGGGGATCCCACAACTGACACACGACATTTTGAATCCACCGTAATCGACAAGTTCATGATCGGATACACGGTTTTGAGTATGTGGCCATTTTTGTCAAGCACCCTAGGGTCATTCAGAGACACTTTAAGAACTTGCTATGGGTGCATGATACCGAAACTGGGAAATGTAATCAGGTTTCGTCATCTCCCACAAGTGCATATAGCTATTATGTATGCTTCCACACCTTCCACAGTTGCACGGGAGTGTTCGAAACAAATTTGACACCTTGTGCAAAATTGGCATGGCCTTCACTGAGCAAAACCCTAGTTCTGGAGAAACCACAATAGGACTGTTTTTGGGTAATGGAATCATGGTATGGGGGGTCCCCTAGCTAAAAATCCACATCAGAAATCCATCAGGATCAACATCTTCATGACTAGAGACATAATTTTACTTTTGTGGTCAATTTTTCCATGCACCTCGGGGCCATATAGAGACACTTTGAGAACTTGCAACGACTGCACGAAACCCAAACGAGGAAACATAGCCAAGTTCCTTCATCTCCCACATGTGCATCTACACATTTTGGATGTGTCCACGCTATCCATAGTCAGGTGGGAGCGTTCAGCTCAAATTCGACCCCCTTGTGCAAAATTGGAATGCCCTTCACTGAGCATAACTCTAGTTCCGAAGACGAAACAATAGGATTGTTTCTAAGAAATTCAATTAAGGTATGGGGGTCCCCCAACTGAAACCTAGAATCCAAAATCCATTGGAATAAATAGATTCACAACCGAAGAAATGGTTTTGGTTATGTGGCCATTTTTTCCAGGCACCTTGGTGTTGTAGAGGAAAGTGTTCCTATTGCTGGGGGTTAAGAGGCCATCAACATACTAGGATTGAAAGACAAATGCATATAATTCTATAAGTGAATTTAAACAAAATTCATAGATTAGATAGGTTCATACCTTATCCAAATGAAGGTTGATCCAAGTAGCCCTTCAATCCTCCTCTTGCTCCAAGAGACCTACAAAACAAACTTAACCTTCCTCAAACCAATTTGACTATATGAAAGGAGATTATGTTCAATGAAACATGAAAACCTAATATGATAAACAGCATCATATAATCATAATCATATATTCAATTTACAAGACACATTGATTAGAAGAGGAAGAGCATCACATCTTTATTAATCATGGAAGAAGTACAAATATTACCTTCTCCTCAAACTAGGCACCTCACGAAACATTGATCTGGTTCTTTTGCTTCTCTTCTCCACGGAACTCAGCCTCCAAGATATGAAACATAAGGAGACAACATATAGGGAAAATTTAGGGGCTATGAGATTCCAAATTCCTACAGCATAACAATGCAAAGAATCCAGTTCCCCCTCATGGACCTCTCTCCCACTATTTATACATTTCTGAAGAAATAGGGTCGAATAGGGGTCAGTTACAACTTCCCAATTCAGTTCCATAACCTCCCAAACAACCCCTAATTAGAGATTTTTGATAATTTTATTATTTTTTACCACTATAGGATGTAAACGCGGGTAGCATGAAGGCAAATTCGGGAATATAGAGGTGAAAGTCGTGGGTTTTCTTAACTAAATTAATGGTTAGGTAAATAATTCTCATTTTGGCGTACTTCTGGGCATTTCCAAGATTTGGATTCTTCTATAAAGTTGTTCCTAACTCATATACCTTTCAAACAGTCCAAAGAAGAGGTCAAACAGAGTTACAGACGTTGAGATATGTCTCCTCCAATATAGGTATTTTTTCAGTGACTTTCATGAAGTGTCGTCATGGAAGTGTCATCGTGGAAGTGTCGACATGCAACGAAAACATGGGAAAGTGGTCATAGGAAGAGATGTGTCATTTTGGAATATAAGAGATGCCACCTAATGTGTGAGGTTAGATAGGAAGATGATAGCCTAAATACATTATAAACAGGAAAAGGTTGAGTCATGGAGAGAGTAGAGAATCGAATATCGAAAGGATCGAACAAAGGTACCAGAAAGAGAGATAAATGTCAGACAAAACTGATCTTTGTGACATACAGGTCCATATACAAATCATCGCCATAAAGATACAAGTGGGTCTAGCATATGTATAACTGATGTAACTATGATGGTCGCTCAATATGCAAAAAGGCACCATATCAAATCTAAAGGATTCATGGCCACAAATGAACAAGGTGGATCCATGCTCAATAATCAATCATAGCCACAAGAATACAATGTGAATATATGTACTAGTAGATGTCATATGAAGTGTGATAAGGTCTTGCGCAACTCTGGAAATAGAAAAATATGACGATGCTACTGTCAGCCCAAGGTAATCAATCCAAACCACCTAAAATGTATGAATCCTAACCATGTGAATAAAGGAGTTGATGTCGAACATGGAGGAAATCATTTGATTATCGACCATTTATGAGGATCATTAACAAACACAAGGGAAACTAACATTAATAAAAATGGCCCCCAAAGTACCTAGTACATTCTAACAAGTGTGAATACAAGGTATTGAAGTCGAACACCTGAAGAATCCATCGAGTAGGAGACATTAAGGTATTCCCACTACCCAATAGTGAGGGAAACTGTCACTGATAACTGCAATCCCCAAGGTACTATCATAAACTCTAAATATCATTCCCAGAACAAGATGTGTTGACATCAATAGGAAGAGATCCGTTCAAAGGAAGGAATTAAGGCATCCTTCATCATCCAACATGAGGTAAGTCAGAGACTAATTGGATCTAGAAATGGAACAAAGTTTCGGAGCAAGGATCGTCGAAAACATGATGTAATGAACTGATACCAGGGAATGGCCGACACAAAGGTCAAGGAAACTGTAGAATGGTTGACAAAGGTTTATCATTGAATAGTGAGAATGACACAAAAGTGACTTAGCAATATTTTGACACAAAGAGACCAAAGATGCAACTCTAAAATGTAGAATACATTGACATTTCCCCATATAATTGGAAAAGAAACCAACTAGAGGAGTGGAAACTTTGAATCGAGATAAATTCAAAAATTGAGACCCAACTATTGATAGATTCAAAACTGGTGCTTTGTTCAAGGAGATGAGACTTGCTGCCACAATGTGAAAAACATGTGAATGAACTTCCCTTCCCTCTTTCTTGTAAAGGTTTAACAAGTCCAAGAAAGAAAACTCGAGACCTTCTTTATTTCTGATAAGATCCAAGAGGAAACATAAGAATGCTCAATAAATCACTGATATGTGTATTTTATGAGCCCAAATTAGTGGATGATCAGTGATGTTTTCATAGTTTTGAGAGCCTGAAAACTCCAAAGAAGACTTTGGGGGGGTTCTTTTTCATAAAGTTAGTCTTGTAAGTCTGAAAAATTATAAAACAATCCAAAGGAGAACTCTCTTAGTCCATGCGAACTAAGGTATGACTTTTTCGTAGTTAGTCAGCAAGGTCTGAAAAAGGGTTAAACTATCACCAGGACAACGCTCCTTCATAAGCGAGCAGAAAGCTCTAGTTTTAACGAGTGTGAAGGAAAGCAAGATCACTTAGAAAGTTCCATTTACTTACGAGAATGGTACAGACAACAATAAACTCTATGCTTTGTTCTAGGGTTTAGCGAGCATCAGAAAGACATAAAGAACGCTCAAAATGTTTAGGTCTAGAGCAGGAAAAGAAGAAAACTAAGCTCGAAAAGGGTCCTTTTCCGTAAGTTTAGTCCTCCAGGTCTGAAAAAGAGATAAACCTATTCCTGAAGATACTCTTCTAGATTCCTAAGAAAATAGAGTATTCATTTTTTGTAAATAATACACATGGTCCGAAAAAGAGATAATCTACCACCGATGTGGATGATTGTCAAATTTACCTGAACGAGTCTGAACAAACAAGTTTACTCGGCAATCTATTTAATTTTAAGGAGTCAGACCAGGGTTAAATATAAATCCATATCTTTTCCGTGAAGTTTTAACGAGTTCAGAAAATTCAACTCATGGCCTCCTTATTGTTTTGAAGGATCTCAAAGGAGAGACGAAAGAATGCTCTAAATGCGAGGAGGGAAGTGTTAGATGAAGGCGAAACTAGTTCCAAGCGCAAGGAACAGGCTTAAGTATAATGCAAGGAATATGAGTAGGATAAAGACACTCAGGGAACGTATCCTTAAGGAAAAAGGTTTCAAGTTGCAAAGGCAAGATGATACAAAGCTGAGCGATGATGAGAGAAAATATCAAGACTTATATAACAAGTTAAAAGTGTGGAATCTAGCATCAGACTCATAAGCACGAGTAGGGTACACGAAAATGCAGTTACAGCTTGAACAACAAGGTGGGGTCAGTAAATAGTTGTAACTCCAACTGAAAATCCTGTCTCCAAGAAACAACAATACCAGGATCATATTCATAAGAAAATATCTTATGCAGGTCACTTTGGCAGAAACACATGTGACTTTGCTATCTTCTACAGAAGGAAAAGTCAAGACAGAATCGACCAGAGAAGATTCTATAGTGCCAAGGACTGAGGTTTTATAATCAGTAAGATCAACCTTAGAAGGAAAGAAAAAATCAACAAGGAAGATATATTCTGTAGGAACAAACTCAGTATCACGGGAGTTGCGAAATATAGAAGAAGAATCAAACTCATTAGGATCACTGACTTGTTGTTCGAAAGGAGAGTCCAAATACTCAACAAGACCAAGATAAGAATATCGATCAATGGAAAGATTAGGCTTATCAAGAAAATTAGGGTTAGACTTAGTCACAAATGAATTCACATCCATAAGAAGTTCATACTATATCAAAGACTCTATGAAGACTTCGTCAGAAGAAAGTAAACCATCCCAGATATGACACATTTCTAAACATTCAAATGGGTCAACAAAGTGGAGAGAAGGATCCACAGTCTACATAAAATGGATCACCTGGTCAACTGCTCAAATTGAGTCCTGAGAAGGTAACAATAAACACAGAGGCTTCTTCTCAGTAGCAAGTGAACGCAAGGGATATGAGGCCACATAGCTCACTCGTGGCGAGTTAGTGTCTACCAAGACACTGGGAATCATTAAAGGAAAGACCTAGTCTCTAGTTGGGTCAGGAGAGGGATCAAGAAAATCAAAATGATCGATAGTGACAATGTCTCCATTATGATTAAAGTACGTCACACGAAAGAATGGTGACACCAGAGCCAGCATGGCATAAACATAATCACGCCCAAGGAGCATATTGAAGTCCAAGGGGTCTTCTTTCACTATGAAATCAAATAAGACAGTCTTCCCACCCAAAGTCACCGATGTTTGAGAAATAATTCCCAAATTTGTACAAGTTCTTCTATCGAAATCTAGTAACTGACTATCATTTGACATAAGGCTGGGAGATCCCATGCCTCGCCAAGCATGTGTTAGAATTTTATCTTTTAATCAATCTGATCTAGGATATTATCTAAGAGAATAACATGCATAGAAATAATCACAAGAGACAAGAGACACAAAGAATTTTCCTCGGGGAAACCATAAAGGAGAAAACCCTGCAACTTCCTCAGAGATAGAATGAGCACCAAACAAAAAAGTAAAACCCAAAGATACAAAGATGATCTTTGACAGTTGTTCTCTCTCTCACTTGTGCGAGCTCCTCCTCTCTCACTCATGCGCTATTGTTAAGTGGGTGTGTGTGACAAATAGAGAGTCTCACTCTCTATTTATACTTGTTTTCCACTTGACAATTACTCTACAAGGCCAACCTCACTAGGAGAGTCTAATAACCCTAATATGATTCAACTATGGGGACTATTGCCCCGACTTACAACGGAGGGTTAACCTCAATGAATTTACATTACTTTATTATATTAATGACTCTCCCGATTGGAGGAACAAACATCTTGGTCAGGGTACAATGAAATACAATATAAATATACAAGTGAATACATTCTGAAGTTACAAATACATCAACACTCCCTCTTAACTAGGAAGGTATTCTCTTGGTGCAGTTCATCAACGCAAGTATTCATCACTAGATCATCATCAGAGATGGATTATCATCAGATCTGGATTATCATCAAAGATGGATCATCATCAAAGTTGTATCATCATCAAAGTTGGATCATCATCATCACTACTCCCGCTATCTCGAGAAAATGGTGCTATCTCTCAATTCTACTCATCATAGGAAGTTCTATAGATCCAGCCCTTTTCATGTTGGATGTAGGTCTTATCACTTATGTCCAACCATGGGAGGCCCAGCCTGCCACCATGTCGGAAAGGCCCATAACTTGCATCTGACCATGGGAGGCCCGGCCTACCACCATGTCAAAAAGGCCCAACACTTACATCTGACCATGGGAGGCCCATCCTTCCACCATGTCAGAAAGGCCCTGCACTTACATCTCATCATGGGAAGCCTAGCTTATCACCATGTCAGAAAGTCTCTACACTTACATTGAACCATGGGAGGCCTAGCCTGCCACCATGTCAGAAAGGATCTGCACTTACATCTGACCATGGGAGGCCCAGCCTGCCACCATGTCAAAAAGGCTCTACACTTACATATGACCATGGGAGGCCTAGCCTACCACCATGTCAGAAAGTATTTGCACTTACATCTGACCATGGGAGGCCCATCCTGCCACCATGTCAAAAAGGCTCTACACTTACATATGACCATGGGAGGCCCAGCCTACCACCATGTCAGAAAGGCTCTACACTTACATCTGACCATGGGAGGCCCAGCCTGCCACCATGTCAGAAAGGCTCTGCACTTTCATCTGACCATGGGAGGCCCAGCCTGCCACCATGTCAGAAAGGCTCTGTACTTACATCTGACCATGGGAGGCCTAGCCTGCCACCATTTCAGAAAGGCTCTGCATTTACATATGACCATGGGAGGCCCAGTCTACCACCATGTCAAAAAGGCTATGCACTTACATCTGACCATGGGAGGCCCAGCCTTCCACCATGTCAGAAAGGCTCTCAGACTCATCAATTCCCCTTGGAAGGAACCTCAATATAAAGAACACCAATCTTCTCTCTGAAGTATTCAAACTTCACTATGGCCATTTCTAGCATAGAATCACATTAGGGTTGATTATGTCCAAGTATAACCTGCGAGATTCACCAGGACTGATTACATATAAGGACAACCTATAGGATTGATTACGTCTGAGCAACCTACGATATTTGCTACGATTTTATGCTCAGACAACCTGTCTCATTGGCTATATTAGAACTCATCACTCCCTCTTTCGAGAGATCTCGATCAGGATCACATATTGGAGCTTCAGTGCTCCTCTTTGCATCATACAAAAATGCAATTCAGATCAATCAAATCAAATTGTAGATTTCAAAAGAAACATACTACCTCACAAATAGCCAAGCAAGTGGCAACATATTTTTCCTCGGTTGTACTCAACACCATGCAGGACTCCATCTTGCCAAACCAGTAGCCCATACTGGATCTCAAACTGAAGAAGCAACCCAAGGTAGTCTTCTTCTCAGTGGTGCTACCAATCTGAATCAACATAACCATGCAAGTTAGTCTTATGATTCGTATCATACTTGAGTCCATACTTAACTGTACCCTTCAGGTACCTTACTGCATGCTTTACAACCAGGTGAGCATGTCTCAGATCCGTTAGGAACTGCCTCAAGTTGTTCATAGAAAAGCATGTCTCGTCTCGTATCCTTCAAGAACATCAATGAACAAAACATCTGACGATACATTGTGGCATCAACCATCTCTAATGAAGAATCACTCAATAGCTTTAGGCTAGATGCCATAGGTGTGGCCATGGACTTGCAGTCGATCATCCTGAACCTCTTTAGGATATCCACTGCATACTTCCCTTGTCCAAGGGATATTTCATATGCACTCTACCACACCTCCATGCCTAGAAAGTAGTGCATCATACCCAAGTCCTTCATCTCGAACTCGGCAGCAAGTCTCCTTCTTGAATCTTTAATGAGTTCCTCTTTTCTTGTCAAGAATGGGTCATCGACATATAATAGGAGAATCACTGGTCTTCTGCCTTCAACCTTGAATCAAAGGTTTGAATCCACTTTACTCTTAGTAAATCCTAGAGCCATCAGTAATTTTCCCATCCTATCGTACCATGTCGAACCTCAGAATCTTATATGGTCACTCCCTCTGAAGCAGAGCATCATTCTCCCTTTGCCTTTCATACTATATGTATTGAAACATTATGTTCTAGAGTGACAAGTAGATTCCTCTGCTACTAATATTCTATGTATCCATATAAGGTCACTAGATACCAAGATCCTCTATCTTGAACCTTTTGAAAAGTTCTTCTCGGACCCATCTGTGAGCTTGTCATCCTCTATATGCTTTCATCTTCAACCTTGTAGCAAAGGTCAAAATCTTCATCACTCTAGGTGATCTTCAAGATCCTCATGTAGGTGTTATCCCATGGGTGCCTTCTGAGCTCGAACAAGGCCTTCTTTAATTTGTACACATGATTCTGGCTGCAAATGTCTCTTCGTAGTCTATGCCTTCTTTCTGTCAGAAGCCTCGTGCTATGAATCTTTCCTTGTATCCCATGATGTTGCCATCTACTGTATCTTGGATCTTGTAGATCCATATGGAAGACACTACGGACTTCCCTTCATGTCTCAATACTGCATCCTAGACATCATTCTTCTTGAACTGGTACTCTCCTTCCCTTTCTTCTTGGATACTTCTCCATAGATGGAAGGCTCTGCATCAATGATGTCGCACAACAGTGTCACATAACTAGAGTGTGTCTGAGGCCTCTTGAAGCCTCATCATACTATTCTTCATTTTGGATTATTTTGTGTGCCCAAGTTGGTCTTTATCTCTCGAGGTCAATCTACCATTCTCTTTATGTTAGTTTTTCAATATTAAGCTAGCATTAATAGGATCTTTAACTGAGAGAATAACACGCACGGTAATCAAACACAAGAGAC
This sequence comes from Pseudotsuga menziesii, assembly GCA_001517045.1. Classification (NCBI taxonomy): domain Eukaryota; kingdom Viridiplantae; phylum Streptophyta; class Pinopsida; order Pinales; family Pinaceae; genus Pseudotsuga; species Pseudotsuga menziesii. Next base: position 602,906 of record LPNX010186535.1, read on the forward strand.
AATGAAAACAGTGTTTTTCCTTGGGGAAACCATAAATGGAAAAAACCCCGCAACTTCCTCAGAGATAGAATCAGCACCAAAATAGAAAATCCCAAAACAGTAAGTGATCTCCAATAGCAGTATCCTTCTTCTTATCTAGCCCCAGTGTCTTCTCCTTCATCAACTATGCGCTACACTTGAGTGTGTATAAATTGTGTGATAAATAGAGACTCCAGTTCTCTATTTATACTAATCCCGGCATGACTAAAAACCTACTAGGGCTGACCTCTACTAGGAGAGTCTAATAACCCTAGTGCCACGAAACTGCAGGGACTTTAACCCTTAGACAATTCGAGGGTTACCCACTATGACTTGAAAGGACTTGTTTACATTATAGATCCTCCCGATCGAAACATAGGAGCATGAAAACATGACTCAATTACATAATAGATACATCTCGAAATAAACATCGGGTTACAAGACATACGATACATAGATTAATACATTCCGAAGTTACAAATACATCAACACTTTATATTCTTCTGAAGATTTTTCTTTTTCTATGCAAGCTTTAGGTTCAACTTCATGTATTCTTATTGGAGTGAATCTTAAACTATCATCACTTGTTCTTCGAAACAAGGCTCATCCTTCTTTTCTTGTAGGCGATTGTATGCAATCTTTCCTACAAGTCAAATGCACCAGTTGTATGGTTAGAAACATTTCATTAGGCATATTCACAATGGAAAATTTGTATGCATGAAGATATAATCATGCAACTATTTTAGCCAATACAACATTCAAAATATCTAGTATACACAGAAACTTTCCAGATGCCTTCCATCTCTACCATAACATTATTGAGATTGTGCACTAATCCCAATATGTCAGCAAAGAGGTTTCAATCTAGATAAGTATCAATGGAGTGTTGTATAGCACTATAGGCTACTTACCCATAACATGCATATTAGTAGTATATTTTTCATTAATGTAGACATTCTATCATGCATAATACATTTCACAACTAAACAATGTCATATAAACAACTAGATATGTAGGAAAAGACAATTCAAATACTTATCTTTATTTTTTTCGTGGGTAGACTCCTTCTTGAGCCTTCAGCTTCATCATCTTCTTCATTCGTCATTTCTTATCCAAATGCTAAGATGGATAAGAGGTTCTTCAAAAATTGAGTCCTTCATATTCCTCATCGCTTGAGGGATCTTCGTGAGAGCTTGATATTCAGTTACTCCCATCTTCTCTTCTCTTATTATGAGTCAAGCTTCTTCTTGTGTGCACTCTTCTCAGAGTCTGCTGAAGGTAATCGCTTACTTCAGGCACACATTCCTTGAATTAATGAATCCCATGATCATGGGAGGCCATTCAAGTTGGTTATAAAAATATATTATTCTTCTTCAATTGCTTCGTCATAGCATCGAAAACTTCCTTTTGGTTTCTTCAAGGATGACACATGAGGGATGAGATGATCTTTAATAGAATCTACAATTATTCTCTTGGCTATATCCTTAGCCTCGTCTCCCTCTGACTCCTAGACCTTTATTACTAAAATGCTGATCCAAGTCAATTTCTTCAAGGATCACAGATTTCCTATACTTCCATACTTGAAACTACCAATCTTGTCATCAAGCTAGTGTCATTAATCATTTTGAAATGAGAACCTCAAATGTAAATAGAAAAAATTTAGATCTTATCGATTTGAGGTGTACATCCTCGTTCTAGAAATGGTTGATCTAGGGTTTGTTAGAGAAGCCCTAATTTTCAAAACTTGGAATTTCAAACTTCTGATTGGATATAAATATGGTCCTCTTCAAGGTGAGCTGTCCAATGTACTCCTTTTTCTTAAAACAGTGGAGGGAAGCTCTCAAAACAGGAAGCCCTAGTTTTCCAATTTCTTCTGCAAAAGTGACTAATATTGCTTATACTGTATCTCCAAAGTTTTGGATTCTTTAGGTCTTAAACTTCTCACTATGATAGACTAATAATTTTTATTTCCAACCTCGTAGTTAATAGCATAAATGGATTCTCCAAGTGGGACTTATTCGGATTTTCCCAAGTGACTGTTTTGGGGACTGTTCGGGATAGAGAAGTTGTACGGACTTCCATGTGTCACCTGTTTCACTTTCTGGCTCTGAAAAAATTACCACATAAACTAAATTCTATTCCCTACCTGAAACATATTACTAAATTTTGTTTGAACCTTCCTATCCCAAGATATAGAAAATCTGCCTAGGTCACATGTTTATGGTTGTATTCTGGAGGAGGCTGGAACCCTGATTTGGAGGAACCATATCTCCTGAAGTATAGCGAATCTAAGGCTGAAATTTTTACACGGTGTATAGAACAAATATATATTCATCTTGTAAAGGTTTTGGCTCCCGATAATTCTTCAATATCGATATATAGCGAATGTACCGAAACTACTAGTTTTAGTATTTTAGGGTTTTCAAGCATGAAACCCTAATTTCCATTCGCTGCCATTGCAGCTGTATTTTGGTTGTATAGTGAAACGTCTGTTATTCAAGAACCAATACCACCAATATATGCACCCTAGTGAGGTTTTCTAGCTTATCCCTCCTTGCTTAATGATCTGTGGAGAGAACACCTTCAATTAGGAAGCCCTAGTTTCTGTAGTTGCACAGCACCTTCTTTCAAAGAGGCTATGATACCATGTTAGAATTTTATCATTTAATAAATATGATCTAGGATCTTATCTGAGAGAATAACATGCACAGCAATAATCACAAGAGACACAAATAATTTTCCTCGGGGAAACCATAAAGGAGAAAACCCTGCAACTTCCTCAGAGATAGAATGAGCATGAAAATCAAATGTAAAACCCAAAGATACAAAGATGATCTTCGACAATTGTTCTCTCTCTCAGTTGTGTGAGATGCTCCTCTCTCACTCATGTGCTACTGTTAAGTGAGTGTGTGTGACAAATAGAGAGTCTCACTCTCTATTTATATTTGTTTTCCACTTGACAATTACTCTACAGGGCCGACCTCACTAAGAGAGTCTAATAAGCCTAATATGACTCAACTGTGGGAACTATTTCCCCGACTTACAATGGAGGGTTAACCTCAATGAATTTACATGAATTTATTATATTAATCAATCTCTCGATCGGAGGAATAAACATATTCGTCAGGGTACAATGAAATACAATATAAAATATACAACTGAATACATTCTGAAGTTACAAATACATCAAAATCAAATGCAAATAAAATACTAACTGAGGCTCCTTCATCAAAAATACAACGAGCAATTGTGTAATGTCCAACTTTGACCTTTATCTGGAAAGGTGTAACAAAGGGAAGTCGTGGCTCAAATAGGCTATCCCAATCAAAGGAAGCAATCTGAGGGCTTGGTTGAGGTTCATTTGAAGCAAGGTCAGTGCCCCCTTATCCAGAAGGTTCTGAACAGGCAGTGAAGAAAATGTGACTAGCAGGCATCTCACTCTCCAAAAGAAGAGTGGGATTGATTGATGATGGAATCAATTTAACCGCTTCGTGAAAGTCACTATCCAAAGGGAGAGTGGGATTGACCAAAGATGACATTGGTTCAATCACATAAGGATCGCTCTCTGAAAGAAGAGTGGGGTTCAAATACTGGGAAGGTTTAACCACTAGATCAACTGAAGGTTGAGTAGTCTGTTGAGAAGCTTCAGTTTGTTCAAGAATGGGATGGCCTTGAAACCAAACTCTCCGTACCTTTGTGATGCAAGAGCACTAATGAGTAAGGTGGTATCCCTCAAAAATCCTCCAAGGAAACTTGATCTTGCATTTTCAGTAGTTATTCTTTTCAACAGTCTCAACATGACTCGCAGTGTCTGATTGTTTTCCCTCAGCATGACCTGCAAAGGCCGAGAGACTAGTTCCAACATGACCTGCATAGGTTGAATGGGTTCCACCAGCATGACCAATAGAGGCTGAATGGGTGCCCTCAGCATGAATTGCAAAGGCTATCTGACTAGATCCAACATGACCTGCAGAGGTTGGAAGGGTGTCCCCAACATGACATGCAGAGGCTGGGTGGTGAGGTTCAACTTGACCTGCATAAGTTGAACGGCGCCCCTTGATTTCAAGTGTTCTTCAAATTCTTCCTTCTTTTAATCCTTTTAGATTTCCAGTTACTAGTATCAAAACTTTCACTGCACAAGGTAAAAGGAGGAGGAGAGGCAACTGCAAGTGAAGGGGTAGCAATGTTTTGATGCCCTTGATATAAGGATCTTACTTGAGAAGCATCAAGAGCATTCAGGACAGTTGGATTGGAAAACAACCACACTGGTAGCCTTAGGGTGAATCCATGTAGAATCAAGGTGGTCATCAAAGGAACACCAACATTCCCCATGAGAGGAAGAGTACAAGGAGTCCCTAGCAAGGGTGCCTATAGGTTGGTGTTCATAGGGGTGTTAGCCAACAACTGAGGTCAACTGGTAACCAACGGTACAAATATCACACCACTAGAAAAATTCCTAAGTATCAAGACCAAGAAAACAAAGGATTCCTTCCAAAGGAGGGTCTAGGATGATTAGTGCCCAGAACAAACCCATGAAGTTTGAAGAGTAATTTCTTGGCATCACATGATGATTTTTCTAGGTGAAATCATTGGAATCACCCAAACGCCCTCCAAAATTACCAACCAAGGTTAGCTTCCAAGTCTACCCTATGAGCAGTGGAAATAGCCTTCCACAACCACCTTTGTAAGAGTCATAGATGTCAAGATGCTAAGGATACCAAAATATCAAAGAAAGGTCAGTGGAACAGCCGCAGGTCTAGCCGATGCACATGGGCAGGGTAGCTAAGCTCAAAAACCAAGCAGTACCAGGAACCACATGGATCCAGGAGGAGGTATTGGGTGAGTAACCAAACGTGGAATAGCTCTGTTGTATGCTCTACTGAGTAAAGGATGGGTATCTCCAACTTCTCAATATCGTAGGAACTCGTGCTTGACTCCTGTGTGAGAGGAGATTTCCGGTATCTTTCTCTGTGAAGTTGGATTTCCTAAAGATAGGCCACTATGTTTGAGTTTGAATTTTTGGGCAGTTAAGATATCCCTAACCCAAAACACTAGCATAAACTTAGTGTGTGTCATCCCTAGAAACAAACAGTTACTTATAGATTTTAGATATTAAACATTCATTTTAAGGGGTTGTTGATAACTCAAAAGGTGGTGGAGGTGAAACCAATGATGTGTAACTCAAAAGTAGAAACAAGATGACTAATCAAAAGACAACATGAAATGCAAAAGCAAACCTACTTCTCTTTCTTTTCAAACAGAAAATTGAAAGCCACGAAAGAACAATTTCTTTTTATTTTTCAAGAACAATAACATGTAATGCAATTTAGACTAAAACCATAATCTACATGCATATAAAGAAAACATGTGTTCTTTTTATTTATATTTTTATTTTATGAATGGAAAATAAAAAACAACCTACAAACTAAATTATGTAGATATCAAAAACACAGCAAAAGGATTCCCGCTATACAACCACCAAACAGACTTTAGACTACCCTAAAGTCAGTATAACCCTACATAGAAGGGAGGCTTGCATAAGAGACAAGTCAACTAATTTGGCATGGTGAAGTTAACCAACAATAAAAGGAGGAAACAAATACCAATAAACTCCTGAATTCAGACAAAATCACTAAGAGAGGCTGACCCGAAACAATGTTCCAAAAGTCATTCCAAGAAAAGGGAGTGGGGGGGAAGAGAAAAGAGAAAACCCTAATGCTACAAAATGACTTGTAACATAGATAAAGAGCACCTAACAGATTTGGAACTTTCTCCCTGGAGTCATGCACTTGTAGACGACCCTAAAAGACCTCTCAAACAACCCTCAAACAGCAAAAAAAAAACAAAAATGATGAAAAAAGATTGTTTCACGGGCACTCGCGAGTTTCTCTACTACTAGGTCGTGAATGAATCGCAGGTTTTCCATATACCAGGTCAGGAATTCATCCCATGATCACAACTATTGAATCTGGTACCTGCGAATGGGTGGGAAAAGGCCCAAAAAGGTCTAAAAACTACCCTAGGAAGGCAGGGGAGGCGTACTATCAGGCTCACAAGGTGTTCCTAAGCAGGGTAATTTTTAGGGGTGAAATTTTTCCAATTGGCTATTTTTGGGGTTTTTTCCAAAAATAAATTCGTTATTTGGTCATTTTTAGTGTCTAATATCACCTATATTTACATAAAATATGTTTTTTTTATCATAATATTCACCAAAATTTACACATTTCAGCGTTAATTTTATGTTTCGTATTTAATATTCACCTACCTATCTATAAACATGTTTTTTTCTATCCAAAGCAATCACCTAGAATACTATACTTAAGTATAATATTAGAATCCTTAAAAAATACCATGTTCCTAAGTGGCAAGAAGGACCTGAAACCCTACAAAACACTAGAAGAAAGACAGAGAAACCCCAAACAGACAAGGCTCACTCCATTGGAGTCGCCAGTTCTGTTGTAGAGGAAAGCGTTCCTATGGCTAGGGGTTAAGAGGCCGTCAACATACTAGGGTTGAAAGACAAATGCATATAATTATGCAAGTGAATGTAAACAAGATTTGGAGATTAGATAGGTTCATACCGAATCCAAATGAAGGTTGATCCAAGTAGCCCTTCAATCTTTCTCTTGCTCCTCTTTCTCCAAGAGACCTACACAACAAACTTAACCTTCCTCAAACCAATTTGACTATATGAAAGGATATTATGTTCAATGGAACATGAAACCCTAATATGATAAACAACATCATATAATCATAATCATAGATTCAATATACAAGACACATTGATTGGAAGAGGAAGAGAATCACATCTTTATTAATCGTGGAAAAAGTACAAATATTACCTTCTCCTCAAGCTAGGAACCTCATGAAACCTTGATCTGGTTCTTCTACTTCTCTTCTCCAAGGAACTCAGCCTCCAAGCTCTGCAACGCAAGGAGATGCATCTAGGGAAAATGTATGGGGGATGAGAGTCCCAATTCCTCCAGCATAACAATGCAAAGATTCCAGTCCCCTCTCATGGACCTCTCTCCCACTATTTATACATTTTTTAAGAGATAAGGTCGAATAGGGGTCAGTTACAACTTCCTAATTCAATTCCATAACCTCCCAAATCACCCCTAATTTGATATTTTTGATAATTTTATTATTTTTGACCTCTAGAGGATGTAACCACGGGTAGCATGAAGGAAAAGTCACGAATACAGAGGTGAAAGTCGTGGGTTTTCTTAAAAAAAATTCGTTTAGGTCAAAAAATCTCATTTTCAGGGTACTTCTTGGGAATTACTAGGATTTGGAGTCTTCTGCAAAGTTGTTCCCAAATAAGATACCATTTTAACGGTTTAGAGAAGACGTCAAATGGAGCTACAAAAGTTGATATATGGCTCCTCCAATATAGGTATTTTTTCAGTGACTTTCATGAAGTGTCATCATGGAAGTGTCGACATGCAACGAAAACATGGGAAAGTTGTCACAGGAAGAGATGTGTCATTTTGGGATATAACACCAAGGACCATTCAGGGATACTTTGATAACTTGCTACGAGAGAAAGAAACCCAAACTTATAAATGTAATCGGGTTGCATCAACTCCCACAATAATTTTCCCATTGTGTATGTCTCTATGTTGTCCATGATCGCACAAGAGCGTTTAGCACAAATTTGACCCCCTTGTGCAAAATTGGCAAGGCCTTCACTGAGCAAAACCCTAGTTCCAGAGACGACATAGTAGGATTTTTTTTGGGAAATTGAATCACGCTATGGGGAGTATCCCAGCTAAAACCCCACATCCCAAATCCATCAAAATCAATGGCTTCATGATCAGAGACATGGTTTTGCTTCTATGGCCATTTTTGCCTGGAACCAAGGGCCATTCATATACACTTTGAGAACTTGTTACGATTGCACAAAACCAAAAATGACCAATGTAATTGGGTTTTTTTATGCATATAGACATTATGAATGTCTCCACGTTGTCTACAATCATGTGTGAGCATTCAACTCAAATTTGAACCCCTTGTGCAAAATTATCAAGGCCTTCAGTAAGCAAAACCTTAGTTCTAAAGATGGCACAATAGGATTGTTTATCGTAAATTGAGTCTCAGTGCGAGGGGTCCCCCAACTTAAACCCCACATCTAAAATCCATTGGAATCAATGGGCTCACGATCGGAGACACGGTTTTTCTTCTATGGCCATTTTTCTAGGCACTCTAAGGCCATTCAAGGACACTTTGAGAACTTGCTACGGGTGTATGAAACCCTAACTGAGAAACATAACTGGGTATGTCATCTCCCACACATGCATTAGGCCATTTTGGATGTCTCCACATTGTCCATAGTCATGCGGGAACATACAATTCAATATTGACCCCTTGTGCAAAACTGGCACGTCCTCCACTAAGAAAAAACCTAGTTTCGGAGACGACACAATAGGACCATTTTCGGGAAATTGAGTCATGGTATTAAGGGTCCCCCAGTTGAAACCCAACATCTTTAATCCATTAGAATCGATGGATTCACGACCAGAAACACTGTCTTGGTTCTTTGTCCATTTTTTCCAGGAACCCCGGGGACTTTCGAGAACACTTTGAGAACTTGCTACAGGTGCACAAAACCCAAACCAGGAAATGTAATTGGGTTTCGTTAACTCCCACATATGTATTTATCCATTTTGGGTGTCTCCATGCCTTCCATGATCGTGTAGGAGCATTCGACTCAAATTTGACCCCCTTGTGCAAAATTGGCACGTCCTTCACAAAACAGAACCCTAGTTCTGAAGACAGCACAATAGTACCATTTATGGGAACTTAAGTCACAATACATGGGGTCCTCCAATTGAAACCAAACATCCCAAATCCTTCATAATTGATGGATTTGTGACAAGAGACATAATTTTGGTTTAGTGGCCATTTTGTCTAGGAACCCTAGGGCTATTCAGGGAAACTTTAAGAACTTGCTATGGGTGTACAAAACCCAAAATGAGCAACATAATCAGGTTTTGTCAGCTCCCAAATGTGCATCTAGCGATTGTGGATGTCCTTGTGGTCAAAAATGAGCAGTTGGCTTAAATTTGACCCGCTTGTGCAAAATTGGCAAGGCCTTCACTAAGTAGAACCCTAGTTCTGGAAACAGCACAATAGGACCATTTCTGGGCAATTGAGTCATGGTATAGGGCTCCATCGGCTAAAACCCTAGCATCTTGAATCCATTGGAATTGATATATTCATTACCAAAGACACGATTTTGCTTATGTAGCCATTTTTTCCATGCACCTCGGGGCCATTCAAGGACACTTTGAGAACTTGCTACGCATTCATGAAACCCAAACCGGGAAAAATAATCAGGTTATGTTAGCTCTCACACATGCATCTAGCCATAGTGGATGTCTCCACACTATCCACAATTGCATGGTAAAATTTGGCTCAAATTTGACCACCTTGTGCAAAATTGGCATAGCCTTCAATGAGAAAAACCCTAGGTCTACAGACGACACAATAGGACCACTTTTGGGCAATTGATTCACGGTACAAGGGGTCCCTTAGTTGAAACCATGCATCCTGAATCCATAAGAATCGATCTCTTTGCATCTAGAGACACGGGTTTGCTTCTATTTCCATTTTTGGCAAGCACTCCGGAGCCATTTAGGGAAAATTTGAGAACTTGCAACGGTTGCACGAAACCCAAACTAGGAAATGTGACCAAGTTTTGTCAGCCTCGACACATGCATCTAGACATTGTGGATGTCTCCACACGGTCCACAGTCACGCAGGAGCATTCGGCTCAAATTTGACCCCCTTGCGCAAAAATGGCATGACCTTCATTGAGCAGAACCCTAGTTTCAGAGATGGCACAATTGGACCATTTTGGGAAATTGGGTCACGATATGAGGGGTCCCCCAACTGAAGCCCCGCATACTGAATCCATCAGAATTGACGGATTCTTGACAAAAGACATGATTTTGGTTGTATGTCCATTTTTTTCAAGCACCCAAAGGTCATTTAGGGACACTTTGAGAACTTGCTACAAGTGCACGAAATAAATGATTTTAAATATATATGCCATGCATATAATGTTTCATGTGAGAATGCAATGGCAACAGGACATTTGGTGTGATTTAAGAAAATGTATAGTTACAAAAACTTATTGATTTCCTTCACATAAACATAATTTGTGAACACTGCAGACAACATTGTTGACTCCATGGTGGCATCGTTGGAAGGATTTTGTCCTGAGAGTGTGGAAAAGAACAATGATGAAAACTAGAGCAAGAGCATGGAAATTGAGGAAAAAATAACCAAGATTATTCTCTGAAACATGAGCATGTAAATTGATGTGTGGTTCAATTATTCTTTGTTTCGCTACATTGTAATATTTTTGGTGTTATTCAGTTTATTAAATAATGGTAAAAAATTGTTTCTACAGTAATATGATAAGTATAATTGAGTATAACTAACATCCCTTGTTCCACTATTTCAAGTTTTTCAAGCATTATTCTCCACATTGTTCAAGGAGTATGTCTTACTCCTATATTCAAAGGATATTTCTCGATTTGGGTGGTATCTATACAGTGGTGCCACATGCCATATGATAGGGGAGTGTGATATATTTCAACCACCTGGACCAATGGCTACTAGATTATTGGTGAGGTGTGGGATACACACAGAAGGAGCAGTCTCTAGAAGAGAGGGTTATGTTGTATTTGAGTTAGAGTCGAGATGGACTCTAGCCTTTCATCATGTTATATATGCTCCTCGTCTAAGAGCAAATGTGCTCTCAGTTTTAGCCTTGGAGACTCAAGTTTATATTGTTAGTTCAGAGGACACTTGGTATAGTTATGGCCATAGGGAGTTGTGTATGTTGAGGACTCCATCATACTGGGGATCAAAGAGGGTCCAATGTATAGACTACGATATCAACCTCTTCAAAAATTGACTAGAGGATATAGAGCTAGTTATGCAGCATTTTTTAAGTGGCAGGACGACCACCTTAGCATACCCACTTGGTGGAAATGGACCCAGCTAGAAGAGATGGGATACTCAGATGACTTCAGCAAAGCTTTAGTAGGTAGCCACATCACAGATGAACTCGATTTTTCAGAATTTACATTTGATATTTAAATTGTATAACAATTTTTTTATGATCTTTACTAATGTTTATTAGAATTGTTGCATGTTTTACATCATTGCAATGACATCTTAGTTGTAACTTATTTGAAATTGTATTATGGTATGTGCACTTCAATATTGATGTAATATGATTATGGTTTTTTTTATATGTTGTAATATTATAAATATAATAGAAAACTTAATTATTGCATGAAATAATTTTTTTTTCATTTTTAATGTTTTTTTTGCATAACACGGGTCTCTCAAAACATCCAGTTGATCCAGATGATGACATATATGCATATTATGTTAGGTATGGTATCAACACGGGAGATGATGATGAGATGAGGTCGATACAGGAGACACCAAGGCGGATGGTGATGATGGTGTTGATGATGATCATGATGATGATGATCACGATGGTGATGGTGATGATGAGGCAATTACTCATAGTATTCAGCGACATATTTGATCATACAGATTGCATCATGGATCATTGTTGATATATTGTTATGATGCATCTTTTATGTTTACTATTATATTTATCATTTTCACCAGTAATACCATATTATTGAGTTGTATCATTTTAACTTGTATTGTTTGGACTGTAGAAATCCAGGCCAGCAGTAGATTAATTTTACCCACAACAATTATCAATTGATCATGCAAAATTGCTAACAATGGAGACTGAATATGGAGCTGTAACACAAAATTATATTAAATGAGTGTACAATAGCCAACACTGTAATAACATAGGTTGCTGAATATATAGAATACATCAAGAGGTTGAATGCATAAGGAGGCATCCAAAACTAGCATAAAGCAGGCTTACTCAAAATAGGCAAATCCCCCATAGGTGTAAAAAGTTGATCCCAAATCTGTCATGGAGCTCATGAATTGGAAAGGGTGCATGGGAAAGCTAAAGAGTAGTGGAATGGCAGCTCATACATGCTTTTGCATGGAGAAAAGAGTGGAGGATGAAGAGGACAAAAAACTAGTTCACCTCACCTAGTCTTGCTTTCCTATGTGCCTTAAAACACTGAAAAAGCAGGCAATAAAGCAGAAAAAGCAGAAGGGTGCCTAGGAGGCCAGGAATAAAGCAGATTTGATTCCTAAGGCTTTCTCAAGTGCTACATGAGTCAAAGATGGCAATTTTGACCTCTATGGATAGGCAATTAACAACTTGCACAAGGTGGGACACATGAACTAGGCAAATAAGACAAAAATAA